>JAUMHF010000010.1:7876233-7955447 GCA_032359275.1 Microctenopoma steveboyesi | reverse complement strand
AAAAGGTTTCCATCCCCTGCTGCTCTAAAAGCACTGTTTAAATAGTATATTCAATTTGGCTCAACCTCCTTCCAGGCGAAACCACTTCTTTCACAGCTATGAACAATTTAACTTCTAAAACATACATTTTCTTAATTAATACTTTTATCAGTAAATGTTCACTACAACACTAAAACCTGTCTAATCTTACATATCGACAGCTAATTTCAGAGTTCCACAAATTACACAACTCAAACTAAATAGCAGTATAAACCTAAGTCCCCCCCACACTTGGTCTACTCCCTGACATCACTTGTAATGTCACAGAATCTACAAAAGAGGAGTTTCCTCCTTTTGTCTCCTAAACACATGTTCAGTTTTCATGTTTTAAGTTTTACCAACTTAACTAAACAGAAACTCAAAACTATAAACATTTAACACTTATTAATAAACATTCAATTTACATAATACTTATCTGAGTTTTACTTTAGCCAGAAATGTGATGTTATAATATTGCAAACTAATACTCAACACAGTTTGTGTTTGCACAGTTTCAATTCAATTCAATTCAGCTTTATTTATATAGCACTAATTCACAACACAAGTCATCTCAAGGCACCTTACAGTGTAAGGTTTAAGACTGTACACATTATATAAATATATACAGAAACATTTAGAAAACCCAACAGTCCCACTTGATCAAGCACTTAGGCGATAGCAGAGAGGAAAAACTCCCTTTAAGGGAAGAAACCACAAGCAGAACCAGGCTCAGGGTGGGCGGCCATCTGCCTCGACCGGTAGGGATTAGTGGACAGAGGAGATAGAGAGGAACAGCAGGTTATAGAGATCATAACAACTCAGTTTTGTTTGAGTTGAGGAGTAGAAAATGTCTCTAAACAAGGTTTCCCTTAATGACTGGTTACATGTGGTTTCATGGATAAATATCATTGTAATACATTGTTATTTAAGTATCTACATAACAATGGAAATGAATTGAGTATTTCCTTAAAATGTTGCCTAAGTGAGCAATGTATAATGAAAATAGAATGGGTCCAGGCACAGAACCCTGTGGAACTCCGTATTTAACCTGCATGTGCACAGAATATTCATCATTAACATGAACAAACTGGGATCTATCAGATAAATAGGAGTTAAACCAGCTAAGTGCTGTTTCTGTGCTATGAGTTAATCTAAATCCTGACTGAAAAACCTCATAGGGCTCGTTCATGTGCAGATGGTTACAGAGCTGCTTCAAACCACCTTTTAGATAAAGGGTAGATTGGATATTGGTCTATAATTGGCTAAAACCTCTGGATCCAGAGTAGGTTTCTTTAGTAAGTTTTACTACAGCTACTTTAAAAGCCTGTGGTACATAGACTGTTAATAAGGACAGATTTATCTGCTCTAAAATAGACGGACTGATCAAAGTTAAAACATCTTTAGTGGAAATGAGTTTGATAGCAGTACACAATAGGAAGTGACAGAGCTAATTCTTCTTAGAACTGCAGCGAATAAATAAACCCCGTTATGCACCTGCAGCGCTCTGACAATCTCAAATGTGTGCTTTCAAATGTTTTGTTTAGTTTTTTCCTCTGCATTTGTGATGTTAAATACAGCCTTTTGATATTTACATTTTGATGATGTTAAAGATGTGTGACGATGCAAGGTGAAGAATAATTAACCCTGTTCAGGATAAGGTGGACAATAATGTTGTTTGAATAAAATCTGAATAATGACACAGGGAGATGATTTCTGTGATGTTACATCTACCTTAGATTAATAAATATAGATCAGTTCACCATTTTTACAGTAGAGCTACTTCCCTCTGTTCTTTTTGTCAAACACGGATCAAACATGGAGCAAGCTCCCTTGTAAAAAACACTTCCAGCAAGGGGGACAGGGCGTTATAGTGAATGGATGTCTTGTTACTACAGAACATTTCATACCTGTGAGTTAATGAGGTAACAGTGGCATGAGGACTTTACCAACATAATTTTAAGTTTCATTTGAATAATAATCATATGAAACCATCACATGTACTTTGTAAAAAAAAGATAAACAGGATAATCCACTGTGCTCTCTTGAGCTCTGTAGGGGAAGGTAGAGATAACTACGAAGGAGATAAATGGTGCAGCTGATGTATTCAATGATAAATGAGAGAGTCGTTAAATGATTGAAAAAGCTCTATGTATCAAATCACCCGCAGCGTTCAAATCATCTTTGCTAACAACATTGTTAATCATTGTGTTATTGTTTATTTTCACCTCCCACTTATCAGACTGTCAGTGACGTACACAGTCAGAAATACTGAGCAGTTTTTTCCTTCATGAACCTGAAGTTAATTTTTGTTCCTTAAAATCTAATGTACAAGTTGTTTTTTTCTTAAACAATCAAATCCTAAGTATTCATTTGCTGCAGAAAACATCCTGCATGTACCTTCTGACCTACACTGATCACTTGACGTTTAAGTATGAAAGTGAAGATCGTGTTTTTTCAGTTTGTTCTGTTGATCTCACTCCAGCTGGTCGAGAATGATGGCCTCCCACCCCGACACTGGTTCTGCATGCTCTGTGGGTTTACTGTGGGAAAGTTGGTAAAATATCTGTCAACAGGTCGGACACAGTCACAAAGGATTTTCAGAACCATGAAGAGTTATGTAGAAGCATTTCTTTGTGTAAAACAGACTTTCAGGTTCAGAGAGCGGCTGATAACTCGGGGCAGATGACTAACAGCTGAACTTGAGCTGAGGCAGGTGTGCACAGCTGATAAAATAGTCGAGCTGGCAGGTCTTGTCGGTAACGCTGCTTGTTTTCTTCTTGCTGAATTTAGAAACCTTTTTGACTGTTTTGATTAATGAGAGGTCCCGTCTTCCTCGTAATAGTTCACATTGTTTTGTGTGGTTGGTTGACGCTGGGACCGCCTTGGTTTGGTACCTTCACAGACTTTTACTTCAGTCAGTCATCAGCTCCACTCCCCAACTAAATATGGGAAACATTTGCACGCCATTTATCTTGTGAACACAATATATCAGGAGTGAGAAAGTGAGCGATCCAAACAGTATCGTTTTACTCAAATCATCCTTGTGAATCCTTTGGTGGCACTTAAGGATTGTCATTAGTGAAAACCAAAGTGCAATAAATAATATATTTTTTGCATTTCCTATTATCGCTCCTTCTCAGTTTTGCAGTGTTAAGTGTTAGGAGATGTAATGTCTCATCTGCACCACTAGAAGGCGGCATTGAGCTGGAAACACCAACTTTACACTTCATCATGCACATTTCCAGTCTATACTGAAGCTGATGCTGTTATCTATAGAAACGCATGAGCACAACTGTAAAATAAATTAAATTATAATGCTATTCACCCAACGAACATCAGTGCTGGGGTGAAAACTGCTGCACCTACAAGAGTAAAATCAGTTTGCTTCACAATCTGCCAAATTGTACAGAATATCTTGTCGACCCTGCTAGAAATTTGAAGTCGTACCACACAATGAAAAACTCGAAAAAACTGATCTGTTTGCACTGCAGTGTCAATAAGACAGCTCTGTTGGGGTCTGATCTAAAAATGACCACCTGACAAGTGCAAATGTCACTGTATGTTAATTCTTCTGTTGCATTTTGTAGATCCTTCCTAGAACTTTCCTTTTTCTTACATGAGACCTGGGCTTGTGTTGTTTTAGTCTCATTCTTGTATCTGCTGTTAAAATGCTGCTACATTTCTCTATGTGTCACTGTTTTATATTATTTTAATCGTTGCATTAATCTATCTTTTGTAAAAACAGACGTCAGAACCACTCTGCACACTATGACCTCTGTCTTTCCTTAACTTGTGATCATTTAGTGAACAGGAGCATGCACACATGCTGTAATCCAAGTAGCCTTGGAGCAAACCTCTGCAGAGGTTGTGTCTCTGTTGTGGAGCTACATTTTTTGGATTGGGTGATTTTGCTTTCTTTTCCTGTCGCAGTTAAGGTAAACATATTCCTGCTCCCCCTTTCCGAATCCTCTCACTCGTTCCCTGTTCACCGGCAGCTCATCTCTCTGTCCATCCATCTTTTCCTCTCACGTGCCTGTGTTTTCCTTTTATTTCCCATTTGTTCTTTCCTGCCCTGCGTTATTTTCCATAACCCTATGCAAATGTTCTGTTTCATGTTTATAAATAGATGGTATACCCTTCTGCTTTCCTTTCTCTCCCTCTGATATTCTTTCCATGGCTTCCTGCTTTTTCTTTCTTTCCCTGCAATCCAGTACTCAGCAGAGACTTGCTGGGAGCTACACCGCACTCTTTCCTGTGTCTATTCTCCACACTAACCCCCACCCTATGTTGCACCTCCATCTCCTTCTTTTAATATTTGAAGACTGGAAAAAAAAACAACGCGCCTGCATGTAGGCAATACGTTTCTTCTTGCTGCATCTTCCTCATTACTCTCAAACACGCCAAAACCCACTTAGCCCCACTGCACCTACTAATAATTTTCTCTCATTTTGTCATGTTTCTTCCTCTGCGTCCTCCTCTCTCTTCAGCTCATATGTTCCCTGTTATGTTTCGCCTTTCTCCAGTTGCTCTCCAGTTTCCCAGAGAGAGTAACCAGGCTCCTTCAGGGAATAGGGCAGGGCTAGTGAACACTATTGATAGTCAGAGTGGATAGTGTCACACTTTCTATGTCAGCGATAACCTTGCTTTGTCCGGGCAACAGGGAAACAAAAGCCTCAGCTGAGTTGGTGCCTCCTGGGTTTGATCATACGAATGTGCACAATGGCGAAAACAGGCAATCGCTTTGCACATTAGCACATCTAATATCAAATACAGTACCAGTAGGGATGTTTTCTTTGATGTTTTAAGGTGAAGCGGGATGGGCTCAAGAGTCCCGAGTTGGTTTCTGAACACTTTCGGAATCATCTTGCCTCACAGTGATTATATAAGCATTCTGGTGCAGACTGAATGATTGATTGCTGTGTGGTTTGTTAATCAATGGCAAATTACATCGCCACCATTACAACATCACATCTCAGCCATCTACTCGTTAATTCATTAGGTCACGCTAAATGAAAATCTTACATGCAGATTAACACGGGAGAAGATTGAAGTACGCACAAATGTGCCCAAGTTGCACACCTGGAGGTCCCGCCTGAGCAAATCTGTTTTAAAAATCTGTGCAACTGTTCAGGTTGATGTTTTCAACATCTACAGTTGTAGTTACTCATCAGATATTATTGAAGTAAGTCATCGATAGATTAGGCTAGTATCCTAAGATTTAGAGCATATTTTGGGATGTAGAAGATAGCAGGATCGATTCCCAGCTGCGGCACCCAGCCCATCCCCCATACCAGGTGTTTCCCTTAGTGAGACACCCAGCGCTAGCTCCCCGAGCGCCGCCTGTGGCTGCTCACTGCTCCCCCCAAGGGGGGATGGGTCAAATGCAGAGAATATGTTTTATTGTAAAAATGTAACAATGACCAATAAAGTGGATTCTTCTTCTAAAAGTCTCTTTTCTATGCTGAAGTGAAGATTAAAATGTTCTATGTTGTAGGTGCATTTACTCAATAACTGTAGCTCAGGCATTGATCTCTGACACGTTCCTAGAAATCTCACATGTCCTAGTTTTATTTTCAGTGGTATTGATTTGTATAGAGCTCCTGTAGTTGTAATATATTTATTTAGAGTACGTCATTCCGGACAGTGGGCAGTAAAAATAGGCTGAGTGATGAAGAGGCTGAGAAATGCCTTTTTCCTCACAACTGGCACAAACATCTGCTTAAAGTCAAAGGTATACATAAACTTATTAGAGTCTGATTCTGGACATACAGGAATGTAAACTTCAATGCCACTAGTGAGCAGAGGGATACAGCTGCAATGTGGTAAATCTAGTTTTTATGTGTACAATGGTCCATTAATAGTAAATTCCAGTGGCTCATTGTGTTTGCTATAGGGAACAATTGCTGCTCCTTTGAATGTTAAACTTCGTCTCCTCTTGTAGGGGACGACTTTAGTCGTGTCTGCACTGCATGCAGGAGGGGATGTTTGCAGCTGTGTGAAACCAAATAACGCAGAGAAATCTGAGCCCAACGCATGCAGTATTGTCTACTCATAAAATAATCACATTTTGAGCCCCACCAATCAGTGAAAATCTGTCTTTCTTTCCCCATCACTTTCTGTAGCATCACCCCTCAGACACAAGCAGTTGATGAAAGGCAACAACACCGCATTGCTTCATTCACATGCAGCACTCACTTTGCGAGCTGCTCTGTTCTTCAGTCCTGCCTCTTGTATTTGCTCTCTCTCTCTCTCTCGTTCTCTCTCTCTCTCTGTCTCTGCATGTGTGTGCATCCCCGTGTGCTCCGGTGAATCATTGTACTGTGTATCCATATTACACCTGTACCGGGAGATACATTCTCCTGCTTCTGTTGCCCTAATGATTCATTTGTTTTTGAATGTCATTAAGCCGTGAAAGCACGTGCCTTTGGGCCATCATTGGATCATCTTTAAACCATATTATGCTTAAACAGCTTAAAGAGCTACTGCAGATGACAGCAACAATGTCTCCTCTCTGCTCAGAAGTGATCTGATTTCATCTGATGCCGTCTGATCTGATTTTGTCTCTCCCAGTCTTATGCAATTCGAAATATTCTCTACATATGTCTTAATAAAGACTCTAACAGGCACGGCAAGTTGCATGCCTTATCTTCTTATTACAATACAAGGCATATTAGGGCTAAAGATTATGAGGTCCAATAAACATGTGAAATCCCTCCCTGATATCATAGGTTCTAAAAATAGGTCTATTTAAAGCAATGATTGTTTTTAGCTGCATTTAAGCTCAGTGGTGAGATATAAGATCTCAGGCTTAATGCAGCTGAAATCTGAGGGATCAAGTCCAGCGACTGGAAATTTGCTTTCTTTTCATTAATCTTTCTCCTTTTTCTTGCTTACAGAGTGTAAGCAAGTAAGTATGTCTTTGTAGAACTACCTTGATGTTTGCGTGCAACAAATCTCGTGCATTATGTCCATCAAAGAGCGCCTCAGCTCTGCCAGAGTAGATTTCCAATAATAATATAATTATAAAGTCACTACTTAGTACACAGTAGTGAAAGCTAAGTTCTTTTCATACTGTTACTGGTCTTTTCATGTAGACCCAGAGCTTTTTGTGCAAAAATACAATGAAATTCTATTTTACGTTTTATGCTCCACACTTGATCTTAATACTCTCAAATCCTTTACATACTTATAGGATGCAGGACTCCAGAAACACTGAGTGACAAACCGTTTATTGCAAACTTTCAGATGCTGCAGTATATTTGAGGTGTTATTGCTGTTTGAAGTGATGTCTGATGTGAGCAAATAGCCAACTTGTTTCAGGTCATTACAACTTTTACTAAAGAATAAACATGAGTAAATAAGCTTGAGTATCAAAAATGTAGTAAATAAATTAATTTTAAAAACAAGAATGTGAGAAAAGTCAAACTGAATGTAAAATATATTTAATTATACAATTTCTCATTTGCATTGGCTCAGTTTGGGTCCATCAGTCTTGTCTGGGACTATGGATGGAAATGAGCATTTTGCTAAATCTGACATATTTACAACTTGTATGTTTATTAATATGCATTGTCCCATTCATAAACTAATGTAAATTGAAATCCACCATGCTCCATAGGTTCACATTTCTGTTGAAAGCCATGAATGCTGCAATGGAGGTTATTACAAAGAAAAAAATAATGTATAATGTTGGAGAAAATACCTTGCTTGCTACCTCTAACAAACATGCTGAAGGTACTACAAAAGAAGTTACAGAGGAAATAGGACTGTGGTGCAGAGAAGCCTTGTAAAGAAGCTGGTATTAAAAGGTGTTTTTCAGTGTGGACAGGGGGTGGGCTGATTGCTGATTCCTTATGATAGATTATTACTGTGTGTATGCCAGACAGCAGCAGGGGCTGCAATGTTTGAGTCATGTTCCAGACTGGCCTTATACTCCTCAGTGACCAGGTTTATGGATGTATCACTCTCCTTTCCTGTGTGTGATGCTTGTGTTGTCTGTGCTCTTACAAAAATATACCATGGTAATGCCATAAAATATGTGGCCAATAACATCATCACAGAAGTGACCAAAATGAGTCCCTCCTGAACATGTTGTGCCTCTGGAGCCAATTTAATTCTACCCAGAACAGTATGGATAAGACTGTGGGGTATATTTCTTCTACGAAAACCAAAGATGTGCATGAAGAATTTAAATTTTATATGTTGAGTAAAAATAGTTGCATTATAATCAGAGTTGCAGTTCAGCTGAGAATTTTCCACAGATGGAAAGTTGCACAGCTAGCAGCCATTAAGCCTGGCACAATTGGGTGCTTGGAGGGGGAGGTGAACACCAGAGAGGACGATGGACAAAAACTCTGTGAGGGAGTTGTTTACACTCAAATCAGATGAGTCAGAGTGCAGTATACATTTTTACTGCATTACTGTGTGAGTTGCTGTTTGTACAGACGCACATCCTTTCTTTGTGTCTCACTGCTCGTACTCACAGTGATCATCTGCACACACAACAGTCAGTCTATTGTGCTGGTCAACAAGTGTCCTATTACCTTTGTGTTTTTCAAAAGTTTTCAATGATTGTTCACGGATGCATTGTTAACGCAATATCTAAGAAAGGCTTGGAGGGAGTTCCTTTATTATTATTCTTATTGGTGCATTATTATTATATTTTAGTGCTGGAATAGTAATGGGCCATTTACGTTTGGCAGCATAAGCACATTATGTTGATAGAAAAAGTTCCTCAGTTACAGAGTTGGAGCTACACATGCATTCATTTGTGTCAAGGCGATATGCAAAGACATAACGTCCTATTTACCCTGTGTATAATTAACCGTTCCAAATTCCTAAATCCTAGCACTATAATGAAGAAACCATGTTCTATAATATCATCTACAACACTCTTTTAACTAGAACAGCACTCAGGGGGACCAGATTGAAACCAGCTCCTACGGGGGGCCTTAGAGCAACACTAGCTCGGATCCACTTTGGGATCTCAGATTAAAATGAATAAAACATATGTCACACACACACACTCGTTCTGGTCACTCCAGGTGATGTAGCATTGCAAAAGCAAAACTGAGAAGAGTTCAAAGCAAAATGCAGCAAATTTTATTTAGTGCAGAAACACAACACAGGGAGTGTTTTGGGCATTCTTTCCTCAGCCGCCATTAAATCCAACAACATATCATGGATTCAAATGTCAAAATACACAAAAAGAATTCAAATATGGGTTTCACATGCCTTCACGTCAGAAACACAACAGAACTATTTGGAAAAGGTGATACAGTGCAGGTATCCACATGTATTATAGAAACACAACCAGTGCTGAAGCATTAGGTTTAACATTAGGTTAAAAAAAAAAAAGGTTGTTGTGATGGGGCCTCGGAGAGCTTCTTAAGTGGCAGATGCATCCCTGAAAGAACAGTGGTCACCGATCACATTGTGAAGGTTGAGCCCACACTGAACTACAATCATACTTCACACGTCGATGTTTCCATTAAAGTTTTGTAGCACGCTAACTGTGGTGGGATGCTCTTGATTTCTTCTTGTTGTTGGGTTTCTTGACTGTTGCTTTTACGGCACCAGAGACAACATAAAGGAAGGGATGCACAAGAACAGATCATCTAAATACACATGTTTTCTGGGTCTGTAAATATGGCTTTGATGTCTTCTCTAGGCTGCGAAGCTGTGCCCAAATATCCACTGTTGGCATACTGCACCAACTTACGTTTTAACTATCGTGTACATTATATTCTGGTCAAGCATAGTAAGAAGTGGATGTAGATAAATATACAAAAGCAGAGGAGAGTATTAGGATAGCAAGCGTGGATTTGGGGAGACGCTGTACAGACACAGCCGTGTATAAATTGTATGTACAAAAGCCCTGGCCACTGTTTGCCCATCTCTCTCCTGCTGTGACGTCAAGAGGGTTTTTTTAAGGAGGACGCGGGGACTTCGCCTAAGCCGTCTTTGACAAAATATATGCTGCTTTGTTCCATTCATCGTCCTTTCCTTGCGTTCACAGCGGACAGATCGCGTTTGATTGCCTTCAGGGAAAGTGAATTGAGTCTAGTGCACAGTGTACTACAATATAATGTCTGCAGTGCATTACTTCATTCTGAAATGAATCAGGATTCAACATGATACCTTTGACAAATCTAACCGGAAACATCTCTTTAATGCTTGTAGCCACACTTTGAACAACATGCTGTAACGTGGCAGCATGTTGTTCAAACTGTAGTTGCAGCAGGTAAGCAAAGTACATCCACACACATGGCTTGTTAAACAGAAAACAAAAAGTCAGTAAAGGTGTGTGTCTGTTGTAAAAAGCACTAAAGATAAGAAAAACCCAAAACCTGATAAAAAGTAAAACAATGACATAATTAAGAGGTCTATACTGTATCTAACATGCAAACTCACACCCAACCATAGGGAAATGCCATACGAACTTAGTCAACTTTACGTTTTAGGCTGAATTTCTATCAAACTCCTTTCTCCTCTTCTCCTTCTCACTCTGAATGTGTGATTTCTGATATTAATCTTACACTAATCCTTAGCAAAAAAAAAAGACTGTTAATGCATAAGGAAGCTCGCAGACGCTCATTGAAACATGCGAGGTCTCCTTTATCTAACCTCCTGAATGATCTCAGAGACTGAAATCCACGAGGCTTATCACGAGTCACGTTTCACATTGAAATGACCAGCTTGGCTTTACCTTCTCGAGCTGCGTTTGTTGCCAAGCAACATTAAGCTTCTTTGGCTGCTGACAGGTAGCTATTTAGAGCCTCCAGACAGAGACTGTGTTTTCAATTACACAGATCTGGCTCCTGAACATGTCCCACAATGATGATTCAATATGCTTCACATGGTCGTTGCTGAATTTAGAATTCACGCATTTCCACGTGAAGTCTAGACAGCTGAGATTTATTTGGTCTTGACTTCAGTTTCAACTGCTACATTCACCACAATGCAAGCGATGTCGCGGCGCCTCCGAACACTTGCCAGCACGGTGATGCACGTGCAGGAACACGGTTTTTGAAGAATAGCTAATGTCAGCCAATGTAATTTAGCTTTTTGTCTTTGTTGTTGATGTAGGAACACACTTGTAGTGTGAAGATAAAATACACTGCCAGTGTCGTTAACAGAGAAACTGGTATTTTCAGGCATTCATACTCTGATTGAACCGCGTATTGCTGTGATGCTGAACAGCTGGATGTTACAGCGCAGGCACATAAAGGAGGCTGAATCTCAGTGGTGTCCAGCAAGTTTAACTGTGCTGGGGCTTTTTTTCCGACTCGTTAATCCTATCACCCCAAGCGCAAACACGTCCCTTCTGAATGAGCCCACACAGATTTTGAGTTTCTAAAGATTTAAGCTGTGCTTTTACTTGAGGTGTTTATTCAAAATCCCTGCCAAATCAAATCCACCTAAATCTGCATTACGTAGCGTAGGTAATTACTGGAAAACCATGTCAAATCCAGTTATGAAAGAAAAGAGGGTTTGACATCAAACTCAGGTGATGTCACCGATGTCATTTTTTTCTTTTCTCTTTTTTTTACCACCACTTCCTGTCCTAAAATAGAAAAGAGGTTACATTCCAGTGGTGAGTGTAGTAATTAGTGAGATTATTATTAAAGCGCTAGAGAGTAATTCTGGCTTTTCAGAAGCAAATCGGTGCGCTACATACATTGAGGCTATGAAAAAGCAGGAGTGTGTGGGTGAACTGTTGTCCCAAAGCATGTACAGTGTGTACGTTGTTGGACTCCTTCATTTGTGTAGTGTGCTTTCATATTTGCTGCGTTTTGATGCGTCGGTGTCTGAGAAACAAAAAGAAGAGTTTTTTTCTGTCTCTTATTCAGTGTCTTTCTTTCTGTCTCCAGCCAGCAGCTGCAGTGTCCCGCTGTCTCTCTGACTGTCTGCTCTAAAGGTGACAGGGCTCAGGTTCATGACTGGCATCCGCTCAGAATCATTATCAAGTGTTTATTTAAGGATATGGAAGTTAGAGTTACCTACTGGGGGCACAGGGTAACCCAATGCCAAGCATGTCTGTGAGCCCTCAGCCACAGACACATTTTAAATGTCTGACAGCCGTATAGATTAACAACCAACCTTTTATATCAGTAGTTTTTGGTCTGGAGTTCAAAACTATTCTTGGTTAGGTAAAGATAATACAAAGTTACAGAGACAAGCTGGTGCATGAACTGAATAAATGCACCCTGTATCTAGTTTCTCCTCAGTTTTCTATTGTCTTGCTTCTATTTCACGTTCTCATACATCATAAGATAATACTTCTTTTCTATGGAATTAATATAGGTGGGACAGTGTCAAACATTTTTCCTACTCTTTACCATTTTATTTTCTAACCCTTATAATGTTTCTTTGTGGAGGGGTGCTGATAAATAAAGTCAGACTCACAGAACAGCACTGATAGCTCCACAAATATATCCACATCTTTTCTTTTTTTTATTTTCAGAGACTCAGAGAATGATGAATTTAGAATGATTAGTAAATGTAGCTCCATTGTTATTTATTGGGATTTGATAATGACTAATAGCTGAAGGACTGGGCAGAGAGTGGTGAAGCGTCGCAGATGAAGCTGGGAGAGGGAAGAGTTGGAGGCAGAGTGGTTTCCTCTGTTACACTACTGCTGGTTTGAGTAGTTTCGTGAGAGGATGGTGTTTTCTCGGTTGCCGTAGAAATAGCTCAATTGTCACATTGTCATTCTGCATCACCATCTCTATGACAACTGAGTAAGAGTGTTGTTGATGTGGATGTTAGCCTTGGAAAAAGCTAGTACGGGGACCTTGATTTAAAAATAACTGTCTTCTTTTATAAAATGTTTCTACGTGCTCAATTCAATGAGAAATAAGTAATAAAAAGTATCAAATTAAAAAAAGGTAGCCTACCTTATGTAGAATGTTGTTTTAAAAGAAGAAACTACAAAACAAGAAAACGTCAATCGGAACCAACTCCTAGAGCTAACGTTAGATTATTTCTTTAGCCAGCTTTCTAAAGCAAAAAAACCTTGCAGTCTAAGGAGAGCCAGGGCGAGTAGAGCACATTTATAACCAATATGTGTGAAAGAAAGCATTGTTTCACATTGCCAGGCTTCTCCCCCCGAGCAGCCAGTGTTAGCTGAACCAAATAAAAACTGTGAGAATTATTTAACGGTAGTGCTTGTCCTTATCGAGTATCAGTGACCGAGGCAGCAGTACTTGAATGGATGTTTTTAAATCAGTAGGTATGAATATTTGAATGAATTTCCACCAGGTCACCCAACGCTAATTGAGACTGAAAAGCATCAGGTATCACTGAGGGAGCCTTAAAAGATGCAAACACTGTAAACACGAACACTCGATGATCACTAATGCATCACTCACTGTCTATAATGTGCGCGCGAGGTGTTAATGACTGACGTGAGCGTATGGTGTGCCTACTTTCCAGCGCACATTGATCTCCCCTGCAGCAAATTGCCTCCGACTGCGCGAGTTTGCAGCTAGTTTCCATGACCACCACCTTCCTCACCTGTGAGATCAGACTGGTAGAGGTGATACAATATCTGGCCTACACGAGAGGCGACACAGAGGTGGTTTTACACCTGAGACTGTTACTTGGTGTTATTTTCATCCACACACACACACACAGAGAGAAAGACAGAGAATGAAAGAAAGCCTGTGACAGCCAAGGCGGCAGAAGGAACCTGGAAACTAAACAGTGTGCTTCAGTTCTGTTTTTGTGCATTTCTCTTTCGTTGCCATTGAAAGATGTGTGCTTGTTCAGTCAGTCGGCAAAAATACTGTGTTGCAAGTGTTTATCTGTTTCAAAGCACGACTTTTGTCTACTTCTGTGCTGGGCTACTGTTGCATCTGCAGGACGAGCGGGGACAAGAGGACAGGAGGTTTCATGTTCAGGGGCATCAGGGGAGACACAGGTGATATGTACTGTCGGGACATTTGCAAAGATTAAAGTTGTGATGGGAGATTACATTATTTTGTCATGCTAGATTATACATTTTCTCTTTTTCTCGCCGCTTCCAGCTTCCCCCTCTGCTGCCACCTCTCACTCATGCAAAAAGGCGTTTCGTAATTTCACTTTTCAATTTCAATTTGCATAATATGACAATAAAACCTGAACCCCATAGCCCCCAAAATCACACATTTCAATCATATACTGAAATTCGGTACATTTGCGGAAAGTTTTTTTTTTTTTTTTTTTTTTTTTGTTTATCTTTCTAATTTGATTTTGTCTTAGTCAGTCCCTCTACTTCTTTTTCTTCTGAAAGCGTCTGAATTGGTTCTGGATGGCGAGAGCTGCCTTCTCTGTCTCCGGTGCCTCCAGATCGATGTCGATTTCCTCCTCCTGTTCCTGAGGCTTTGCTGCCGATTCCTTCTCTGGAGGGTGCAGAAGGCAGAGGGGAGGTTATTGGGGAACATACAGAAAGTCTCATTTTGGAACTTCCCATATCGCAATATCACAAGAACGACACAGAAAAGAAGGGAGATTAAAGTCACAGACTTACAGACAATAACAAGTTGTGACAGTTACAGTGTTGATAGAGTTTTTGAAGACGTTGCAGGTCAGTCTAATCTGTGATTACCCTCATAAAAACTGCATTAAGAAAATGTTTGTGAGAAGTTTAACCTCAGTGAGCAGCAAAGACCCGTTTGAGCTGTGCTGACTGTGTACAGTGTGTCATATAGACAAGTCTATGAATCAGAGCACTATGAGCAGCCCTGAGCAATCTACAGTTCTACAGTACGTTGTCTCTGTGCTGCACATGTAACCCGCACAGAGACATTACACCAGGACACTTCAAAGCTACCGTACGCAACTTTGGGTATTTAAGCTAGCGTAGGACAGAAAATCAATCCACCCAGGGCGTCTCATCACTGGCAACCCGGGCATGATGGTGTATTACTGGATGTGAAACGCTGCAGTTACGGGATCAGGGATTCATGAGCAACGTTGCACAAAAGTTAAGATGCAGCCAAATGTTTCTGGCTGACACAGTGGTCATTCTTGCCAAAATACTTGCTTAGCTCATGGAAAATCAGTGCTCTGACCTCCATAAAACACAATGTTAAGTTTCTAGTGTTCTGGATGCGGGAAGATGGAGGGGAGACAAACGGAAAGAGAGGTTGCGGCAGAGAGTTGCAGTTTTTCCTGCATCTATGCCACTGACTCTCTGTGAGAAACAGAATAATTACAGACAAGCCTGAAAAAACATTTAGAGGCTCAGTAGGAACTTAGATAAAGTTGTTTATATCTGCTAAAAGAGACCAGCTTTTAATGAATGAAACAGATAGAGAGTCTCCTAAAAAGCAAGCCTAGCACTTAGACTGTGTTTATAGATGGCAGGAGAATGAGACATACCTTTGTTGTTGTCAGCTGCAGTCGTCTGGCTGCTGTTAGCAGATTTGGGGGAGGCCAGCTGCAGAGCAGAAACACTTTGAGCAACATGTACTGCAGCTGTATACATTACACTGTTACCGTCCTGCAGTGCTGCTAATCTTTAATTCCACACTCGAGAGCAACTCAAAATAATGTAATGTAATCTATTATTGGACATGCATTACAAGTGATTTTATTAACAGTGCAGCACACACACACACACACACGTACACATGCACACACACACACTGGATGAATCTGTTTGTGTTGCGTACAGTATTGTGCCTGATCGCGTCAGAAACGGTTCGCGGCGGACTGTATGAAAACAGAAGACTGTGTGGTGTCTTCTTGGAAGGGCTCAAATGAGCATGAGGAACTAAAAATGACAGATTCGCTGTGCAGGAGGAGAGGAATGAGCGTCGGCTGAATCAGTGCGAGTGTATAAGCTGGGTTACATGTTGTCATGTGCCAGATATGCCACGAGCTGACAGTGTGAGAGGAAAAACACAACAAGACAGGGGTGAACAATGGCCCGCGTCTCCTCCAGCTCAAAATGACAGGTGATCTAATTTTCTTATCTTTCATCTGTCCATCTCGTTCTGTTTTGCTGTTTCGCTTAAATCCAACTTCTTTTCCAGTCGTTTGTCTCTGTTCCCCTTGAGGGCTTCCTCTGCCCTTCGCTTAGCTACAGTACTAATCCTTAGTTACATTTTCTTCTTGGCCTTAATGCTCGATGTCTACTGCACAATGTATTCCATTTTAGTTTGTATACAGCAAACCCAAACTGTACATATTTACCATTGAATGCGCGTTTCAGAGCCCATGAAAGGTAAACAGTAAATCTCATAAGAAGAACCTACCGCTGCTACCAATCCCATTCACACCACGAGCCTAGAAACAAACGTTGGACAGAAGGGTTACCAACTAGCTGAAGCGCATGTTGCAACAATTATCGGCTAAAGTGGGAAAAAGCCTTTGACGACACATCTGAAGCTGTGTGAAGATGAACGTCCTTAAAGTTTGATTGTTGCATCACCATGCATGTTGCTGTGCTGCGTGATTTCCGTGTGTGTGTTGAGGCCCCGTGGGGGATGACTTCCAGGATTTTTCCAGAAAGATAAACATACATATGTAAGTTCAAGCCTGTTTTTTTTGTCGCTTTAGCTGCTTTTAGCTGTTAATTCACATGGAGTATGTGTCTTCATTGTGGCATTTTACATTCTACCTCTGCTCATTAAGCCTTATTTGCCCTTTTGCCACCAACACTACTAGTATTACTCTGGTGGACGTGTGAGTCAGTGATACAGGAGAGAGAGTGAGGTAAAGTGACAAAGAGGGCAGGGAGGGGGCGAGAGATTAGATTTAGCGTGACTCTGCGATTACGCAATGTTGTCGCACATGAGAAAAAATGCTACGTCTGCACATGTGCAAGTGTGTGTTTTTATGCCTGTTCATAAGTGCGCATGCATCTATCCCTGCTTAACTCTGTCCTTATTGCACTTCATGATCCATGTAGTAAATGGACCACGGATAACACAATCTCCAGCAGAGCGTGAGTGAGTTGGCGAAGAGAGGCCTGTCACTCCGGCCCTGCCAATAACTCAGCGCGAGTCTTTGCGCTGTGTGTCCGTGTGTGTTGCTATTTCAAGTTCCTAGTCTTCATGCAGTTGTGCAGACAATTTGTGGAATGGTGGTGGGGATGTTTCTTCACACTTCACAGCTTAGGTTTAGACATTTGGTTGGGATGATTAAGGTTACCATAAGGGGCTAGAAAGGGCATTTTGTCAGCGAGGGGTCCTCACAGCTATAGAAAGGGCATGTGCACGTGCGCGCTGATTTGTGTGGGAGTTCTTCAGCGTTTACATAGTGTGCGATCGTGATGTGTGTGATTTGTATGCGCACACGTGCAAAAGAAGCCCATGGGGTCAACAGCCAATCCAGGGCGCACATTCAAAGCCAGACAGGGAACAAAACTAATGTTCAGTGACTGCGAGTGTGTACAGTATGTGTCTCGTAGGAGAGAGCAAGAGTGACTGGGGGCGATGACACAAAGACAGAGGGTGGGGGGAGGGGGGCGCAAAAGATGGAGAGGTGGAGGGCTGGGAGAGAGGAAATTCAAATGACAGGCAAGGAGGCGGAGGTACGGACACACTGTTATGGAACGAGTTGGAAACAAAACGAGCACATAAGTGAAGTGAGTTGACATTTATTTTACCACAAACCAGAATTATAAGGAGTGCAAAGCCTCACAGCTTCATTTTAAGTGTATTTACATTTGTACGAGGGGGAAGTTTAGAGACCTATTTGCAGCAAGTTATAGTACTGAACATTTTTATTGAACATTTTTTGCTTGACATGTTCCAAAATATCTATGTTAATGGATAGGTACTACTCATTGAACAGCACTGGCAGTCCTTCCAATCAGAGAATTTGTATTATTTCTGGGTCAGGGAGGTCTGGATGGAGCTGATTTTGATTCTCATGCTGACACATATAAATACCCAATGCATATAATGTGAACCAGATTCCACATTGTGGAAGAAGGACCCTTGAAGCAGGAAAGAGAAACTCAGACAGCATATTTACACATTTTATATTTGAATTATTTTACGTGATGAAATTAAAGTGTCATCACTTGTTCGCCATACAACTAAATTAAATTCACAATTGTATATTTTCTTACAAATATCCAAGTATCCATGATGTAAGTTTTGTTTTCATGCAGCTCTTTTATGTTCACTGAAGTTCTTTGTGCATTCTATTTTAAGTTTCTCACTATTTTATATTGTTTCATTGAATACAAAAAACAAAAGAGCTCTGGCCAAAGTTGGCATCATGTTTTGAAGAACATATGCGCATGCACATCTCCAGCATGAACTAAAGTTGTGTGCATGTTCGTAGCGCAAGCATTGAGGGGGGGCAACCGCAGCAGGTGGAAAGACAGCAAGAAGAAAAACATAAAACCCAAACGAAGGGGTGAGACGTGGTGTGGTAGAAGGAAATATGGACTGCAGAGATACAAGTCAGCATGTCTGCAGCATCAGGAGTACTGCAGTGGGAACGAGGGAGGCCGTTCAACATGAACACACATCACATCGTGAGACATGAAGGAGGCATTAGAACAGACATGGCCTTGGCAAACCAGTGGATAAAAACCAACAAGCACAGATAAAGGTACTGTACATAGATAGGTCACATACATCTTACCATCATCTCATTTCAATCCCTCTCTTCTAACTCTGTGCTTCTGTCTTTCATATTTGTGTCTACGTAGGACTTTTTGTAGGCAGTTGCTGTCTGGCAAACAGCATTATATGTTAATGACCGAAAACGGGGGTAAGCAGCCATCTCAGTTGCAGTGAGGCAGATTGAATGACAGATAAGCGAAACAGAGATTGAGTGGATGGGAGCTGTCAGCGAGAGACAGTGAGAGAATTAAAAGGTCCAGAGGCACAGAAACCGAGAAAGCAGTAGATGAGAAAGGAAAACAGAGGGAATCTGGGACACTGAAAACAGAAGTGTGGACGAAAAGACACAAGATCTCTTTCCTTCCATTGTCCTAAAGATTGCATTTCTCTACAACTGACTGCTGTGTTGGGATTATATTGTATTTGCAGCCAGATTGAATTTATTCTCATGTAAAGAGGACATGTTGTTATTTATTTTAAAAAATCTATTTAAAATCTTTCCTTCTGTGAAAATATCTCTTATTTTCAGGAGTTATTTAAAGGAGCATCATTTCATCCTTTAACTCTAGTGGACATCAAAATAAAATCTAAAAGTGACCTGTAGACACTTTAAATTCCCTCACGGTGTTTGGTGAAGGTTGTAATCAACATTGCACTAACAGGAATGGACTTTGGCGTCACAATGCCTTTGACCCGAGTGCTTTTGTGGCCAAAAACATGCCACAGCTGCGTCTGCTGTGTGACAGTGTTGCACTTTGTGCGCCAGCCAACCACTTCTTTGCGAGTCACTTATGTTGCCTTAGAAAAAATCTCCCCAGGGGGATTGTTACAAACTATAGTTAGGAACATAACTAGAGGCAGAGCAGGCTTATTTCAGCAGTATTTATTTAGTATTATTAGTATTCATTTATTTATTTCAATCTTAGTATGCTGAAGCCAATATGTCTGTCTCTGTTTCATCGTGAGTAATGTGAACATGCCCTCAACTCAGGAAACTGTGTTTGTGTTACTCTTGCGCTGACAGCAAATTGCAGCAAAGCAGCAAAGAGGTTCCTGGACAGTTAGTATTTTTTGACCGCCTTCCCAACTGCACCACCGCCATGGCTACCAAAGGATTACTATAAAGGATTACTATCCTTGTAAGTTTTGCTTATTACATGAACCTTTTGTTGTGTTGTAGCATGTATGGGATCTGGGAGGTCAAACCATTGCAACAACAAACTACACGTACATCTTCCTACCCTTTCCCTCCTTAATGGCAGAAAAACTGCAGAAAATAACTCGTCAATCTCCAGTGCAGCTGCTCTGTGATCGACAATAGGTTAATGTATAGTGTGGGTTCCTGCAAAAAAAAAAAAACTGGGTTACTCTTAAAAGGAGCGACATTAATAGCTTCTAATTTAGCACTTTCCGACTTTGCTAAAATGTTTCAATTTCTAGTGGGGTTGCAAATTAACTCTGTGAATTGCCTGAAATGAAATTAAAAAGTGACCTCTCCCCCTCATTTCCAAGCAGTAATCCTCATATTCATCATTTTGTCCCACTTGTTCTTCTTCTTCCTTTGTCCTTTTTCTCTGACTCAGTCTTAATCACCAATGACTGGTTGGTTTTAACCCCGACCCCCGGAGATACGTCCTTATCACCCCCTCCTTCTACTTTTGACTTTCAATGAGGGATTTCCCTTTTTACATGTAGTAGTTAGTGCTGTGATTCATAAGCAGAAAGAATCGGAGGCTGGCAGTAGAGAAAGACAAAGAGGGAGGGAGGGTGAGGATGGGAGACAGGGACAGATTGCAGCATTTAACACGATGCCATGGGGAGCCGCTGAAGGTGAGAGAGTGTGAGAGAGAGCCACATATGGAGAAAGAGAGGCGGAGGTGATATGGAAGGAGACATGCACTGTAGCAGGATGGTTACAGAAAAAAATGGCTCATTGAGAAAGATTGGAACGTCCACAGTCTATTCACAAAAGAGGCAGTTGGCATAAAAGGAGTCCAGATGGGCAAACACACACATACCAAGCACACACATACACAGACGCTCCCTCCCCTCACACAGTGCAAAGTTTCTCTTTGAGGAATACAAATCTCTGAGCTGTCTTCCTCCTGCTTCTGTCATATTCCTCTATCTGTTCCCAGCCGCTCCACTTCCATCCGTCCCGTACCTCCAGTCTAAGTCTTTGTGGAACAAAACTATTAAATATCCAGTTACTTACATAAGTTCCTGTATATGTCAGAGATTATTAAATACATTTTTAAAATTTTATTTATACCCTATCAAGTTATTTTTCTGTTGTGTAAAGTCTACTATTTCTGTTATCGTTCACACTGCTTAATTTCCTCTAATCTAGGAACACGCGTTAAAGCTAATAATGTATTGACATCATTTTATTCGGCTTAAGAAATATTTCAGAATATTTAACATTTTGTTTTTTAATGTTTTGCTCAAATCTGCAGTGTTCTTATTGCATAAAGTTTAAGTTTGTGCTTTAAGTATAGAGCATTAAGTTTTCTTGAGTAGAAAAAAAAGAGTACTTCTACTTGTACTGGAGTATTTTTCTGTAGTACTTTTACTAAGGTATTAAGTTCATGTATTTTTATATACCTCTAGTAGATTCAATTCAATATATATTATTTATTAACATTCTGTACAACAGAAATGTCTGTATTTTCAGGTTGACCTGACATAACAGTCTCAGACTTTTTAAAGATAAATTTATATACTGCCGACCAGCTAACTAGCCCAGATGGCATGCCGTCACATGATCACATATAAAAATACAGGGATTTAGTGGATTTATTAACAACTTGTATACTTCTGTTCACTTCTCTGTGTAAGAGAAATAGGAAGTAGCCTAAAACCTCCCATCTCTTGTACGTCTTCCTCTTCCTCTTGCATAACATGCACCTTTCAAGGGGCTGTTTTTAAATGCTTTTGTTTTTAGCCTGGGCGGACTTCTCTCTCTCTTTCAGCTCCTCTTCTGTCCTCTTTTGCACTCTTCCCTACAATTTTACACCCCCCCCCTTGCTGTCCTCCTCCTCCTCTTCTCTCGAGTCATCCTCTGAGGACAATCGCAGTCTGCGTTTGGTTCAGCAGCCAGATGTGTGTTGCTGCTGTACAAGCTGAACATCTGCTCAGAGCTCTACTGAACTAGCCAAGGTGTTAAGTACTCTGGATGCTCTACGTGGTCAAGAGGTCTGTTCATCCAAAAGGCTGCTTTTAGTGTATAATTGCAGGTTGTAATGGGCCTTGTTGGGTTCTAATGAACCTAAGGATCTAATATAGCAGAGTTTGACTTTGAACTGTAATAGAGCCAGATGCTCTTCAAGGTCCAGTGAAAACAAAAGCAGGCTAAAATTGTACGCAAGGCTCATAAGATTATGTTGTTACGTGTATCTTGTATTTTTAAACGGGCTTTTGCTAGATGACCTCCTATTTAAGAGCTTAACTTTTGTGAAACTCTGCTGTAGGCCCTGTTGCATAATTCATAATCTGCCTCTCCTTCCATTAAACTCAACATGTACATCTGAGTATAAAGAAAAAGTAATCAACCCAGATGCTGGCTAAAACTGGCATTAACATTTAATCCTATAGCCACGCAAAAGAAATGCATTTTAGCCATCACATTTACCAACCATGAGTTTGCTTTAAATTGGTGGGGATTATTTTTCATACCGGAGTCTGTTCACCTCGCAGCTCAGCTACCCTTAGCCTCTGTTCTCAAGCTATAACCATCTCCTCATGCTGAAACGCACTGTACCTGCCCACCAAAAATAGCACAGTGCCCGTTAATGGCTTTATATAAGTCAGTGGGTGTGGGTGTGGGTCTGTGCGATGAGGGAGAGATTTAGAAATAGTTAGGATTCAGGCGGTAAATGCGAATAACGGCTAGTGAAAGTTGTTTTTGTATAAAATGTAAGACATATGTCTACCAGAGTCTACCAGAAGTATTAGATTTGGTGCTTAGATGGGGTTTTTTTTCCACTTCAGAAACCTTTACCTTCATTAAACTTTCTCTAACCCCAACCTAAATGTCTTTTTTCTTTCTTAAACTTAACCACAGTCTAATCTACTATTAAGAGCAGCATTACAAATACCAACCTAAAAGTGGCACCAGGGGTAAATTCAGGGAGTGGCCCAAGTTAGTACAATAAAAGTAAAAGAAATTGTGTTTCACTGAATGAAACCTTGGATGAAAATGTTGGTTTGAACCTTTTACTGATAGAACAACCTCTGTTCATCAACACATGGTCTAGTTGGGGCATAATCTAAAGCAATGCACAGATTAAAGCCTTTAAAGAGTAAATATTAATGTGCCTCTATATAAGAGGTGTCTGCAATTGTACATCCACATTTCAGTGCTAATAGCAGAAAACACTCACAGCCTCAGCCCTTCAGCCCTGGGAAATGCAAGTAAATAATTGGGTGGAGTACACACGTGGACATGACTAGTGATGGTGCAATATAATAACGGTGGCTAAAAAGCAGGTGCAACAACTCAGGGTCTGAGAGCACACAATTAGGTTTCCTTTAATAGAAAAACACACCCTGTGCAAGTCCCTTTTCTCTCCTTGCGCTTGTCTCTGCACAACTCTCAATGGTGTCTTTATTGACAACACACGCAGAGTACATTTTTTAAACAGCACGCACACACACAGGGCTTAGTGGTGCACTTGCTGTCAGAGGGGGGAAGGAAAAAAAAGAGGCAGCAGAAAGCCTCTAAAAGCTCAGCAGAAATGTATTTATAGACAGAAATAAAAGGATTATACCTCCATGAAGGAGTAGGGGAAAGCCAGTGATTTCCAGACATGCCTGATGCTATACACTCTGAGTCCGAGGGAAGGCAGGGGTGGGAAGGAGGATGTGGAGGAGGAGAAAGAGGAAGAAGGGGAAGAGAGGAGAACCAACAAAGGGAAAGAGACAGACTGACAAAGAGAAACAAGGCTTGGGTATTTTCTCAGATTTCCATCCCTTGCTTCTGATTGGCCTCTGAGCCACGTCAGACCCTGGTAATTATCCCCTGCCAGCTTGTTATGAATCAGGTGGCTTTTCATGACAGGGGAAGCCTGCTAAGTGTTAATTACCAGCATAATGAGAACGCTACCTTTCTCCTACTGCCTGTGTGTGTGTGCTTTGCTTCACAGGAAGACACTTTTGGATTACTGGCTTTGTTTTAAAAGTATTAAAAATCAATGCGGTTTCTTATTTTGCTTCCTAATGCTGTGCTGCTTTTGAGCGTGCATAGGGATGAAAGGAAAATCCGCCAAACAGCTGTCAAAAGTAGAACCAGTGCCAAACATGACTTACATAACATCTCCAAATTCATCCCAATTCCTGGATAGTCCATTCATATTCCTACAAATTAAAAGCATCAACCCCCCCCTACCCTTGCTCAATTTCCTCCTCCTTCTCTTTTTGACTTCTTCTCCGCCTCATGCTGTGCAGATGTTAGCTCCCGGATGCAAGTGTTAATACCCTGCCTGAGTCCTCTCACTGTTGCTAAGGAGAATAGAGTCAAGCCTTTAGAGGGAAAGAAAGCAAGGAGCGAGGGGGGGGGGGGGGAATAAGAGCTTGCGAAAAGAAAGAGGAGGAAATGAGGCAGTGGATGACAAGACTTCAGCTGGAGGAGACAGTCTGTCAAAGCAGTGGGAAGGTGCAGTGCGATAACTCATCGCTATTGCTTCAATGAACTGTATGTGGCTTGCAGACAGGCCGGGTTCACTGTAGAGTTATGACACACAAACTCAATCTTCTTCTGCAAATTAAAAGAAGGGGAAGCGCATATTAACATACTGTCTCGTAAGATTTCTTTGCATTAATTGGTACGTTTTTAAATTTGTGTGTGTGTTTGTATGATCTACTATAACAGGATGTAGAATGAGAGAGACTAAATGCTTTTTTTCACACACCTCTTAGAGCCCCATTTAATGGGTTTGAGTCATGGCCGAAGTCTAATGCATGAGGTCACGGGTTCAACTTGTGTCGGTCCGAGCGTCTCGTAGAAAATAGGATGGCATGGTCGGCCGTCAGAGATTTCTGACTGGTGAGAGGGGCCATTAGTGGACTTTCAGATACATTTTAAGGTCAGATATGGATGCTCTGCAAATGCTGGGAGATCCGGTGCATCCTAGTTTTCAAAGAATCAGCTTCTCCTTCAACACAAGAGAATTTAGACTCTAGTAGCAACAGTCACTGAAGTTACAACGCTGACTGTAGGTATGAAACAGGAAACAAACTAGTGTTTATTACCTCAAACTCCTGTGTTTTGTCACCTACCACAACCTCCTCCCTACCCAGACTTTGCAGCTTTTAAACTGGCCTAGCAATGATCATAAACCTACTGGCCTGCAGGTAGGCAGTAGGTGGCCTGGCTTACTGGCCATTATAGGAAACCTAATGACTTTTGCACTGAAGCAGACATAGCACAAACATTTGTGCTCGGTTTGATCTGAATCTAAAGTCTGAATCGTGAAAAAGCCCCAGATGACATCATCATACAGCGTTGTTTCTGTCAATCAAGACAGAGAAGATCTGAGAATCCAAAATATGTGTTATATGTTGTAATAATGAATTAACTGACTTGTAGTTTCATCAAAACGTGGGAACTCAAGAAGCAACATATTCTCTGTCCTGATGTCAACTTCAGATTTGAAAATTCCCAAGACGATCAAATATTTTTAGGTTACTCAAAGACGAGAACACCACACGATTACTGAAGCCACCGATGTCAGGTCAGCCCAGTGTGAATCTTAGCTGCAGCTCAGGAAACAATGCATATGCAGGAAACTCCAAAATTCAGCGACGATCTATCACTCTGTGTTTATACAGAATTTCAATCCCCCGTGTGCACTACTGGCTTTCTTTGCTACACATCAAAAGACACTGACACCTTCCATCTGCCCAGAGCTGAAGAGCTCAGAAACACAGATTATACTAAATGAACGGTCCCACTGGAGCCATGCTGTACTTGTGAGACCGAGCGGGGAAAATGATCACTCCACGGGGACCTTCGTGATTATTTATATCGATATGATACTGACTGATCGCTGCTCCCACTGCCACTGCACATCCTGACAAGGCACAAGCATGCTGCACGGAAAGATTACACTTTTTATCTTCCTGATTAACATTCATGCAGCACAGGGAATGTAAGGTTGCTACTGTGAGGTCCAAGAGATGTAAAGGCTAGTGCTGTGGTAATATATCATTCCTTTCTTTATCGTGGTAGAGCCACTTCCAGGTCAACTCGCAGGTTAAGTCTGATGGATTATACTTTAAGTATCCAGATGTAGCGAGGCACTGACAGAGGCGCTGCAGATGAGTGAAATAAACAGTTACTCGCTCCCCTCTGTACTAAAAATCTAATACTAAGGAAGAGGCATAAAGAAAAATTCAAACCCTGGAATTTTCTTCACCGCAGTCGTATCTTTATACATTATCCACAGTCACTTATTAGGTGTCCATAAACACCAGTGAGCTTTATTGACCACACTCCTCATGTCTTCCTCCATTAGCGCAGGATGCTCGCAGCAGCAAGCCCCATCTCCGTCATAAAAATCTACTTTATTATGCAAGGACAGAAAATATGCAGATGCAGCAGGTTTGGGAAGGATCTATGCGATGGCTCTGCAGGAAATGGAGCATTTATACTGCATGGTTTTTGTAACGTAAGCTTTCTGTTATTACTGCACTGTGCAGGGAGAACAAGTTTTATCTCTGCCATCATTTTCCATTAAAGACCACAAACCAGCATCACATAACTTGCTGCACGTCTTTTGTATGCGGGAGGTCAGTGACAACTCTGTATTCTGTGTCATCAGACATTTATTGCTCATTTATTAATATCATTGATCTTCCCGGAGGTCCTCAGACCCCACTTTGGGGAAACCCTCACGCTCCACCAGATGTTCATTGTGCCCGCGGGCGGTGTGAGCTGGTGCCACCGCTGCTGCGCTCTCTCGTTGCAGTGCTTCTGTCAGACTTGGGACCACAGCCAAGCAGGAGCGCTGCGCTAAAACATTTTGTTCCGATTCTTACCCTCCGTTGCGGGTTTTTTTTTGTGGGGGGCTATGACAGTGTAGAGTGAATGAGATTGAGGACAGAAAGAACACCAGGAGTGACAGTCCGCGCATGCTTGCTGGAGTGAAATGACAGGCTTTATTCATACAGGTGCACGATGTGAACACAGGCGTTCATTAGATGGAGAGGAGCAGTGACCGCAACGCGCAAAACAACTCGCAGTAGTCTTCACTGATTCTTAGAGACGGGACCAAGCTTAATACGAGAGCAGATGATGCTTCAAACACACGCACACACGCGCGCACTCACCTCGCTCATGGTGGAAACGTGCGCTGAAGGAGTTCTGCTGCAGAGGTGGACTTTTCTCTTCTCTACTCTCCGTGTTCAGCTCTGGCCAGAACCAAAGCCGAAACGTAGAAAAAAGAGGAAACAAAAAAAGCACAGTGCTGCCGTGCGTGTTGGACAAGATGCGTAAAACAAAGACACTGCGGTCTGGTTGCTCGTGGGTGCTCCGAGGGAAACGGCGGACTGACAGAGTGGAGTGATGCTCGGCTCACCTTTGCTACAGATGATGGAGGGAAGCTCGAGCGTGTGTAACGGTGCGGTTTAAGCTCTCTCTCTCTCTCTCTCTCTCTCTCTCTCTCTCTCTCTCTCTCTCGCTGTCTGCCTGTCTCGCCCACTCAGTCAGTCACCAGGGAGCAGACTATTGCCCTAGTACCGGGATGTAGGCTAATAGGTAAATGATAAGAAAGCCAACCCTGGGGCTTTTAACGGAATTGTGCTAATTAGTGTTTTATATTTATGTAATATTTGACAAAAAATAACCTGAAAGTGTATTTAGAGAGTGCAATCTGAGTCTTTAATTCATGAGTTTGGACATTTGGAAGTGTTGAATAGCAATTACATTCAATTAACATGCAGTTTTTCTTCTAGCAAACTGAGATATAAATTTCCACAGCCGTGTTTTATAAGCCCAACTTCATAATAGACCGTAGATGTTGAATGAATGGCTTCTTTTGTCTTGACGCATCTGTTACTTTTATTTTGAAAAGGTTACAGGTCAACGTTACTTTGAAGGACAACTCGCTGGCATCCGGTTTTTGTGTTTTGTGACGTCTGCTGACTTCACTCTTGTTGAGCTGCATTTCTTGAGCCAAACGAGTCTGTGGGGCTTGCGTTGCAGTGTGTAAGTATTCTAATTATATTTATGAGTTACGACTGTATGAGTCTCTTGTAGAGAATTTGAATTAAGAAATGGGTGGGTTGTTTCAACTCGTTTGCACGTGTGTCCACTTGAGGGCGCCATTTAGTCATATATATGAAACCTTACATCCCAAACTGCTCCTGTTTTGGGATTTCATGGCAGCTGTAAACACTCTCCAGGTACAGATAATAAATAGGAAATAATAAATTAGTTGCTGATTGGGGACAACCACATAATTGTAATGGGCTAGAAGAATAGTTGTTGTACAAGCATTAATAAACAGGCCCTCCGGGATCAAACACAGCAACGCCAGTGGTCAGAGAGCCCTAAACCAAATGTGACCTCTATTACAAAAGGGCCTCTGGACCTGCTAAACTGTTGCTGAAAGAGGGTTTGGAAATCACCGGAGTCAGAAGGCAAATCCAAAACAGCCACGGGATTATGCTGTATTTGTTCACTATCCAGGGCTTGCACTTGTAAACCCAGAGTTAGGAACGACCCCTCACACCCTGGTCACAACTTGTCTTAATAAATAATGAATTCATCTCACCGGAAACAAAACCTGTGCGCTTATCTGCCTAGATAAGGTATGTACGTAGGATGTATATATTGTATAGATGTTGTATGTACTGTATGCATTATATGAATTATTCAGCTTTTATTCCAGCACTTCTCGTGTTCCTCCACACCTGCAAATGAATTGTTTGGAATGTATATGCCATATGTACTGTATGTATTTATCTTTTCATTGCCTGTTTCTTTGTATGCATATCTTTTTTTTACTTGAACGACCTATATGCTCATATTTTGGTTATTGAAGCTGGTGTTGATTCTGAATATGTAGATTTTTTTATACTGAGCCAGTTTCCCTTTGATCTACTGTTAGGATCACAACACTTTTTACCACTTGATAGTTTGATATGTCACAGGATTTTAACATCTCCATCAAGACCAGCAAAGGAGAGTTTCTCTTTCTAAGGTTCATAGTTTCAAATGTGTAGGCTACATTGTGAGTTAATCCCCAAACTAATTCTCATTAAATATACCATAAACATAGTATTCGCTATAAGAGCTCAGGAGGAGACATTGTGCAATCACTGCTGTTGAATGATAATGATTCATTAACAGACTATAATTCATAATTTTCCACGTGTCCAGATGCTACATGTAACAAACCTTTCCACAATTTCTCTTTGCTTTCCCACTATCCATATGACCTCTGCAGAAACAAACAAGCATATTCTTGTTGCTCTCTGTATGGCCACATGAGGGCTCCTTTTCCTTACTTAACTACTCTCTACGCTACTGTTCACCAAGCATTTGAAACGGCTTGATTCTCATTGTACTACATGAACAGTTGTTTGAAGAGTAGAAGAAGAAGAGTGACTGACAGAAGTGTGATTATAGTATTAAGAATCTGGTGCAGAGAGACACGAACATAACAGACACGGTCATTTTGTTTGTGTTTATTTATTTCTAATGTGTTTTATTTTTTATTTTTTTATCTGTCCACAAAGTCATATTAGTCACTACTATGCTAGATCAGTTTTCCCTCACTGCAATGGCAGTCAGCTACACGAGAGCCCAAACCCAGTGTGGTCCCCTCACGTCACAGCGTTGAAACTCTACATCTTCAAAACCATCACTTAAAAAAATGACTGTAGGTAGAGTCAACTTATCTGATGCCCCTGCAAAAAGCCCTATTCTTTTGGTAAAATATAAACCACAATAAGGAGATGTGTTTTTTTAAAGGTATTTAGAAGACAGCTCATAATCGAACGAATTCAAAGATGCTTTTATGTATTTCACAAAGCCCATTTTTACAGATTATTTATATAAACCAACTGTCCGTCTTTGGATAAATGTAAAGGTGTATTACACTTCTTTTTAGACAGGATTCTACTGATCCAATACATCTCCACGAGTTAAATTAGGTTTAAGTTCCTGTTATGGGCACATAAAAAGGCATCTGTGTGTTTGTATAACTTGCAGTAAGTAGCTCTTATAACAAACTATTCAATAGAGTGAAATCGTTGTCTCAAGTGCTGCTTCAATCTTTCACAGAGGATTTGTCTTTCTATGCAATAAATTTGGGAATGGAGCTTGAGTCAGAGGATGATTTTTATGTGTAATCCTCCAGAGAAAAACACTGCTCTGGCAAAGGGTTTATTTTGCAAATCTGTTATCACTAAGTGAATTTTTATTATTAGCCACCTAAAATGACTGGCAGGCCATTTTATTCCCATCTGCCAGTGGGTGGAGTAGAAGGGACCATCACTCAGGTTTGTGCTCTCTTTAAAAAAAAAAACAAAACACAACATCTCTAGGGCTATCTGTACAACATTCAACAACACATTTCTCTTGTTTTTTGTTGTTTTTTTTCTTAACCATAATGCCAAAACAATAATAATTATCATTATAAGAAGAGCATTTTTCCATCTCAACGGCATTGAACAAACACCACACAAACTGAAATAAAAATCTAATAAAGGCCTCAATACCAGTTGTACACGTCACCTTCAAGTGGTGCTAGAGATCGAGAGGGGGACACATAAAGGAGAAGGAGGCGGAAGAGCAAGTGTGAGAGAGAGAAAAGCAGGGAGGATAAGCTGAGAAAAGCGAGAGGGAAAATAGAGGGCAGGGGAATAATCGTGTGAACCATGCTTTAGTGTCACATTGGACATGTTTTGGCACATCATGAGATTAAATACAATATTGATTAGTCTTAGATTTGGGCTTTGGTTTACCAAGGGTTAGTATTAAGACCAAAATTAGCCTAACCCTACATCTCTAATGATTTTTTGTTCTTGTCTAAAGGGTTAACAGTCTAGCCATCCAGCTAGATTATGATGATCTTGTTTAAGGCCAATTGGGCCAAGAGAGTATCAAAGAAATTGGGTCAGGAAGTAAAGACACAAGAAAAAGATGAGGAAAATGGACAAGGTGAAAATAAGGAAGTGAAAAAAGGAAGGGTGGGGGTGGAAGGGCAGAGATGGAGAGGATAAAGGGGAAGAAACAGAGTGTAGTGTGTAGATATAGGCTAAGTGCTTTTGGTGAGTTTTACAAAATACACCAGGAAGTGCTTGAAACAGAAGGCACGGTGGCATTGACAGTAGTTGTTAAGGAAACACCACTAAGGGACTTTCACTACGAAACTCATAAGGTGCTCTAAAAAAGAACTTTAACACATTAATGCACATTAAGGTGTGGTTGCAATCATAGAATACCTCCATCAAAAAGTAGTCAAAGTAGATAAATAATGGTCGTCAACCAGTGTAAGGGGATATAAGTGCCTCACATTCATATTTCTTTTCATAAATATACCCTCAAATGTTTTCCACAAATGATGTATTACGATTATGAACCATATTTAACAACCAGTTCAGTGGTTGGGTGTTTGATCAAGGGGCTGATTTTGCTAATCGATGGGGCAAATCCAATGACACCACAGCTTTACACACTTTAAATGACAACAGAAAGTGACAACATCCATTGAATAAACGTTTGGTCTATCGATAAAGTCAAAATAAAAACAACTACTTTGGGAACTCAAACCTTGCACAGTGCTCTGTATAGACATTCCAACTAGTCTTAGCTCACAAACATTATAATCAATAATTACCTATATTGATAGCCTTTTTCAGTAAGCATCTTGAAATGAAAATAAACAAATGTTTTTTTTCTTGTCTTTACAAAAGCTACACATATTCTACTGGGATGTCTATGCATTTGTTAGTGTTTTAATAATTACTCCTACCATTGTCTTTCTTTCCTCATAAAAAAAGAAGAAGAGAGGGAATCTACTCATCTAAAAGACACTCTCAGATTTCGTCCTGTTTGGCAGGGTTGCTGCTTTCTTTTTCTTTCTCTACCTTGTATCCTTTCTCCGATGGAGAAGAAACAAAATTGTTCATTTTTTGACACACGTCTCAGTCTCTTCAAAAGGATGTGTCAGTTGATTGTGTTCCGAGGCTCAAGCGTTGTCCCTCAACAGCCCTCAAACAGACTCTTTTCCACGCGCCTACGACGACCTTGAGCTGCCTGGTAACTTTACCCCGCATTTCAGCACCATTGTAAACACTGAATTTTGAACTGTGACCATTTTCAGTCGCTCAGCCTTTGACCTCTTTCGTCGCAAAATACGTTGTGTGTTTTATCTACTTTTTTGTTTTCTTTTCAAGCTGAGCCGCGGGCGGCTGTCATTTCTGTTAAGGATATCACACTACAATGTAGCATTTCTTTTACAACTTAACTATTCACAACACTGTAGACCCACTTTTAACAAATATACTGTACTTAAATTGTTTTAAACTGTATATTCAGATAAAATGAATGAGAGCCTTTAAGAGCCTCGATGCACAGGAATACCAAAGACTCTGTTGACAACACACATAAACTGGGACTAACTGAAAAAGAAAAAAAAAATTACAAAGTCTTCTTTCTGCTTCTTTAGGACAGTCGTCTAGAAACATTTCTCGGACAAACAAGGCAGTGATACACAGTTTAGAGAAATACACGACCTGTAACAGTTGCCTCATGCCTTAAATGAAAACCAAAAAAGCATAGCTGAGGTTCACAGCTTGAAACTTTACTACACTAAACCTTCCTCAGTGTCTGTGTCAGTTAAGGAGGAACGTGAAGTTGAAGATTTCAAACTGTTAAATGGTCCATCAGGTATCTCTTCACAGCTGGCTTTATCTTGATCGGTATAGTAGTCTGAGATATACAGTCCATTATTAACTCTGGAATGATGCAGGACCCGGCCTATATTTGTATCTTTTAACAAACAAGAGATCTTCTTAAAAATCTATCTTGGAGTGAAGCCTGAAAAGAAAAAGAAAGAACGTAGCCTACAAAATTCAGAAAAGGTGCATCCTTGCTCTGTTTTGTGGGGGCCCACACTATCAGAACTGAAGAAGACAAATACTTTTGAATGGTACTTAATAGCTGTGAAGTAGCTTCTCACATCTCCCTTGAAATCAAAGTTTGAAGCTGAGCATCTTCATTTAAACTTAAACCCCTTTTTCTCTACAATGCTTCCATTCATCAGTTATGTGACAATGCAGTTGAAAACACTGAAGACAACTCTCCAATTTTGATGGTGTCATCCAAAATAATTTTAATCGGTTAAGACGCTTTCATCTTCTCTCACCATGTAGCTAGAGCTCAGGGCTGGTGAAAGAGCAAGAGACATCCTCAGATCACGGTCCTGCACATCCTCCACGCTGCTGTTCTCCTCTAATTCCTCCTCTTGCTCTTCTTCTTCCGCCTCCATCTTTTCCTTGAAAGTCAGTGTGTCTCTTACATTCCTGGATACTGTAGCCACATTTGACTCTGGGTGCTCAAGGAGGTCGTCCAGATGTTCTGATTTATCCTCAGAGACCCCATTAAGTGTCAGGGCATGGGTTGAGGACCATTCCCCGAGGGGTGCCTGGGACTCAGCCTCACTTAAGTGTCTCCATATTCGTTTGGAATTTAGTTCGGAGTGATCCATCCAGGGCTTGGTGGCTGTTGGTGCTTCATCATTATCCAAGGTAGTCAAAGAGCATCTTTTGCGCCTGGACTTACTGGTGTGGTTGACCTGGAGATGCATGGCCATCAGCTCTGCAGAAGAGGTACGAAAAGGGCAGAACAAACACTGGCTCAGTTTGACCCCTGACGATGTGTCACCACCACCAACCCCTCCTTCTTCCTCTATGCTCAAGACACTGTCCTCTTCCATTCCTCCAAGGCCAGGTGATGGACGACGGGAAAGATCCAGGGGTTCAAATCCACCCTCTTGAGTCGAAGGTGCAGGCCCTTCTTTGTCACTAGACGACTGAACCATTCGGCTAGTAGTAAGGGGCTTGCGCCGGGACACTTTTGGGGCCTTTGGTGGTGGAGACTCCCTAATCCAACCTCCTTCCATTCCACCTTGGTAAAGGGCCCCCATTACTCCAGACAAATACCTGTACTGTGTCTCCATGTCAACATCTCTTAGAGCAGCCAAGGCCTTCCGATGCTCCCGCTGGTCTGGAAGCCCCAGCAGCCACGACTGCTGGCTTGACCGAGAGGAGGCAGTGTCAGCTGATCCCCTGTTGGCTGCAGAGTGGTTGAGTTGAGATCTGCGCTGCTTGGCCAGCCCAGAGCTTGCAGAGGTCAAACTGTTGATAGAGGAGATGAGACCAGTGGAAGAAGAGTTGGAGGAGGCTGACAAGGCGTTGCGTTGCTCCCTGTGGTGTCGCTGGAGGTGGTATTTCAGCGAGCCGGACTGCGTACCTGCATAGTCACAGTGAGGACATTTGTAGGGTCTCTCCCCTGGAAAAAATAGGGTTATGTAAATAATATTGTAAAATGGAATTGGACATAACTAGCACCCATCAGTGCATTATACACCACATTAATAGACAAGTCCATTCCCCATGCTTAGGTGAAGGTTTAGGGGAAATGAATAAAGTCTGCTGTAAGGAGCTGTATTTTGCAAATTCTAAAGTGATGTAGTTATGCATTTTGAAGGGAGATGGCAGTATTCCATCACTAACAAAAAACAACACTGCTGGGAAAGATAAAGAGGAGGATCATGCTGGAGGCATATAAACAGCAAGATGTGTGTGTGAAATGCGCACAAATGGTCTTATTCACGAGAACAAAAAATAATCACAAAAAAAGAACATGGCTCTGTTTATGATTCCAGACACTAACAGACATATAAACAATGAGACTGTGTTGCTGAGGCAAAAATAATGACGGGATAAAAGTCTCGAGGGGCAACAACGTTCTCAAGGGGGCAATAATATCAAGAGAGTATTATTATAATTTGATGACTTCACTTACATTACTGACCATGTGGCAAACAATAGATGGCAAAGAAAAGCAACAGTGCGTGTATAATATAGCTGTGATGTGATGACACTGTCCGCTGTAGATTTCATTCAATGCATTTTTCTTACTGCCTTGCTTGAAAGACATGAATGAGTTTCAGTTACCAGTGACGGAAGATTGGTGGCTCCTCAAATCTGGAAGCGGGGTCTTACTTTTGATGAAATACATCGAGTGAAGGCAAATAATAAAAAAAGACAATGACTCATGCTGATAAAGTCTTATGAATATGGATCATTAATTAAGAACGTGAGTGGTTGCTGTGAGAGTTCCCAATTTTCATTTAAGTCCTGCTCACTTGTCACCAGAAATGCAGTATCTTTTACTCATTGTTTTTTTAAAGCCTTGTAATAAAAAATAATCAAAAAGTAAAACAATGTGAATCTCAAAGATAATGGGCAAAACTAATTATTAGACTAATCAAGCAGGAGAAAACTGAGTACTATTTATTGCCATTAAAACCAAGCATTTTAGTTTTTACCAGAGATGTTTCCAGTCTACACTTTTTAGCAGTTTATCTGCCTAAAGTGACGTGAATTCTCCATAGAGAACTACTGTTAATATATATCGTCAAGCAAGGCACTTAACCAAGAGCTGCTCCAATGGAGCTGCTCAGTTGCCTGCAGTGGATGGCTATGATTAGCACTGGCCAGCTCTCTGGGGTGAATGTGAGGAAAAGTAAAAGATACTGCAAGGATGCTCAATGAAACCTTTCCAGGGAATTTTAAAGGTTAAGAAAGTAAATGTAGTTTGTTAAACTCACAGCAGTTTCTCACCTGTGTGAACTCTGAGGTGCACTTTAAGATGGTGTGAAGAGCGGAACGCTTTACCACAGTAGGGGCAGTCTTTTATCCCTCTACCACGCACTCGCTCCCTGGTGGGAACTGAAGATATGGAGGAGACTGCAGTCAAGCCATTTTCTTCTGCAAGGGGAGAAAATGTGGGCAAAATGTTAAGAAAATACTTGGTATTGAGGGTCCCATGATAGCCTCTGTTTGCAGAGAAGCATTAGGAAAATAGCACAGTACTGTTGTGATGACAACATTACTACATGTGAGCAAACAAGCACAACCCAAAAGACCAAATAGGAAAAAAAAGTGTATGTGATTATACCTTTGAAGCTTGACATGACAGAGTGAAACCCTGTAGCTAGTCCTGATTGTTGTGATCCACCACTGTGGAGTTTCGATTCCTGTCTCACGTCTCCTGATTGTTGGGATCCACCACTGTGAAGCTGAGATTCCTGTCTCGCTTCAATGCTGCCTCTTCTTCCTCTGCCACTACTACTCCCGTCTTCTTCACCGACGCCTCCTTTTTGTGGCCTCTGAGTGTGAACACGAGCATGAACCACGACCTGCTGCAGACTGCGGAACAACTTTCCACAGTCTGGACATTCCCATGGCCCTCCTGTCCCACCAGACTCATCACGTGGTTCCAAGCTTCCAAGATAGGCCCTGACTTGGTCTGCCTCTGTGATTACAGAGCTCCGACCTGGGCCACGCTGGCCTTGATGCTGACCTCGCTGGTGGGGCCTCTGCTGCTGCTGCTGCTGAGCTACTGCCAGGCTGCGAGCCACCAACTGCCACCAAGTTGCTTGGTCCCCTCCTTCAGATACTGATGTGGTTTCACCTGTGCCCCTAGTTGGTCCCCCTCCTCCTGAGCCACTAATTCCGCCACCACCATTTCCCATCTCTGCCACCTGAGCCACTGCTTGAAGTCTCTCCATACAGCTTGCCCCGCTACCATCACTGGGTAACCCCAGGTAGCCTAGGATAGCTGACTTGCTTGAGCTCATCCCCATTCTGACTCTTGTGTCCCTCTCTGATCTTCCTTGTCCACCTCTGCCACCCCCTCGCTGTGCCAGAATAAGACTTGAATATAAGGAATTAATGGACTGGTTATTTGCAGAGCCTTTGCCCTGCTGCTCAGCACCACCCAGTGCCCCAAGGGTCCCCAAACCAGCCTTCAGCCCAAGCTTGTTAAGATGTACTTTCATGTGGTTTTTGAGGAACCAAGGCTCCTTGAAGCCACGGCCACATACCTGGCACTTATGGTCCAAGGAATCCTTGTGCTTTCGCATGTGTCCCTTCAGAAACCAAGACTGGGTAAACCGCTGTCCACAAGTATCACAGCGAAATGCAGGCAGGGAGGAGGATGCAGCTGCTGTAGCAACTGATGTTGTCTGTGGGGTACTAGGGGCTGGGGCTGGGGTATGGGTTGGGGTGGGCACCGGAGTGTCAGGCGTTGCTATGATGGGCCTAGAACTAAAGGCTGGTGGCAGAGCAGGTACTTCAGGGGAAGGGTGGCATTCCTGCAAGTGGGATGCCAGGCTTTCTTCTTGGCTGGCAGAAAAAGGACAAAGAGTGCATTTATATGGGTTGTGGAGAATGCGGACATGGCGCGCCAACTCTGAAGCTGTGCGGAATTTTCCTTTGCAGGCATGGCAGCGAAATGTGGGCGCTATGGAAGTAGACACACACTCCCCAGTGGTAGAAGAATAGGGAGAGGTCACAGAACCAGGGTCTTCTGTAAGTGGAGGTGTCAATGCTGTGCTGTCATCCAGTAAAAAGTTTGGGTTCTGGTCAGTCTGTAGGCCATCATCTAGACTTTTAACCACACCATCAACATCCTCTTCTGTAAGATGCTGAATGAGAGTGCCTGGCAGTAAACGCTGGTTTGTGTGACTTCTGTGATCCTGGATTATGTCTTTGTGATTCTGTTGAACCTTGAGGTGCTGCTTTAGGGTTGTAGAGGGTAGTCCAGACCGGTAGAGGGCTGTAGCTCTACGGTCTCTGTCCAAACTGTGAGCACGTGCGTGAAGAGACAAAATACTTTGGAATCTGAATCTCTTTCCACATACATGACAGGGAAACCTGAGTGCAGGCCCTGATGAGCTCCCTCCTACTCCAGGTGCTGTCCTGGTAACAGTATCTTTCTGAAACAACTGGAGATCTAGTTCATCGTTACAGTTTCCACTCTGCCCCGACGAGAGGGCCAGCTCTAAGGCTCCAAACCCAAGGAGTGGTGCCGATGGTGTGGCCGGTGGAGAGGTGTCCAAACAAGGGCTGCATCCAGCTTCTTGTCCCCCTCCTCCTGGGAACAAAGCCACTGCTGGGGTTGGAGATGGGGGAACTCCATCAAGTCCCTCCTCGTCCTCTTCTTCATCACTGTCAGGGTGATTGTTGTTATTGTGCTCATGGAGAGCGAAGGGAGAGAGGGGGAAATAAGGCGTAGTATCTGAGCTTTGAGGGGAAGGTTCAGGGCTGTGAATGGGTAGGATAACAGGGCTGTCAGGTAGAGAGAGCTGGGTGTGAGGAGAGGAGGCCTGGGGGCTGTGGTCCAGGGATGGCAGTGTTGGGGGAGACTGGGGCTGCTCATGAGAAAGAGACAACACACACTCTGGCGGAGAATCCATCCTCTATCAGTCCACAACAGAAAAGAAAATAGAGAAAGATAGTGAGCTGGACGGGTAACTTAAGAGGAGTTTAAAACCTAGAGGAAAGGTTAAATTTGCATGCTATGCATAATTATCTTCCAACTGTAATTTGACCTTGAACAGATCTGGAAAATATCCTAAAATACACATTAGTCTGTGTAAGTTTTTCAACATGTTTATATGTAGGTAACTTTTGTGTGTAGAGAATTACCTGCACTGTGTGTGATGTTATGCCATTCTCTAGTGTCTTGGCTGAGTGGGGACACACTTCTGTGGCAGCCTCCTCCTTTAGTTTTCTGGGGAGAGAAACAAACAAATAAAAACTAATGATTGTTTGATGACAAATAACAAACCTCACTTAGAAATAAAATGTTATTTGCAATAAATCTAACAACAATTGCACAATTAAGTTCTTACCACTTAAAAAAAACTCATTGAAGCTTTTATCTAACAAAATGCTTTAGGTAAATTAGCAATATCAGTGTCAGTGTAGGCGTATATGCTTTTCAAATACTGAGCAATGAAATGCAGGTAGCAGATTTTTGTCAAACAGGATTAAAACCAATTTGTGCTCGATCTCTTTGAATATATTCCACCATAAATTCTAATAGCAGCGAATCAAATACGCATTTTATTGTGGATGTGTTTTAATGTATGTAAATGTTAGGTACAAAGAAAAATCTTCATTTGATCTTTAATTACAGCTCTGTCTATGTAGGTGTATGCACACGCTTCAATGTGTAACAGGTGTGCACCTGTTATGCCTCTCGCATGTGTTCACAATGCACTCCAGCATACTGTTAGCACATATGGGCTGATTAGTCGGCGTGTAGATGTGCATCAGTGTGAATCTGCATGTGTGTCAGTGTTTAGGAGTTAAGGGTACCACCACAGGACATGGACTGTCCCAAACAGGATGGGCGCGCAATGTTTTGACTTCCCCACACACCCTTCCTGTACACAGTAGCAGATTTTTTTTTTGCCTAAATCAGGACTGTACACACATATAAACATACCCGCACACTCATGTTCAGTAAGTGTGCCTTTATGGACAGCAGTATTTCTTTAATCTCAAATTCCGCCTGGGTGAGGTGGGTTTGACCCGCACACTGCTTACTCATGGTAACTTGTTTAAGTAATGCACCAATGTAAGCTTATTCTTCTGTTGTGTTTACTGTGCTGCAACCGTCACCCCAGATAACAGAGTCAGCTAAAACGTGAAGTGTGATATACAGCATACTGAACACACAAGCATTTTGGCAAGCGCACTCACACACCCAAATATTTTGAGAGCACAGCAGTTTGCATCAGTTAGACTGGATTTATGCACATCGGCTGTTTTTTGTCCATCATTTGGTGGAGTTGAGAGGCAGCACAGGCACCCGCAACACAAACAAAAGGTCATCAATCACTGTGGCAAAACAATGGAACATCTGTGTTCACAGGTGTGTCACCCATATTTGTGTTCACACAGCAGTATGGTCACATATGTGTTTATATGATCTGGTGGATTTGTGTGTGTGTGTGTGTGTGTGTGTGTGTGCGTGTGTGTGTGTGTGTGTGTGTGTGTGTGTGTCACTGAATCTGGATGACAAAGAGATTCTCATGTAGCCAGTTGACATTTTAGCTCAGCTATGACTCACAGGGATATCACACCATATCAATCACATAAACACACACACACTCACACACAACCACAGACACACACTTACACACACACACATCTTTTCCTAATCCACCATTATTGTTCTTTCTCTCCCTGTCTTCCTTTCCCTTCTGTCTTTCTTTCTCTCCCTGATTCATACTCCTCCCATCCCCCTCTCATGCTCCTGCTCCCTCCCTCCGTCTATTATTCACTAATTTTCTTTCATTCTCTCTCTCCCTCTCTCTTTCTTTCTCTCCTGCAGTGTTGCCAGTTGGCAGAGTGCCAGGGAATGCTGATATCAGCTGGTAGATTGGGCCCTGCCAACATGGCGAAGAGCAAAAATGAGAAAGGAGGCAGACAGAGAAAGAAAGGGAGAGACGGAGAGAAACATACAGTGCAGTTACAAACTGGGCAGCATAAAAAAAACATTGTCAGAAGCCATGTGAATGAAAATGATTTAATGCGATTGCCAACATGGTGTTGAAACGAGGAGTGGTGGGGGGTGGGGGGTGGGGGGTGGTAGAAAGGGTAAAGAGACAGACATGGTGGAACAGAGAATAGGAAAAGAAATGAGAGTGGTGGCGTGGCAGGCTGGGGCTTAAACATGAAGAGACACAACAACAGATTTAAAAATCATTTGAAAAGTCAACACAGAAAAATATACATTCTGACAGACAGAGAGGGGATACTGGAAAGAAAAACAAAGAAGAAAGACTATGACTATCTAAATGTATCTGCAGCGGTGTTAAGTCCGATGGAATTATCATATGAATAACACCATCACAATGCATTGTTCCACCGTGATGGTGGCTGTCGTCAACCATTGGCCCTGTCATGCCAATAAAGAACATGTGGATAGATGGAAAAAAGGGAGATAAGGTGCAGCAAAGGATGCAGGGAAGGGGTGGCGGGCAGACTGAGAGGCAGAAATCAGGTGGAGGAGAAGAAGCACATAAAACCCACCCAGGTGTTAATGAACCAAGAAACACATTGAGGAACCAGTCAACTAAAACACCTTCAGACACGGCTGAGGACACATTCGTTCACGTTATCAATAAATCTAACTCGTTCCCAAACTGCAAATTTGTGCTCAGAAACTGCGCACAAATGTATGACGCTGGATGAGCAGGTCTTCCACACAGCGTTACTAAGGAAGTAATGCGCGCAACAGTTTTGTGAGGAGCCGAGAAATCAAATCTTAGGTATATAACAGAAATGCAATTTTAATGCTAAGTGCAAATGGGAGCCCACTAAATCATTCAGTCTTGACATGGGATACATATTGATGGCAGGAGGTTTTGTTCTGCACCACTTTTTCCCTCCGAACCTCAAATGTTCGGTGCGTGTAGCGATGTAACGACAACACAGTTCTCATGGTAATAGCAGCCTAAAACTATATCGCTGTTTTGTTAAGCGTCGCCACGATGTTGTCATTATAGTAATTGCAGTATAACCTTGTGGGCGCTGTGATAACTGATTTCAAGTGTTGAATTACGTTACCAGGTAATGAGTTTTTATGACAGCAGTCACTACACCGAAGTCCTGTTCTTAGAGCAAAATGAAAGAAAATCTACATTGTTTAAATGCTGATAACTACTCTTTCACTTGAGTCACAAAGTGAGTGTAGAGAAACCGGGGGGGGGGGGTGCTGAGTCATACATCACATCAGCTGCCAAGGGAGTAAGAGCGCAATATGTTCAAACAAGTTTATTTTTGGGGGGTTTAGAAGTCTGTGTGTAAATAGGTTCAGTTTTATTGTGAAGGCAGTCTGTGCAGGTTCGTACGTGTCAGCACACTACACACCGTCGTTGTGAATGTGAAGGTGTGGACGCCTTTCACTTACTGCTTTCACAGTGCACAGGGCTGCTCAGCTTTACATGTGACTCTAACCCTTTACCGCCAAACACCGTATGGAAACTCGCATTTTTCCTGTTTTCATAATAGCACATTTGAGCTACTGACTGTGGCATTAGATGGTTTCATTCTAGCAGTTTTTTATAGTTTGAAGGAAGCTCGTAGTGCTTCACAAGAAAAAAAAAAGCAAGCATCAGTTTCAGGAGCAGAAATACATTTTTCAGCTATCCGAGCATGTTAATCATCTCATGACCCCTCCAATTTGTTCTGTGACCCCTTTAGTTGCATGGACCTCTGCTGGGGAACCATTGCCCTGTAGGAACTACAGATTAAAAAAAGATTCACAGTAACTACTTTTTGTTATTTTTCCCTGTGCCCGTATGCACATCCTCGACAATGTATCTAAAAATAGGCACCACCAAGGTCTCAGGCCTGAGCCGTAGGGTGAAGTAAAGTGTGTGTGTGTGTGCATCCATACAAGAATATCCTTCTTCCTGCTGAATTACTTGAAATCTCATGTGATGAAGTGTGTGAGAGGTGAGGTGTCCTTTGGGGAGACGTGGGAGAGACATGAAAGACTGACCACAAAAAAAAAATCATATGGAAGCGAGGATGAGCAAGTGAGAGAGGAAAAGGAGCGGAGTCCGCTCCCTGTGTGGTAGAGTATAATTTGGACCTGTGGTTTTTATCACATGGTCACGTGGCAAACTTCCCCACAGACGGTATTCATTTCCTTTACTTCACCTTTCCCTGAACCCTCAGCTTCACTCCAACTTCGTCTGGCTCGCGCTCACCCTCTCCCTTCATCTTCAGCTCCAGCAGTGATAAAGAGGTAACGTCTCCAACACTTACTGTAAAAATGGGACTTCCTCACACAGAAAAACTTTTGTGTCTCACATTGGGCTGAGACAGAAAGTGATGTTGTTCCAGCTCGGCCTCAGAAGCCAAACTAGAGTCATGCATGCTGCTGGGAAAACGTGGGCCACTGAATGGAGGTTAAATAAAATGTTTTTTGTGAGGCAAAAAAATAAATTAAAATGTGAGAAAATTATAAATTTTTGTTATTTGTTCCTAGTCAATCAATCTGTCCATAGTAAGTTTGCTAGAGTGGAGCCAGCAAAATCAGAAAAGTTGAAGGACAATCTCCCATTCCCATATAACCTCACCACCTAACTTCACCTCCTCTAAATGCACCTCAGCCTCTATGCTCCCTCCCTTCATAAGCTGTCGCTCCTGCTCTTTCTGAATGAATTCCTCCTCCAGTAGAGAACACAAGAAGACTCTTCCAGCGCCGAACTGGGAGCGACGCCACTGTGCCAGATCTGAGCGAGTGAATCCGAACCCTGGAAACATCACAGCATCTCGGCAGAGAAACGAGGCTCTCGCTCCAAGTCATGCAGGCCGCGCTGTGTCTAAACCAATGAGTGGAAGCGCTGACTGACTCGTCTGATTCAGGATTACAAGACCGAAGCCGCAGAAAAGAAAAAAAATAATTATTTGGAGCATGCAAATGTCATACGCAAATCACTGGATGTGTTGTTCCTAAAAGGCTTAACGTTGCACACTGAGCATCACCTGCAGGGGCCGAGAGGGAAAAAAGCAAAGGAACTGAACAACTGTGCATTTCACAGATGAAACGAACGCTTACCTCACGTTTTCTTTTCTAATCAAAAAAAATCTAAATTTATACCTAAAGCTGTCAGTCAAATCATGAAAACGCTGGTACAAGTTGGACACACGCTTTTCAAACCTTTTTTTTTTTCCTCAGCAACCAACCATCCCTTTTGAAGGGTGCTTGAGCAAGACACTAACTATGAACAAGCCTCTGAGATGCTGACCCTGCACTGTGACCCCTGGTGGAAGTGTATCACATACCACAGCGCATGTGAGCCCACAGAACAGACGATGGGGTTTAGGTTGTATGTGCTCACAGAGAGCCACTACATGTTAGAAGGTGATAGTGTGGGTAAGTAGTCTAAAAAGGGAGGTAAAAGGCCCGCGGTCATAGACACAATAGTGGTTTTAATGTGGGGATAGCAGCACACACACCCTGCACTCAGCTGTTCACATGAAGAGATGTGTGAAGACTGATAAAAGAAAGCTTGAGAAAAGGCTTTTTTTCATGCATCCATAGGCTCGGTTAATTGCTTAGTAAGCTGCTGGAGTGTGAATTCTTTTTTAGATGATCCGTTTCATAGAGATATTTTCTAACCTCTGAAAGGTGCTTCGACCACCTGATGAGCAGTTCTTTTTGCGGCGCAGCGCCCGGACATCTTGCGACCCTGACCTGCTCTCGCTGACCCTTAGGCTTCACCTGCCCAGCATCTGTCTGGGACCAAACAACTGCCTCTCTATCTGTTAGCCTGACCCGCTGACTTAAAGCGGGCCTTCCTGTTGGCGCTGTGACCTGCTTCCCGAAAGGATGAGCCCACGTTAGCTGTCAAACGTGTGCGGAGGAGCGAGTCAACTCCACTATCCACCTGTCCACTTACCATTTAATAACTTGTCTGAAACTAGCCTGGAAACTCAGTGTGTGTGGTGTACTATTTAAGTAAGACCCTATTGCTCTAAATACGCTCTAATCCCGAGCAGCCAGCAGAACTCTCAACAGTCTCAAAATGTCACAATGCAGTAGATTCTCCCTAACTGAGGGCAAGCAGGTGCCTCTCCCGCAGCGCACTAATGACCCAATTATATCAATCAGAAGCCTTGATTGGTGCTACACTCCTCTTCCTTTTACTCTCTCTCCCTCCGTCGCTCTCTGTCTTTTTCTCTCTCACATGAAATCTCTTCCCTAAGAGCCACCTGGATGGGGTGTATGTGCCCCCTCAAGTACAGTACAGTATGTTCAAAGATGGGGAGGAGGTGGAGGAGAAGGAGGAGGAGGAAGATACTTGAACACAACAAGCACAGAGAGGTCTGAATGAAGCAAAACCGTCAAGACCCTTTTTTAAGGTGGTGGGCAGTGTTTCACATTCATTAGTACAGTGGGTTTCTGGTGAGGATTTGCATTATGAAGTCATCACGCTGTGCTGAAAACTAGACAGCCTGTAGGAGTGGAGGAGAATACTTTCCCAGCAGAAAGGTGATTTTTTTCTTTTATTGCTTACCTCTTTAGTTTCTGGTAAAGACCGGGTAAGGAAACGATATAACACCTTCAATAAAGTCACATTAGTTGTCAATAAAAACGGAACCAAACACTGGATTGATGCCTTTTATTTATATTAGATCTTTTATTTTTTTTGGTTTTGGTTTTTTTTTCTGGTATGTACATTTTTTTAAAGATGAAGTGTACTTTAGGTGTATATACTTCAGAAGGCATAGGTTTAAAAACAATAAATCAAAAAAGAGAAAGTTCAAGAACCCTCCACCACGTCCCTGATTATAGGAGAAGCCAGCAACGTCAACCTACTTCCACCGTGCACACGCTCTCAAAAGTGTGACATTTTGGGTGGATTTAAAAATAGGGCATTTCAGGATCTCTAAACATATTCCATTGGATATAGTAAAGGCGACGGGAGTGTCTTTGGTCAACCCAGATGACACGTCTGCGCCTTATCTCAAGAGGAATTTCCTCCTCGCCCCTATGATGTGCGTCAATAACGTGCAACCATTTTCAGTCGCTCTTTCCCCTCTTCTCTCTCGCGGCCATCTCAATTAGAGGCACATTAATGAAATAAATAACCATCAACAAACAATGCACTAATAAACACCCCTGCTAAAATGAGATTAACCTTGCCCGCAGATGGTGCCCGCGCATAATCCCGCTTCCAAAAAACGCGAAATAAAACCATAAACAGTGTGATGTAGTTTGGAGAAGTCGGGGGTGGCGTGTGTGTGTCATGTCAGCCTATCTATCGCTCTCTCCCCTGCTCCATTTTGTTCTTAAATTTTCTATACAAAAGATTAAGGGAGGGGAAAAGACGAGTGAGCGAGCAGGGAGAGGACGGGAGGAAAAAAGTGCCATCATGGATTTCATCTAGAGTGCTCTGCCAATCTCCCGAACCGACATCAGTCACAAAAAGCGACATTGTGTCCAGAAACACACGTTTCAGAAGCAAGGATGAAAAAGCCGTAACTTCTCTTTAGAGAATGCGATTTGGCAAAACACGCGTTTCACACACACACACACACACACACAGCTCCAGCGTTGCCTATGTCACACTTGCTATGCTACTTTCTGAGCTTGTAGATAGTGAAGGTGATGTTCGGATAACGACACGGCTTGTAGTAAACACAGTAGTAAAAGGTGCGGGAAGTGAAAACGTTTCTAAAACACTCTTACTGCCCGTGGGCGCGTTTTTGCGCACATCCCGTGTGAAAGTGACGGTGCTTATCTCGAAAACTGTGCACTACACAATGCCTAATCTGTGTCCAACAAAAGAATCAGTCAAGCTAATGGCATTTACCTACAAATTGCCCCTTTTAAATCAAGTTGCTACCGTACAACAATCCACTTTTACGCCCAAACAATATGTCTGCAGCTTATGAAAATCCTCCGTTACGCACCGAGAACTTGTGCTTGTTTTTATAAAAAGCTACTTTTTTCTGGTCACTCGTCATTTTTCGGTGAGGTTAAAGAGGGATAAAGAAGAGGTCATAACGCTGCCTTATTTCCAAACTGCTCCCAACGCGTGGATACCAGCGAGCACAACTTCAAGTTAAAGTTATGCGAAATAAAAAAAAAAGAGAAATACACCTTTAGCCGCCCCGAGTGACTTTTCGTGCACTTGCAACCATTTTAAAGTCGCATTTGATTTCGGTTCGACCTACGCTGGCGACTTGTTTAAACGCTCGAGCGACACGTTTTTGGGGGAGAATTTCAGGGAAACGGTGCATTTCTCCGCTTTTCTGTCACGTCACGGCTGCGCGAGGGCTCGGAGGCTGCATACATGTCGGCCGCTGGCGCACATTCGCCGGCTTCGACATACGTGCCACACACGTAAAGTGGTTCGGAGCGCGCGGTTACATACATACGTACATGCTTCATGCCAGTCTCTCACGCGCGCGCGCACACACACACGCACGCACACACGTCCAAATCCAAAGTACAAATCCGAAAAGCGGAGTGGCCTGAGAAATAAAACACAACAACAACTATATTGGCCATTATCCCGTTGTTGCTCGTGGAGGAAAACGGGAAACAACAGTCGCAACAAATTTAACAATTTTGGGAATGTTTCCTCACCGGTGTCTCATGCCACCATGCATAAAAGTGTAAATGGAAACACAGTGGTAGATAAAATCCAACTAGATAAATGAAGATATAGGATATATGTTGAAAGTAAAGACTCAGTGTACTTACGGGAGAGGCGGCGAGGAGATTAATGACACGACACGTCATGATTACGTTTCACTTGAATTAAATACATTACGAGTTGGGAAAAAAATGGAAATCAGGGTTGTATACAAGCATACGCTGTTTCCCCCTCCCTCCTCCCTCCGTTTGGTCAACCTCTTTTCTCCCTCTCTCTCTCTCTCTCTCACTCACTTTCTCCTCCTCCTTTCTCCCTTTTCTTTTCCTTCTCCCTTTCTTTTCCTTTCTTCTTGCATTTTTTCCCATTTATTGTACAGGAGCGAGTGAATAGAGAGAAGCAGAGGAGATGTGGGAGGGAGAGTGATGTAGGTTGGAAATGTTAATTATAATCTCAGCACAGGCACCATTTTACAACGCTGTCATCTCTTCACATTTGGATCCTAAATATGGCATCTGGGGTGGCGGGTAGCTGACAGTTTGGAGAGACATATTTTGGGGGAAAGAAAGAAAGTTTCACACCAAGTGTGTTAGAGGTGGTGACATGGGCACGGGGCAGGCTAAATGTAGTGGTGAGCCACCCCGGAAGCACATGGCTACACTGAGGATGGGAATATACTAAGTGCACATATTTGGATCTGGAGTTCCAAATGTAAGGTCTGAGGACCAGTAGGTGTCCATAAGGCGGTTTCCAAGGGGTCCCCCAGCAAAAATAACAACAGTGGGAAAGGCACAGTAGCAGTTTGAAGAAAAACCTAAGCAAAATATAAGCTAATTAGCTAAATCAAATATGGGCATTTCTCACACTTTACAGTTCATTATGTTTATTATCTTAATTGTATAATATACATTTTCATATATGGTTACACCTGTGTGATTTAGTTCAATCTTTGTGTCATTGACAGGCGGTGGTTTGCAGTGCTTTCCTAAAAAAGCAACATTAAACATTTGGCTGAAGAAGCACTCCAGAACACACTAGATTATTACTGACTTCCAAGCTATTGTCACAAAATCATGCTTGTGCATGGCTGTTTAAAATCCAGCACAGAAAACTTACCCCCATCAGCAGTTGCATGGGAAAAAGAATCATCAGCGTATCAAATCCTGCCCCATACTTTGTCACATTCTGCACACAACGTTTGGGCAGAGACACACCGCGCTGACTCTACCAACAATGGCAGCGGATTGTGGCATCACATCGCACACTCCTCACAACACACCACAAACATCACAGCCAAGGGGCAAACGACCGCGTATGTTCTCCACCTGCATGAGAAGAAACAGGTCTCCACACCAGCAGGTGGCAGTAGTCTGTTTTTGTCATTCAAAAACGGGAAGCCATACGGCTGTGCGTGTACAAAGAAGCTGCAAATCACTGTGGCATCGTCAGCCCGTGGTCTTCTGCTTATGAAGGAAAAAAGAAGGCGAAAATAAAACTGTAATCACTTCCATTCCTCTTGGCATGCACTGATTTGTTAAGTCGAACAGCTAATCAGAGTAGAGACTTTCCCACAGACTAGTGTCCATACAATGTTGATTCAGCAAGCTGAGTGGGCTGAAAAGCCACTGACAGGGGTCAGACTGGAGCCAGAGGTAGGAGCTATTGTCAAAATTAGGATGATAGACGATCAGGGACAAAGCCAGACACCTGCTCAATTAATTGTGTTTTGGGGTGTCCCTAGCAGACACTAAACTAAAAATGAATTGCTGCTATTCACTCATAATAACATTCAGCAACTTGTATTAGCCTCTACATCTGTGCAACACCTCCAAAATAATTCCACATACATCGGAGAGACGTACAACTCCAGCTTTGACATTTGTAAACAAATATGGCCCCAAAAACGCAGAAATGCCATATGCCTGCATTTAAAAGTTTTAAGCTGAGTTCAACGCGATCTCTCGTCCGAATTGTTTTCGTACTTTGTTTGCTGCATAAGTGGCTCGTACCGGTGAACGTAAGGGGTGAGGGCCAAAGGACAACAACGGCGAGCAGAGTCAAATCTACAGTACGTAGGCCAGGACGCATGTGAAGTGGACGAGCCCACGCGCCTCTTCCACTACCTCTGAGCTTTTATCACGGAGAGTTACACAGCGGCGTGCAAAGAATATCACAACAAAACAAAAACAGAAAGTCAGCGGAATAGCCTGGTAGGTGTTGACTGAGGGGATATTCACGTTTAATCGCTTTGGTTTCATATTTCCATTGAATTATTATAAGCAGTATTTAGCTGTAACCTCTGCCTTTGTGTATTCATATCTGTCTGATATAGAAGAAATACCAGTTAAGACCGAATGTTTTTCAGCGAAAGGCCTTTGTTTTAACATTTAAATGTGATGTGTGTGTGTGTGTTTGTGTGTGTGTGTGTGTGTGTGTGTGCACAGCGAGCGAAGGTAAATGTTGGCTGGGAAATTCAAATGTCTTTGCTGACGCAGAACATATCTCCTGGATCAGCCATTGTAAGCCTGCTATTGTGTATCTGAGAGTGACTGACTAAGTCTGTGGCATATGTGCAGCGCATGTTTGTCTCAATGTGTGTACACAGTAAATCATAGTGTGTGTGTGTGTGTGTGTGTGTGTTCACATTTAGCATGTCTGCCGCGGCATTAGGTTTACCTGTACAATTTAATCCAATGCAGCAGCTCTGCCATAAATTCTACTTTCATAAGGACAAAATTGTCACGTGTTGATTCCACTACACGTTTATTATTGAGGTCATAGTGGGCGGTGGAGTCATACTGGAGTGCAATGTAGTAGGAGGAGGTTATAATGTTTTGGTCACTCTGAGGGGGCAGAGCTGTTGACTGCATTACATTGGACAGGTATACCTAATAAAGAGGCCAGCGAGTGTATGAGTATTCAAGCGTGTGTATGTATATATCCTCTGTCTGCTGTTGTGTCCCTGCAACTGTTGTGTCTTCCGCTGTGTGTGTGTGTGTGTGTGCTGTCTGTTTGTGTCTGTGTGCACGCTCGCGGTACATATGTGTATGTGTTTGCAACTGCCACAATGGCATCATCACCCGCCCCTGACGCTTTGATTGTTTTCTCTGCTGCAGCAGAAATGCACCAATTAATATGCAGAGAGTGAGTGAGACTCACACACACACACACACACACACACACACACGTACACAAAACACAAAAAACAACAAAAAAAAACAGCCATGAGGGAAAGAGATGGGGAGGGAGGTGTGATGAAGAGAGGAGTGAGGGGGGCAGAAGAGATGGCACAGAAAGAGGTAACGAATAGGGAAGATGAAATGAAAGATGAGGGAAAGAGTGTGTGTGTGTGTGTGTGTGTGTGAGAGAGAGGGAGAGAGAGAAAGACGGAGAGATGGAGAGAGATACGGGGCGAGGGTGGAGGGAGTGTAGATGGAGGGGATGAAATCTGATAGATGTCTGAGTAAAAACAAGAGAAGGAGAGAAAGAAAGAAGTGAGGGATGAGGTGAGGAGGAGGGGGGATCAATATGTACATATTCAGTGAGATATGGTGGGAAATCAATTGAGATGAGGGGAGGAGGAATTGATTTGGAGGGAGGAGGAGGTGGAGATTGGGGGGGTCACAAGGAAGGAGGAAGGGAGAGAGGGAGGAGGCGATGGAGGAGGAGGGGTGCAGAGGTGGAGTGATATGTGGCTACGGCTGCTGTCCTTTTTGTCGCAGTGTCAGGGTATTGATACTGTAATACACTCCCACCCCATCCCACCCCACCCCACTCGACATACACACACACACACACACACACACCATCACCTCTCACCCCCCCATCACAATGCTGCCGTGACAACGGCTGTCGCGGCGACGCCTACTGGCACAATGCAGCCACAATACTGAGGGCACTGAAGCGTCACACAGACACATACACACACACACACACACACACACACACTTGGAGAAAGACAGAGAGAGCAGAGCAGGCCAGAGAGAAATAAAAAGGAAGAAATGAAAGAAAAAAAGGGGGAGGAGAGATATAAAGAGGGAGAGGTGGAGATCAAGAAGGAGGAAGGAAGATGGATGGATAGAGAGGGAGAGAGAGAGAGAGAGAGGGAAAAAAAAGGCTAGAGATGGAGATGAAGAGGAAAGAGGGAGGGGAAGGGGAAGGGTAGGGGATGTGGATTGATGGAGAGACAGGAGCAAGCGAGGAAAGGAAGGAAGGAGGGAGGTGGAGGAGAGATATGGCAGGATAATATTACATGTGTACAACGCCGGAGGGTGTGTGCCCATAGAAACATGTTTAATGGCTTTTATGATTGCAGGGAAGATTGTGTGAGGTGCGTCTTTTTGACAAAGTGATGTATGCACTGCATGTGTGCAAACAACTGGGTGTTTACGTGTGGAGGGTGCATCTGTGTCGGAGGACAACCATCTGATGATATGTGTTTATATTTATACATGCCCGAGTCTAGACGGCGTATATGGTGTTATTCTAAAGAATCTTAATGCATTCATTGCGGCCCTGAAAACACCATATTCAGTATAAATGCATTTCAGTGAAACAAACGCATCGTGGTAAAACCTTGATCACTTCTTCTGTTGTATTTTATTAAATATACTCTGGGTTATAGCGCACGCTCTGCTGATATAAAGCAAACTCAGTTGGAACAAAATAACGCTATTAATGAATTTGTTGCAATACTTTTACCCACAAATTACACTGTCAACCTGAAGTCAGCGTTCACGTTGCCTAACAGGTATTTGATCGCTCCTCTGTGCTTTCAATTTCTGGTGTCAAAGTTGTGGTGGGAGCATTCAGAATTGAATAAAATGAAAAACTACACACTACTTTGCCTGACCTTCCTCCACCAAAATGTCTGCGCCGGCGTATTACTATATCTCCCCTCTACATGTTCTCTCATTTACAAAAGAAACGCTTGGCTGGATGCTTATAAGTCAGTTTATCCGCGTGAGATGACCAACGTTTCTCTTTCTCTTTTTTTCTTTTTTCCTGCCTCACACTATCTCATACAGTGTGTGTTTGTGTGTGTGTGTGTATGATCTATAGTTCCCTGCCTCCCTCCCTCCAAAACCCTCTCCCCTCCTCCCTCCCTCACCCTAACCCTTCTTAATATGATGTAAAAAGCTAATCGCATGCAAATGTCTGTTGTCCCGGTAACCAGGCCTGAAAAATCCCTTTGATGTTTCCCCCGACTCATTCTCTTCACGTTCTCTTTGTTCGCCACAGTCTCGCTGCTTTGTCAACATCCCCCCTTTTACCCCGCTCGCTCTCTCTCCTTCATCCATTCTGCAGCTCTCTCGGCCCGCTCTTAGTTCTCTCCATTAGAAAAAAAAAGTTCTAACTCTACTTTGTGTCTCCCTCTTTCTATAAGCCCCCCTCTCCTTTTTTTTTCCTTTCCCCCTCGTGCTCCTGCTCTCCCCTTGACTGTGCCTCTCTGTCTGTCTGCCCCTTTGCCCTCGCTCATTTCCCATCATTCCCACCTACTGTCTCCTGTCCTTCTCTTCTGTCGCTCTCTTTCTTTCTCCCTTGGTTTTGCCCCTTCCTGTTGCTCCCCCTTCTCCTCGCCCACCCTTTATCTCTCATTCCTCTCTCTATGTCCCTCACATGCACAGATGGACACACACACTCATGCTCTCAAACTGCCCTCCCCTCCTTCAGAGAATTTGATCCCTGGAACTATTTGATATGGCGCTGCTCTGTAGTTATCTAATCATTCTGGTTTTTGTTGAGGCCTAGTGGAAGAAGCAGCACAGCTGGCTCTCAGGGAAGAGACCCCACTCATTACAGCAAGTTTGAGGTTACAGGGTTACAGGCCTCATTTTAAGGTTAGACCTGCTACAAGGTTCAAGCACAAACCTTCAACCCTTATTTTCCCATTAATAAATCCACCATCAGAGATTTCTGGAACTTCCATCCAGATTTAATTCAACACAGAAAAGTGAAAAACAGTCAAAGTACAATTATCAAGTAAGCATAACATGTATTTCCAACATTCCTTCCAAAAAAATGTAAACATCAGGCAGAGTCTGTCACAGAAAACGAGCAAGACAAAGGTTTCTATACATAATACTGCTCTGCAACGGCATAGGAAAGTGAGGAACTCTGCATATGACAATCTATAATGCAGTAAGAATGAAAGATGGTGTTCATTACATTGCTTCGAATATAACGCAATGTACCAAGCACCTAAAGGCTATGAAGTGTACGGGGCTTCTCAGAGCCAACAAATTACATATTGATTCAGAAGCGGCTCGATAGCCATTTGCAATTTCTGAATTTGGATGCAGATATGAAACGTGCTAAATCTGAAAACGGCGAGAAACTGCTGTCTGGAGACACGAGCCTGACCTCCTGCTGCTGCCGGCTTTCGCTACCTGATGGTTTCATATTGTACCTTAAGCATGATACTGTTTGATACACATGCTATCCAATCAAACCGGTGAGTGGATGTTGATTGGTTTTACCGACTGAATGCTTGCTGCCATGAAGTAGGAACTACATCGTTGTGTGTAATATTGGAAGCTCTATTGTAACATAAATGACTAGTTCTAGATGTCCTGTGCATCGTTTTGTTCATGTTTCCCTGCAATTTTGTATTAAAGTTATTTGTCTGAGATCTCCACCAGAATTTTAAGCTCCAAGAGCCTGAATCAAACTCCGCAGTGTAACATGTATTGCTATTAACGGAGCCACGAGTAATTCTGCCGAAGTAGTAGTGTTCTGGTGAAGTTGCAGTTCTGCAGAAGTGGAAGGTGTTTTCGTCACTTGTTCCACTGGTTTGGAGGTTATGAAAGGAACGGTTCCACCATTTTGGGAAACATGCTTATTCGCTTCATTGCTGAGAGTCGGATAAGAACATTGATAGCACTCCCGTGTCCATGGGCGGTTACTGTGGAAAGAGATGTAACGCTGAAGTGAAGAAATGAGCGAGTGTTCCCCCTTTTTTTTCCAGTCTTTATGGTAAGCTAAGGTAACACGCTAGCTGTAGGCAAGTGACACAATTTAATTGTAGCAAAAATACGCAAAGTTTTGAACTAGCAAAGTGAGTAAGAAATGAATCTTGATGACACATTGCGGTCCTTAAAATGCATTTAACCACTGTTATTTTACAGCATTACATCTTACTGAAGTTAACCAGTACTAGCCGAGATTATCAAACCATGAAGCTTTGTACAGATCTAAAAAAAAAGCAAACAACTAAACTGAAAATGGTCTATTATTAACTTTGGCTTGCTGTTTTCCTCTCTCTACAGTCTAAGCCAAGTTAACCGACTGTGTTTCTCACAATCATAAAAGCAGTCTCAATCTTTTCCTCCAACTCCTGCCAATACATTTAAGTGAAGTAATCTGCGGAAATCACAACAATGCCGTGTCAAACACTTCTGATCTTGATACACAAACTTATTAAAATAATTCGGGAATCATTTCGGGGCATTCTGGTTGAGAATCAGCCTAGAAGTCGAATTCGACTAAAGCGGGCCTTTGACAACACTGAGTTGTTTGTGTACTGGCTGCAAGCACGGAACCAGTGAAACCATAATATAGATAATCAAACATATCCACAGTTCTCCATTAAATGGAGAGAGACTTTCAAGAAGGAAAGCTGGCAATAAAAACAAGTCTACATTGTACACAACATCAACATTGCACAGAGACCCATATACCTTTGGCATATGTAAAATATGGTATATTAAAAGGTATAATAATAAACGTATTCTCAGTACAGTGAATAACATTTTAAGGCACCGAGTAGTTTGTGTTACTCACATAAGTTACACTTTAAAGACGACTAAATACTCTGACCGCTGTTAAAAGAAAACAATGCAGTTAGCTCAAACACATTAACAGAAGGGATAACGATCTGATATAATAATGTTCAACATTTCCGTTCATCATCAAGGCAATGCTTACTGTAGCCTCTGTGTTCAGACGTAACCTTGCCTGTCGTTGATTTAGCCATTGTACCAGGCTGTAAAATGGCCACAGTGAGTGTTTGTGAGCATGTGAAATGAACAGTGCTCCACTGTCTTATAACAATAAGAATGACTGCATGTGTTGAGAGACATTGTGTGTGTGTGTGTGTGTGTGTGTGTGTGTGTGCATGCTCATACCACCCCTGCTTCATTTACATAGATGCAATCACACCTAGCCTCTGCCACACATTTTTACACAGGCAGGGGGAAAAAAACCTACAGTACTCCATTCAGCGATATGAATATGATAAAGTACATAATACATTCTACATCTGCAATCCTACGGTGGATTTACGCCCCGCATATTACTTCCTGTTTATTATCAGATGCCGAAGCATGTGATGCGTACAGTCAGCCAGCCAGGCAGTCAGTGGTTTAGACCAAGTGGTTTGGCCTAGTGGGGAGCCGTGGGGCAGACAATGGCCGCACTGTGTGGCTGAAGTGCCTTTGGTGTCAATGACTCTGCCAGCAACTGAGACTGGCAGATCCAAAATGGCGGCGCACAGAGAGCCCCGCTGGTGCTTGTCATGCTTTAAATAGGGCACTTTTGATCCTTTTTGGATGCAGCTTTCATTTGGGGCATCATATCAGAGCTGGGAGTTTTAAAATAGGGAGAAAGCTATGGGGCAAGTGGACAAGTGGAAGACAAGCAAGTATTTAGGAAAATTTCAAATGGACTCCAAGGGTTTTTCTTTTGTCTTTTTGCTCCCTGAAATCCAGTTTGGCCTGATGAGATGTTAGAAAAATTCCAGTTTCTGAATAGAGAAAGAAACCAAAAGACAGTAAAACAATAACATTCCTACACAGTACATGATGAATTTTCTATAATTCTGAAGCATTCTGCGGGTACATTTGTGATTTCTTTCATTATAACAGTAAAAAATCTGTGAAAGACGTAATAGCAGAAGGTTATTGACACAGTGCTGCAGTGACATGAGCAGAACAAGTAAATAGAGCAACAACAGAGAGGGAAAAAGATGAAAGAAATACGCAATAAACAGTAACTTACTCTTACTGAGATGACAGTTACACGGCTGTAGATGGAGACTGACTCTAAGGAGGGGGGAAAAAAAACAACCAGAAACAGTCACATTTCCTATTCTGCGCAAAAGTGTGTGTGTGTGCTGCTGCGTACGCCTGCACACGTGCACAAGCGGCAATCCTCCCTCTGTTGTTGAATATGTGCATATCACTGTCTGTGTGTTTGCCCTATCTATTTGGGCTGCATGTGTCCGTCTGTCTGTCAATCTGTTCCCAGTGCAGCCTGTTTGCCAATCTGTCATATTCTGTTTGCTAGATAAGGAGATTGAGAGAATGTGTGTGTGTGTGTGTGTGTGTGTGCAGAGCAAATTCATTTAGACTCCACCGTGGAGATGCCGTTTCCTTATTGCTAAGAATATGCATGCACTCTGTCTTTACTTTACTGACGTATAGAACTGATTTGGTTGCGTAAAGGACACACATATAAATCACCCTGATGAAAACTGTAGCAGTTTCTCACAATGGCTTCAATAATCTCAGACACAGGTTACATACAAATTGCTGACATTTTACACCAAAGTAGTCGATACGTGTTCTACCAAACGCGTATGTCTTTTTAAAAATTTAAATAGTACCAAGAATCAAGCAGTACAGCGAACTAAATCACAGATGAAAAGTCTACTTTGTCAATTGTTCCAATTCCACAATGGCTAAACTAAAAGTCAAGATTAGTTGTGCTTTGCACAACAACACTAAATATTTTATGTGGCAATACCTACGACGAGAGGGAAGGAGCTTGTACTGGAAAGTCTTAACAATAAAGCCCAAAAAATAATGCATCAAGATGTTTGAAAAATGCCTTTTTAAATGTATTATCATTCATAAACACATAATAATAGCAATAATAGAGATATGAATGGATCTTTTCAGCATATGTATTATTTACCTGTGTGATCACAGAATTCACTGTTATTACTTTTATTATTATTGTTATCTTTATATTTCAAATCTATATTTAACCATGACGCAGTGTTTAATCATTTAATGAGGTGTTTTGAATTCACAGCATTAGTTAATTACGTCAAATGGGAGTAACCCACCTGTGAGTAACTTGTTGAGCCAGAGCTTCTTCTGGGGTCCCTCCCAAACGCCGGGGATCCCCCATCCTTCTGACTACCAACCGAGGAAGAGTCCGAACAACTACTGTGGACTGAGAGGAAGACAGACACAGAGTGAGTGTGTGTGGTTACAGGTTAGGAGACATCATTGAAATATATCCAGTGAGTCTTAAAATATGTATTTGTGCTTCGCTACAGGGCAGGAAGTGGAACAACAAGTTCAAACACTGATACATATTTACATCCATGGATCTTGTTGCCATTTCTGCATAGACATTAGCATTTCGTTTGCGCACTTTCATAATGTACAATCACTGCATAATAATGTTTTCTTGAAATAAAAAAATGGAGGGAGACTGGATATAGCAGACACACAAAGAGAGCAGTGAGAGTGAGAAGGCATTTTTCTCATCCTGTTCAATGAATTTCTAACAGTGTTCTGTCCCAGAGGACAATTCATGCATTGAAATCCTGAGCTGCTGCGCTCAATGAGACACCTGGTGAGCAGTATGTGCATTACAGCAAGCTGCAACTGGGAAATCACTCTGGTTCTAGGGCAGCCACTGCCTTCAGAGACTGGATGGTGGGTCAGGAATCTGCGGGACGGTGTTAAGGACTGGCTGATAAAGTTTTATTGGTTAAACTTATAGACAGACTTCTTTAAGTGAAACTCCAATCTCATTATATTATTAGATATGTTTAATTAGTTTAACTAGATAGCTTAGTTATGTGTACATTTGTGACAAATAATACTTCAGTTTGTGCTCTGTTCTATCCTAATTAGTAATTTCCTGCATTTTGAGGTTAGTTTTTAGTAGGCCGAACATGAGAATTGGAAAAAAATATAGTAAAGATTTCTGTGATTGAAATGCAATTATCTTCTCAGAAAATACATCACAACTTGTTGCGGCCTGGTAGCAGAGTGGCTGGGAAGCAGGAGCCCCGGGTTCGAACCCCAGCTGAGGCACCCAGTCGCCCCCCACACCAGGTGTGTCCCTGAGCGAGACACCCAGCGCTAGCTCCCCGAGCGCTGCCTGTGGCTGCTCACTGCTCCCCCCAAGGGTGGATGGGTCAAATGCAGAGAACCAATTTTGTTGTAAAATGTATCAATGACAATAAAGTGGATTCTTCTTCTTCTTCTTAACTTCTGTAAAAATTGATCTGAGAGATTTGGCTCAAGTCTGTACACCTTAAAGTAGATTAAAGAGTGTACTATAATCTATAATATGTGTAATAAAATAGTTAGGGCCTTAACAAACCCTTGAAAACTGCCAACATACTCTGTAGTCCTGTGCTACAGAATGCTTTAGTGGAAATCCTTGGATGCAAATATGATAACAAACAACAGCTAAAAGAAAAAGTAGCTAAAATCAAAGTCTATATCAAATTTACATTTCTGTAACTGACACAAAAGTGATGAAAAATAAAAATGTTACTGCGTCTGCTCAAAATGCAAACAGGCCACTGTTTGCTAACGTGAACCGCAAACATTTATTTTTGTTTGTTATTATGTCAGTGAAGGTGATTACAGACTTCTCCACTGCCCCCAAGTGGCCAAAATAGACCCATAAAAACAACACTAGAGATACCATAACTGTTACACATCACATATGGAAACTCCCGTTTTTAGCAACGAAACCACACAGAGGTCAATAATCCCTTTTGTTCCTCTGGTTACACGGCGGTACGGGGTGAGACTGTGGTGTGGCTGCACCACAGCGGAAGTAAAACATGTTTCCAGCCATGTTGACTGCGCTGCACGTTCTGTGCAGGTATGTCACGGCTCCTCAGAGTTTCGCAGCGTGAGACAAATATCTTAGAATAGCTCAGGGGCACAAGATTGAAAACAAACAAACAAAAAACATGTACCACATTATTACCCTGTCACATGAGAGATACACCCAGGACACACTTTGCTTCCTGTCTGTATTCTCATGGTGACATCACTTTCAGCTCAGAAAGCTGAATTTGAACAATCCGGTAATCCAACCTGGTCACATTAAACCTCCCGAAGACGCCGTTTGAACTGAACTACTCTTTAGTCCCTTTGTATCTGTAAGACGAGAAGCAGAACTACAGGAAGTAGATATATCTTTAAAACCATTTCCCACGCTTTGCCTCCAGTGCCGTTCACAGTTCAGTCCCACCATCACGTTGCCCTCCACAGCTTACCTCTGTCATTTAGAGTATAGATGGAGTCCAGCTCGGAGCCTTGAGTTCCTGTGGCGTCCAGCAGCAGTTTACTGGAAATTCCCATACACAGTGACTCTTTCAGACATAACTCTGGGTGAGGGGAGTAGAAAAATGATTTAGAAATATATTCTCCAGAGTGTTTTTAGAGAAACCACAGTGTACACATCTGTTTTTGTATGTTTTATGTAAAACATACTACATTACAGTTTCTTTTTTCATAAAAGGTATTTGTTTATTTCTGTTTATTTAATATTGGGTGAGAACAGAACCGCTGAAAACCAAGTCCGTCCCTGTTTTACGCCAGCTGCAGCGCGTCCTCTGGCCATCTACGAGAAGTGATGCAAGGTTTTCCGGACACGTGGACATGACGTGTGATAGCCAGCAGTTCCTTGTGTAAACAAATGAACAAAGCTCTAACAGCACACTGGCGGGGGTGCTGATCCTCTTCTCGTGACCTCTACTCTACTCAACTGTCACTTAAATTTCACCTCCTAAGTTTTGTCATTATTTCCTGCGACTAAACCACTAAATAACACTGTACTGCTGATGTCCTCATGTGATCTGATGCCAACATAATGATGACTTTTAAGACTTAAAATGTATAAAATGACCATTTCACTTTACAGTAGATGAAACCAGTCCTTTACAGATGTATGACCAGTGTGCGAGGGGTAACAGTGACAGCCCCCTGTTTGTATTATATTATTTATAGGCTATATTCCACCTAAAGCTACAAGCCTGAGACTAAAAATGAATCCACTCTGTTCCACCCAGCTCTGTGTGGGTGCCCAACGCTCAGGTAGTTACGTGAAAATACAGTGAGAAGGCCACAGCGCTTACTGATGAAGCAGAAATCATTTGAAAATTAAAGTGGTCAGAAGGAATGTCTGGAGATTTAACAACATTTAGTGCATTACATTACCCACAATGCAATTTGAAAGCTGAGAGTTCTGCCAAAAATTTGGGCATGATCTGCTGGTGGCTGCAAATATAGACTCACGCTGCTAGCCTGAAGCAGAGATGTTATATCACTTCAGGCAATTTATCAAGCTTTATACAACTCCTTTCACATACACCGCAGAAAATTCCCTTTTCATTTACGGAACTTTCCATTTATAATCTGAACGTGACGCCAAATGGAACTCGATACAGCTTTCTGCAGATCTCAGCTCACGATGTACCTGTGTTATTGATGGCGTGAGTCCACAGAAGATGGGCAATGTCATGAGTCCAGGACTTCCTGTCCTCCCTGTCCTGAGCTTGCAGCGTAATGCAGTCTTTGGTTCGAGGAGGCTGACGAACCCAAACCTCAAACTTTACTCCATCCTCACCGACGCTCTGCGTCAGGCCCATCTCACCCATCTGCGGGAAATAACAAGATGATGCAAATGTCAAAGCCAACAAACAGACTGGAACGAGTAATAAATAAGAAGAGGAGAGACCCGAAACCTAAGATGAAGTAATCCAATTGTGGCGTGTAGCAGAAAAGTGGATTTGAACGTGAAATAACTTGACGTAAAAGAGAAAAGCTTGACGCCAGCAGGACGTCTTGTGGTTATGATTCTAGAAAAGTAACCAGTTCAGCTTCAGTTTCTATTAGTTTGCCTCGAACTGAATCGATGCAAGAAGTGAATGTCTTAAACACAGAGGGAGAGAGGGAGCTAATGAAAATTGATGGAAAACATTTCTCAGTATGTTTGGGAGTGTGTCTGTGTGAAATAGAAAGAGAGCTACTATTCCTGTGGTTTCATACCTTGATGCTGTGTTTGTAGCTGTAGGTGGTGCGTCCCGGGCTGGGGCTCTTCTGTTTGGTGAAGATGACAAAGTGCTGGTAGAGGAAGACGCTCCTCACGCCCACCCGCTTCCTCCGAGCTCCCCCGCACACCGTCAACTCGCCCTGCCGCACCAGCTCGCCGCGCTCCGCCACGGGGATCTGAAATCACACGTTGCACAAACACATAAATAAAATAGTAGCATGCGCTCGTCTTGGCCTTCATCTAACACAAAAATTAAAGGGAAGGATTTGAGGGACACGCTTCATAGGCTTTCCTGACACATTTACTACCTGACACCAGCTGTCATTTTTTCTCAAATCTTTCCAACAGCTCAGATTTGCGAGTTGCGAGACACTTCAACTACAAAGAATGTACGGCTTTCTTCTCAGTTCAATAAGGAAAGGGACAAAGCAGGATTATTATTCAGCGCTTTGCACGGTGACATATTCCATCTTCATAGGGACGCTTCTTTCTGTTGGATCTTCGCTCTAATTGGCCAACTGAATCATGCCTTTTGTGAAAAACTGACTTTATTGTTCATGTCAATTACAGGGTGGAGACATTGCGAAGCTGTTGTGACTCCTACTAGAGGCACACAGACGTTGATAAAAAGTAAATTATTACGTAACGCTTCTTAAGGACTCAACGGTAGACTTAGAAAGACACTAACAAACAGGGCAACATAAGCAATGTCTCCACCATAACCACACGGACAATACAATTGAAAGGACTGATCATTTACCAGCGACTGATGACACAGAAACTTTATTTTTAAAACTCTGGAGATGCGCAGGTCATCGTGTGAGTGGATGCTTCACACACATTATGAACACCCACATCCGCACCCACGCACACACACACACCTGCACCGACAGGCGTTTTACTTGGAGAGCTGTGACAGTGCGATTTGAAGTAGCTCAATGGGAGTGTTTGTGCTGCCATAATCTCTCCACTTGTTGAAAGGGGCGAGGAGAGAAGCTTGTGTGTGTGTGTGTGTGTGTGTGTGTGTGTGGGAGTCAACGTTTGTCACGACTAGCTCGGAGTAATACTTCTGTATTAGAGAAGCACGATATGGGGCAATAGGATATGTTTTCTTCTGACTTCTTGACAAAGGTTAAAGCTGTTTTTCAAATCCTTGTGAACTGTAACAAAGTGCTTCATTGTAAATGTAAAAAATAATAATAATAACCTACCCTCACTTTCCCTTTATTTGTTATTTTTGGTTCAGAGCAAAACCTTACTCATTTAATAAGTTTAAGAATATCATTACAAAGAAGTCTAGGAACCCTAAAGAGTGATTTTCTTCTGCACAGTCTGAGAAGTTATTGCTTTTCCGAACACAGATTAACACTGAACATTGTTGAAAAAAAAACTTAAGATAATGCAAATGAGGCCCTGGTTCTAATTAGTCAAGTACATCTTAAACATAAGACATACATCTAAAGACCATATGTGCTTTTTATATTCCAAATGAATACCCATACATTCATTTCACTGGAAAATTGCTTAAACGATTCCATCTCTTGCACAGCCCGACCTCAGCAGGATGCGTTACTTTCTAAGCCCGTGAGAAAAGAAAGTGGGACTTGCACAGTTGCAGTGTCATAACTGGGACAGGCATTCTCACCGGACATCCGACGATGAGGTCACTGGCCCTGAGGTCCTCCCCGTGCCGCTGGGCGTGTCTCAGGATGGAGAGGGCCGAGTCAGAGGCGGGGTTGAGTCCTCCCAGCTCCTCCAGGGCCTCGCAGTACTGCTCCAGTCTCTGAGTGGGAGCCTGTAAACAGTGAGGGAAGGCCAGGGGGGACAGGGGGGAGGCTGCAGGGAGTTTGGACTGCAGGAGCAGGGTCAGGAGAGGGAGGGTGCAGGAAATAAAAAGAACACAAAAAAACATTATATCTTCTGGTGTGAGGCCACAAAAAGGCAAATTTATTCAGTATGTTTATCCATACAGTCACTGAATATATCTTTAGATTCATTTCCATTACAACAGATGTGTTCACCATCATGCTTATTAACATGTTCAGAAATCATTTACTCATATATATTATATTCTAAGACTCAGTGCCCAAAGGGGGGATGGGTCAAATGCATAAGAAACATTTCATTTTAACATGTAAAAAAAATTTATTTAGTGACAATAGAGTGAATTCTTTTTCTTCTTAATATTACCATCAATAACTTTGACTCATATGGAGTGATTATCTCTCATTTAAACATAATTAGTATTTTTTTCTTGTAATGATATATATATATATTTGGTATTGATTCGTCTTTTTAGTGAGTATTTGGATATTTCAGCTAAATCAACAGATTCATTTCTCATGTACTATAAGTCCAAAGAATCTATGATGAATTACATGCATGATATCAACTAAATTCACCATGTTGTTCTGTCTGGCGCGTTGTTTCCATTAGCATAGACTAAACCAAAATGTGTTTCATGAAGATTTGCAATAACTAAAAACACTTTTCTAGGTTAAGCTGATTGTGGTCTGATTCTTCACAGATACTTGAAACATATCCAAATAAAATGCTAAACTGTTCACTGATGATTATTACATGACATGTAGGTTGAATTTGATGATAAGAACTGGTTAAGGTCTTTTGATCTGCTACAAATACCACTTGAGGCGTGTGCAATCAGGATAATTATTGTTTTGGTCGTTGCATCTTGAAGTTACAAGGAGCCGAGCTTGATTTTATTGGTAGAAAAACACACACGTATAGTACAAACATAATTATATTTAGGCCATATTTTTTTGTGCGTGTGAAATCACACTCTCCCTCTGGGGTTCCTCTACTCGCAGTGGCCCTGTGAGGGTACCCATATGCAGTATTCACATTCTCCGAGTCATAACACTCATCACCACCATAACCAAAGTGATTACCATCATCACGGCCTGAACACCGGTTTAACGCCTATCACCATGTCGATCACCATAAAGCCTCCTGAAGCCATAATCCACAATGTGTTCAAGCTGCTGCTTCCAGGCCTCTGTGGGGGCACGAGACCGCGCTGCCCCCTGCTGGTAGTCTGCAAAAATGCTCCTCGGCGTGACAATAACAACAGCTTCAGAGCTCTTGAGCACTGTGATCTCTCCTTATAAAGTCCTCACAGTAATCTCACAGTGCTGTTGATGTATTGGTTTTAGTTAACTGTAGCCTGCAAGCTCAAATTACTTTCTCTAATCCTCCTTTAATTGGCTTTTCTAGTGTACATTAAACATGTAATTAGCTTTACTGTATACAGCTCATTTTTAATTGCAGCCACTGTTGAATAAAACAACTTTAATTGGTTTGTGTTTGTGATGGGCTCTTAAATAACTTACCATGATGTTCTCACAGTGTGGTTTAACAGAAAATCCAAATAAAATGTATATTTTATTAGCCACCGAGACGCGCGATTGAAGTTGTCAAATGAAACGCTTTAGAGATTCACTGGTTTCATTTGACAGTAGCTGCGCTTTGATTCCTACCTTGAAGAAGTCAGCAGCCTGTGTGACAAGCGGAGAGTCCAGGTCTGGTTTACTCCTGATGTAGTGGGAATACTCCAGAAACTGGTCTCGCTGTGTTAGAAAAGAGGAAATACAAAGGTAAGTAGAAAAACTGTTCTTCAGACACATTTTCCTTATATGCAAGTGAATTTACTACCTCACAACCTCAGACTACTAGATGTCTACATCAAAGACCTCTTCAATAAAGTAGAATGGCATTCTTAAGTTTATAATGTTCACCTAGTAAAGCATGGCAGTTCAAAGTAAAATTATGGCTTATTTATGCATTATTTATCCTCCTTTCAAAATAGCAGAACAATAAAAAGTTAAAAAAGGCTGTATATGTTTTCCAGCTGGATCTGTACCACCTGTGGGGCCTTGGGCTAAATTTGCCCATCCATTCTTAATAGCATATAGTGAAACACTTTATATACTGTACATTCTTGCACAGAATCTCTATTTCACTAGAATTATATTATTTAAAAATTGTAGAACTGAAAAAGACATATTTCACCTTTGGTGAAACTCAAACAGCTCAGAAGTGTCACAGTGTGAGCAACAGCATGAGCAACAGTAAAACCTGCAGCGATAGTTTGCATGTAACAGATTACGAGCCAGAAAGGTTGTGAACCCTTGGTTTAACATGTTAAATACATTTAAATATATAAATACTATATATATATAGAATATATTTCTCTTTTGCTGGTCCTCCACATTCCTTAACTTACAAATTTGCTGAAGCAGTCCTGTTGCAGCAAGCTCTGCACAAGAGCGCCCTCCATGGCGGGGAGGAGGCTCTGCGAGTGAAAGGTACAGAGGCTGGCCCAGTTGGGGAAAAGGGTGTCTGCCTTCCCCCTGATGGCAGCCGGGGTGTCAGAGAGCTCCAGTAAGGGGAGGTACGTCTCCTCCACCCCCTTCAGCACAGCCACATACTGCCTCTCTGAGCTCAGCATCCTGCACCAGAGCAGGTACACCTTACTGCAGGGTGGATGGGGAGGGGAGGAGAAACAAAGAAACAGTAAGGAAAGAGCAACAGACTGGATGAGAGAAATAAACGTGGGAGTAAGTGTGAGCAGAAGGGAACAGGAGATGGGATTGAAGACAGCAGTGAGCCATGGACAGAGATCAAACAGTTAGCAATGGAAAAAACTCATCTGTGATTGCTGACTGATAAAATCGTTTTCAAACAGACTTCAGTTGCACTTAAATGATCAGAAACAGGATGAATAATTTCTCCCTTTCATCTCGGCTTAGCCTTTTCCTTTAAACACGATGGTGTTGTTCTGGCTCCAGATCATACAAACACACACCTCTGAGCAGTCGAACCAGCCCTGTCTGTTCCCGTCTCCCTCTCAGTCCTGCCCAGGAGCACGTGTTGCCGCGGTGACCCTGTGTGATCCACCACCTCCTTGCTGCTGACCTCCACTCCTCGGATCAGTACCCCACCACCTCCTCCACCTCTCCACCCGGGGATAGCCGCAGCCATGCCAGTCGTGATAACCGGGTCAGCTAGAGTCCGTCTGCCCAGCCAGGACATGGGGGAGTTACGGCTCGCCCCACCCACTGGGGACTCTGCAGGTTTGGGGGTTACTGTGCCCCTGCGGGGGGCCAGAAGAGCCTGGAGGTCAAAGCTTGGGTGGCGCCTTCTGGGTGGCTTAGGAGGAAGCTGAGTGTCTGTGGGCTGAAAGTAAATAAATATAAACATGAGACTACAACAGACAATTCATAGACTGTTCAACCAATACTGTACATTAAACAATAACACATTACAATGATGAGCTGTCTCTTTTAATGAAGTGGAATAGAGCAGTGAGTTTGAACTAAAACATGGCAGGAAAATAATTACCGCAGCTGAAATTTGCTGCGAGTTAAGAGGTAGTGCACAGTGAGGTTAATCACAACAAGCAATCTGTCCTACAAAGACGTTGACAACAGAAGCTGTAACTGTGATTTTACAGACACGACTTAAGTATATCTATATTTAAAATGCTGCATCCCTCTCTATTGTTATATCATTTGCATGTAATGTAATAAATATAATTTATGCACCAAATATTGCCTTATTTCTGTAGTTGTCTAACATAACACAGTTTAGAGCCACTTGAGGCAGCCCACATGTCTACTAGACCCTAATCTCTGTATTTTGTTGCTCCGCTTAAAGCAGGACATTTAAAGCAGGAAACATTCATAAAAGAAAGCTCAAACTCACACTCTTCTTTGCAGGATTTAGGAGGTTATGTAGGAACTTCCCTCCTCCAGCTCCCCCTGCTCCTCCACCCGTTCCTTCTTTCTTATTCCCCTTCTCCTCCCCTATCTTCAGTGTGGAGCAGGTCTGTGGTCTGAACAACGACGCAAGGGATCCCCAGGACTGCAGTCCACCCTCTCCTCCTCCACCAGCTCCAAGCCCCCAGTCGCCCTCTCCTTCGGAACCCATCAGGTCCCAAAGGCTGTTGGCTGAAGGTGTCTTAGGTTTCCCCTGGCCTTGATTCTGGTTTCTGTCAGACTGGAGGAATCGGGGTTTGACCTGTGCTACAGTCCGCTGGTAGCGTTCTACAGTCTGGGTCCAGAGATCCAGGAGCGCCCCACCGCCAAGCTCCATGGCTAAGGAACGGGCATCCTGAAAACGGGATGGTGGGATAGGAGGCAGGGAGGCAAGAGGGCAGGTGGAAGTAGAGGAGGAGGTGGAGGAGACCGCATCACACCACTGAGTGGCCTGCACACGAGACAGGAGAGAAAGCTGTTTGCTTGTTCACTTAAGAAGATGTTTAGCCCAGAAATATGTTCCCAAAATGTCCCGTGTGCATAATAGATGGCGCCTAGCGGGACTTCACCTCGGTCAGTGTGGACAGTAGCCTCTGTGTGTTGTCCAGGGTGGTCCAGCAGTCAGACAGACAGTGGGACATGTCTCTCAGCTTCTCCCTGACAGGAGGAAGTCGGATCTGCACGTCACTCAGGCCTGCCCAGTCCAGTTCGCACCAGCCCTCCAAATCACTGAGCACTAACAGCGTCTCACTGTGCAGCTCCTAAAGGAGTAAGAATTATCCACTGTGACGTGTTTACTGTGGAAGCTTGACAAGTCACAGATCATGAGTAAGATGAGGGTACTGTGAGTCTCCCTGCTGAATACACTAAGTTCAGACGAATTTTAGCCCGTATCCACAAGTATGACACGAACAAACCACAGGACATCACAGAGGACTCAAACTGCATTTGTTCACACACAAATTGTAGTTCTTGGCTCCTCGAGGTCCTACAGGATTCCAGTAAGCCAACAGGATTCATAGTCCTCAAGTTGGTGTAACTAGAGGCTGGATTGTTTTAGTGACACATTAAAGAGCCTACAGAAAATGTCAAGACAACTTTGTGGAAAATTGTCCACATACCAGTCTTGACACTTCCACTACAACTGCACTGCATTAGGGAATCTTAAAATCTTCTTCGTGGTGGCTGTAATTTAAACCATGCAGTGATTACGAGTGACGTTCTTACACATATGCAGATAAATCACACGCTTTCGAAACGTTCTAATAAACGCAGCATCATATGTTGTCAATGTCATGTTGACCACTCACGTTCGCCGTTTCTCTGAATGTCCTGAATTTCTGCTGTTTGAGTGAAAGTCTGCTGAGGGACAGTGGAGGGTCCTTGTAGTCTTCCAGCTGTGACTGCACTTGCTCAATCTCCTTATCGCACTGTGAAATTGAGCCAAATAAGGGGAGAGGAGGGAGAGGAGGACACATCACATTTTACTGGACATATCACTGTTTCTTTATCTTTTTTTTTTTGTCAGTCTCTGTTTCAATTACATCTGCAACACAAGGGAGTCGAGAAATAGCTAAACATCAGCAGATTAGGGGGTTTCCATCCAGAACCTGTTACAAACAATAGTTTAGGTGGATTCAGAGTAGTAAACATCATTCTCTTTATGAAATGCCACAGTGTGACAGGACAAGAGTCGGCAGTGAATAATCCAACGATAATGGGACCATACTCATCTGCTCCCTTCCCCACACACCTTTTCCAGTTTGTCCACTAGCCCTGCTAGTCGTCCCAGAGCTTCCAGGTCGCGACCTCTCTGATTGGACACTTGTACGAGCCTATGAAGGGCCTCGTCCACGCTGTCGTAGAGTTTAGAGGTTGCATCGAGAGCAGCCCTGCGGGATGAAAACAGCAACGAAATGGTAAAAAAGTTTATTTTATTTTTTAATAAAAATTGCAATGCCAATAAGATGTCTTCACACATGTGGACTGGTAGAAAAGATGTAATTATGGAAAACAAAATGAATTGCAGACGAACGTCTGGTAACAACCTCGTACTTTCATCTGGCCTCATCCTGTGCAGACTGAGCCAAAACTCATTACTGGATAGAAAGAAAATTTACAAATACAAAAGTCTTTATGACATCGGGTACAAACAAACAAGCTGCATCGCTCTGTCTGTCTCAGTCTGTGTTCTCTTTCAGCTGCTTATTATTTTTGGACTTAGAGCAAACAACTTTGTTTTTTAGATTTTTAACCTTTAGGTCAGCTTGAAATCCTTCAACCAAACACCAGACCTGCAAAGGACCACAGGCCTGTGTCTTATTAGCATCATGCAAAGAAGAAGCCTGTTGTTATCCAAGTGTATACACACATACTACTGTAAATAATGAGTCTGTTACTTTCACTGACCATGGTCCTGTTTTAGAGGACAAGCCAACAATCATCACCAGGCTTGTAGTCTACTCTACCTGCAGTCTGGTGATTTCTGCGCCAACCCAGAAGTGCTGTTGGTCAGCCCCGCGAGCCAGGCCCCGCCTCTCTGCTGCAGTTCAGTCAAGCGCTGGTCGGCCAAGACGCTCACCATGAGCTGTCTGTGTTTGCTGATGCTCAGTGAAACTGCCTGAAGAGGACCAATATGCTTATTGTTGTTTTGTTCTTTTGTGGTTTTTTTGGGGGGGTGGGTATGGCAGTAATTGGTACACAGACAGAAATATGCATTTGCTTTTACACGGAGTGAAAAAACATCATATAAAACCTATTGTACCTTGATGTTGTCTGGCAGTGGCTCAGTGTCCATAGACTGCAGTGCTTCGCCTAGCAGTGAGAGGGCACTCTCACAACGCTCTGTCAGATTCTCTAGACTCTGAGTGGAAGATAATAATTCATATTCATAATAAATCATTTCATCAAAATAATTAAACATGTAAGAAAAGACAGTACTAGTTAGTTTAAGAAATAGCATCAAACCCTTCTTCTGCCGTTTAAAGTCCATGCGAGAGGTCAGAGAAAGTTCAAAGAACAGGAAAGTGTTTTCATCTGTTTGGATAAAAGATCTTAAGCTGTCTGGGAGAAGTCATAGAGAGTCATTAAGATTCTTTCTGTCCCTGCATCCTCTGCACCCAGTCCATCACAAGTCTCTTCTCTAGAAAACTCTCTAAACTAAGTAGTTAGAAACAAGTAATGATCCATCTGAACGTACTTGTTGGGCTATGATTAAGTATTTGTGCAGCTTACTTTTTATAATACATCTAAACTCATTTTGCACATTAATCTTCAATTTCCAAAACTAGATCACGTTTAACATTTAAATTTACTTTACAAATACCAGAAACAAATAGTTGATGTTTTTTTTTACAATAAATCAACTAAGAATCAATTTCACAGTCAAGAATATACTGAAAGTTACTCCTGAGGCCAATGTTTACATTAAATACTTAACATTTATTTAGATGATGAACTCAGAAGGCAATGACTTGATATAAATGGACTGCAGTACAAGTTGCTCACTCTAATGCACATACACTCACATACAGATGTGAGTGATGAAGTTTAGTACATCTGCTTGGCTCTATAGATAAACTATCAACTCTGTCTAAATATAAGGGAAAATGGAAAAAGAAAGCAATAAAAAATCAACTTGTTTTATTTTTCTATAAACAGAGAAAACACTGTAGATTCTCACTAGTCTGAAGGTCAGCCAGTCAGAGTGACAGTGGGTGAAGTCTCCATCCATCTCATTAGGGAGCTGCTGCTTATCTACATATTGCTGAAGGACCCCTGTTCCTCGCACCACATGGATCTACACAGGCCAGGATAAGATGAATTAAGTGCAGGAAATTAGACAATACATCAACAGAGGATAAGGAAATAGAATGTTAAAATAATAATGAGAGCGTCTAGAAAATTAGGCAAAAAACTACAAGCTATGAGGATATCATCTAGTCGCACTGAGCATAGAAACGCTAGTGAGAACGTCTGTTGTCTAATGCAGACTCGGTAAAACTAAAACAATAATATTTTGCACTCATGGCAACAGATAATGACTCTTTTTGTAAAAGAAATAGCTGAGAAAGCAAAAGCATGTTCTCCCATTACACTTGTATCATCTTCATTAGTTAAGTTGGCTGGAATAAAAACAATCGCTACCAAACAACGGAATAGTCCAGGGAGTGTGAGGCACTGTGCCAACAGCTGTCTATTTTTTCTAACAGTGTTAACATCTTTGGGTGGGATTTCCTTTTAACATGCAATGTTTAAATGAGGCCAGGTTTAAATAAAAAACACATGGCAGGAGAATAAGGGTTTTCCCATGAGTATGTGCAGAAAAGACCGCTGCTGATCAATGCAAAACAATGAGCTGAATTACTGGTAAAATGAGACAGAAAATACTCTGTGGAAATGTGGCTCATTTTAACTCAGGCACTGTGTGGGTATGTACTGCAGCTAAGACCATCTGATGTTGATCAAAGTGTGCTTTGTGAAAGATTGCTCCCCCTTGTGCATTTTGCATTTCATATTCAAACAGGGAAGGTTCAGGAATGTGTATGTTTTTGGATGTAGGTGTTTAGTCTTCACATTAAACAGGAAAATAAGCTAGAACATGCACAATGCCTGTTTGTGTTTTGGTACTTAAACATGAGATTTGCATGAGGTCACCTCTGCTCCTTCCAGGTTATAGGAAGGGGACTCTTGCTGCTCTTGCACTAAAATCAGAACAGATCCAAGACCACCTGGGACCAGCACCTGGAACACACACAAAATACAAAGAAACATGTGTGTTGAGCTAGTTGATCACATGTGCAAGCAAATTAAAGTGCACAAGCAAACATTTTGCACATTTGGCTAAACTTTGCTTAATTCTTTTTGTCCCACCTGGAATGATTTAAGTGCAGAGAGGCAGAGTGCAGAAGGTGGCAAACGTCTGCTGTCCATTAACACAGTGAGACCTTTTTCTTTGGCTGCAGATCTGATAAGCAGGGATGGAGAGAGGTGAAAATAGTGTTAAAACAGGAGAAAACAGAAGTAAAAAATGAAATGCCAGCCATAAAGATTGACAGATATACAAGTACAAACACAGGTTTTCAAAGATGACCATGAGCAGAAGTAAATCATGGAATTTGTGGCATGTAGCTTACATGTCCTTATTCTAGATGATACATGCAAAGTTTTGTAAAGGAATGTCTAAAAAATATATCAAAAGCATATTATTGAATTCCTTACCGAGTGATTTTGTGATAGCAGGCCAGGACCCGGGCCATCTCATCCTCACAGAAACCCTCCTCTGATGCATCTGTCTCTGTGACAACCAGAGCACGCCCCAACCTGTCCACTGTACCTGTGGTTAGTAAGTATCAGAGTAAGTACTGAGCTGAATGGTGTGAGGTTGGACAGTGTCATCCACTTCTGTTTGTAAAGATCATAGGTTTGGGAATTGCATCTCCCATAATGTATAGGATGTTTGTATGGGTTGTCCCGTTGAGACACAGAATCTCATTTGCAAGAGAGGCGTGTTTGAGACAGGGCCCAAGACTGAACCTTGCGGCACACCATGGGAAATGTTAAAGTAACCAGTTAAAAGGTCACTCTGCTGTGTGTCTGTCCTGAAAGGCCAATATCAATAACTTTCTGGCATAAGGTTTGATGATCCACAGTGTGAAAAGCTTTAGATAGGTCTATAAAAAGTGCAGCACTGTCTTTGGCATCAAGAAAATCAACAACATAATTTATAACTTTCATTGTGGAAGTTACCATTTTGTGCTTTTTCCTGAAAGCCAATTGAACGTAAGATACAATGTTACAGGAAGATAAATATCCCTTTAACTGGTCTTTTACGACTTTCTCAGGAACCTTTCCTAATATTTATAGCCTAGCTTGAAATTGGCCGATAGTTATTGCATAAAGCAAGAGGACTGCCTTCAAATAAAAAAGGACAATTGCTGCTTTCCAGACGTTAGGAATGATGTGATTTTAAATAGTAAGTTTAAAAATATGTGCCACTGGCTGGGCAATGATATCAGCAGCTAAATGTCAAAAGACTGGGGAGAGATTATCAGGTCCATTACATGTTTTAATGTAACTCTTTAAAGTCTTGCATATCTCACTGACTGGGTAAATGAAAAAGTGTGATTACTAGAAGTATATTTGGCAGGAATAGAAGCTCAATGGGTTAAGCGTCAGACTGGGATGCAGAAGGTCGCAGGTTCGAACCCCGTCTGACTCCTAATCTATCCCCAGGTGTGTCACTGAGCCAGACACCCAGCGCCAGCTCCTTGTAAGTCGCTTTGGATAAAAGTGTCTGCCAAGCAAAGGTAAAGTAAAGTAAAGAGTGTCTGTTGATACAGTTGAGCATCTCAGTTTTATTCGTCACAGGGATGGAGGTAACAACTAAGTGGGGAGGTAAATCTGATGAACAGAAATTGCCAGGGAGAAATGTTATCGATTGGGTCATTTAAAGAATCTGTTGTCGTTTGGCTTTTTTGATAGATAATGTTAAACAGTTTTGAAGATGGGCATGTTTATCAATAAAATAAATAAAATGTTAATAGAAGTAGGTTTAATCAAAGTCAACATCATTAAATAGCCTAATTCTATCCCAGTTAAAGTAATAAAGATCTCTGAGAAAAGCCTGTTCACAGAAGTGCTTAAGATGGGGTTTAGATGAGTGGGACTATTTATAACTTGAAAAAGATTAAAAGACAGAGAATGAGCTTTAAAATCATCAGACGCTGATGAAAGCCAGTGCCAATTATAATCACCGACCAAAAGTATTTCCTTAAAATCTAACTGAGATAAGAGATGCACTAATGACTCCAAGGTGGCAATGGGGGGCCTGTAACAACCAACAACAGTTAAGAAATTACTACCTGACAAAGCGATCCTTGAACCTAAAGTTTCAAACTGCTCAGATTTATAGAGCAGAACTTGCACAGTCTAGACTAGATCTAACATACGCTGCCACGCCACCCCCTTTCCTTGGGCGGTTGGAGCGATAAATATTAAAATCTTTATCTGATACAGACTTAGATAGCCATGTCTCTGAGATAACAATAATATATCTCAGTGTCTCTAATGTGAAATCTAACACGGGGTTTTTCTCTCACTAAATACTTGATTAAATTGATTTGAAGAAGTGAATAAATGTAAATCAGAAACTTTATGTAAATGGCTACCAGCCCTCCATTACATAACAGGAGAACAACAATTAAACAACCAGCACATCTACTGAGCTGACCGCTGGCGAGCAAAACAGAAATCACACAGGGTCTGAAAGGAACTTGCCTGTCAACTTTAACTTCTCGGACTGGAGAAGCTCTGTGTCCAGATCCCTAAGCCGGGGAGGCTCATTAGAGGTAATGCTGTTTTGTTTGTCTTGAGATGTCTCTCCTGACCCCACCTCTTCATTGGAGTGATCAGAATAGGACGATTGCCCATTACAGATGGGCAAAGACTGGGCTTCAGTCTCTGTCAAAAGATGTAAAAGTTATAACAGATTCCTAGTAGATCATAACTTTTAAGATTGTACTTGCATTCGAAAAATTTCTTTAGACCTGCACAACTTTTCTTTGTGTTCTCTTCCTCCTCATTAGTGTTGGTGGAAACTTCATCACAGTTATCAAGCTGCTCTGATTGGTCCTCCTCTTTGATTGGTAGCTTTGTTGAAGGAGAGAAGATGGTGGGACCTGGTTGAGGAGCTTTACCCTGCGGTTTTGAGCCCTTCTGGTGTGTGCGCCCTCCGGATCTAGCCCTCCCTTTGGCCCCCTTTCCCTTCCTTTTCCTCCTAAAGACAAATAACAGGACGTTCTTAATGAGGTACAACAGAAAGTTAATACTTACATTGTTTGTCCATAATGGTCTTAACAATGTGTGTAGGAGGTGTCTTTTTCAGGTCATTTCAGGCCTGAATGTATGTAAGTTTAGGCAACATGTACCTTGTACACAGAAGTGTTACCATCTGTATTTTCATATTAGAGTGTGAAAAAAGAAAACAAATAAGATGCAAGTGTAGAGTGTAAGAAATAATAAATAATTATGTACCTTGGTGCTCTGAATCCTGCAGATTTAACTTCCCTTCCTCTGGGAGAAGCTCTGTCCTCTAGCTTTCCCCCATCCTTTCCGTCTGCCATCTTTGTGTTAGATGAACTCTTCATTTTAGATCCACACTTTACACTTTCTGAAACTTCAGTAAACGACCTCTCTGGTGCATCTGATGTTGGGGTGGTGGCATCACTGTCTCCACTCAGTGGCTTATCAGTATCAGTAAAAACTGAGTCAGAATGAGATCCATGATCTGAGTGACCCTCTACAATGTGCCCAGTGTTGTGGTTCAACGAGTCATGGATTTCATTTGTGACCAAACTGTCACCACTCTCTGAGTCTTTGTTTCTGTGGACATCTCTACAGGGATGTAAAATCCCACTGCTATCTCTTTCCCTGCCCACACCTGGCCTCCTCTCTTTGAATGAGCCATCAAAATAAAGCTGGCGACTTTCTACACCCTCAGAGTCTCCATTGGTTTTATTTCCTTCATCAGAGTCAAGGACAGAGGAGGAGTGAGAGCGCCTCACTCTGCCAGTTTCACCAACCCCTGCTAGAGGTCGAGGCGATAATTGATTATTCTTGGGAGTCACTGTGTCTCCTTTGGCACCAAGGACAGCCCTAAAGCTTTCTGACCTTTCCATTCGTCCATATCCCCAAGCTTTTCCTTTACGATATTTGATGGCCTTACTTCGCCTGCACAGAGGTAAAGTCTTGGTCTTGCAGATCCCATGCATTTCTAGGTACCGCTGTCTTGGGTCAACACCCCCATCAGGACCCCCTCTGGGCTCCAGTAGTTCTACATAGTCCCCATCTAGTTGAGTGTTCCCTCCTGTCCGTCCAAGACCATCTTCACTGCGCCTTCGCCGTGTGAGATCAGAGTCTAAGCCATCTGGTGTTAAACTGTCATCTTCCTCCTCGTCCCAGGACCAAGAGTCCAGCTCTCCAGAAGATGAGCCACCCCAGTCTCCAAGGCTGCTGCCCCCCTCACTGGGGAGGCGGTTTGATATGGAGGTCTCATGGCCGGACATCCGGCCCAGCTCCTCACAGGGGTCGTGTATGAATTTTGGGTAGACTACCTCCTTCCACGGAAGCCGAACCACACCATCACATGTACTGACCAGGCAGGTGTCAAGCCCTCCTCCAACTATTGAAGAAGAAAGGGCACAAACATTGTGTCAACTTCATGTCTTTAATGAGACTATACATTAGGCAAAGAATACTCTCATTCAAAGCCACAAGTTACAATTTAGGTCAGCACTAGCATGAAACTGAATTTTGGATGAAGCCCAATTAAAAACCTTCAGACGCCTGTTCCTAAATCTTAATCTAAATAACCATATAGTAATACCAATTCAGGATCAGAAATCTATTTATTACTTTTTTCACTCTGGTCTGGACAGAAATCTAGTAAAAAAAAAAACTAAACTATTTGATATTTCAAGAAGTATTGGAGACCCCTGTCCTTACCTTCTCTCTTGTGTCCTCGTTCTTTGTTGATGCTATGCAGCCACTCAGTGGTGAATACAAGAGGGTGCTGTGACTCAGGTACCAAGATTTCCTGAACTGTGCGCCCCCCAGGTGCAAGACATTTTAGGGCCAAGCGAGGGCAGCGGGTAGAGAAGGGCACCACCTGTAGGTAGAAGTCATTACTGCGCAGTATCCTCCAGTCCAAGGTAGAAAGCTGGACAACCACCTTTTCACCCAAACAGAGAGGCCAGCCAGAATGAAGGAACAAGCAGCCCAGGTACTGAGACTAAAAAGGAAGAAACATTTGTGTTACACAGTACAAAACATTTAATGTTCATCTTTATCAGGTTAAATCCTATGTCAAGTATACCTCTGTCTCTCTTTAGACTGTGTAGCACACTCACTTTACTTTACTCACCTTCCTTATGCCCAAAGCTACTCTATTTATTGCTTATGTACGATCCAGCTCTCCCATCCGTATTTGACTGACCACATGAACCATGTGGTTCATGCTTGGCTTGGTTACTTTGATGAGTCAGATTTCTAGAACTGACAGTCAACACTATTCACTACCTGAAATGACCAGTGCCACATACAATGTCAAACATGTGACTCACACTGTGTTGTCTGCAGTGCAAAACTGCTTAATTAGCATGACGCACTGGAGAGACTGTAGACAGCTTTAGAGAGCTAGTGTGAGTTGGACAGAACGAGGTAGATGACCAATAGCTAACTGATAACTGTTTACACAGTGAACTGTTTTAGAGGTGGAAACACACGAGGCAGCTCTGTAGCACAAAAAACAAGCACATCAAACAACAAAGGTAAAAATGTGTAAAACTCCATGTCAAGTGGCAGTAAGCATTTAGTCAAGACCCCTGTGAAAATAAGTTAAGCAGAAAAGACCCCTTGTGGTACCCTGTGTACCATTAATCAACAGATCTCTTTGTTGAAAGGAAAAAAGGAAAAGCAGCTTAATTCAAACGCTATTCCCACCTCAATCAATCCTGTGGCAGATATATATCCTTTTCCCCATGCTCTGAGGTAAAAGACTCACCCAGAGCCTCTCCCTTCTGTTCATAGTCACATCTAATTGACAGACATTGGGCTGCTCCCTCCCCCTTCCATGCCCTCCTTACTCACGGGATGTGATCAAATTATATTCCTTATCGACCTCTCCTCCACCCACCGTTTCTATTACTCTATCACTCAAGTTAGTCCATTAAAGGCATCCTCTTGTTTCCTTTCCTCCTTTTAGCAATGTGTAAGGGAGCAAACTGATACCTATTAAAGTATTGGCATTGAAAAACACATTCTCCTGTCTCAAAAAAAGTTTGTCTGTTACATTCTGCAACTCTCTGTCTCCTCTGGCCCTCTGCCCTCTGCCTACTTTCCCCTCAATGTACCCCAGTGTTTGCGCCTTCTTCCCCACCTCCCATCTCTCAAAAATTCCTCAATCAGTCTACTATAGTCTACAACCTCTAGGATCTTCTCTTTTTTTCGGAAGCACGCACATTCACACAGGCTCAGTGAATGAAAGCCATGTTCATTCTCTCCTTCGGTTCCCACTGCTTCTCTGTTACTCACCCTCGCTTTCTCTCAAAGCAGTAACACACTCACATATGGAAGGAATTATTGTCATGACTCACAGTCTAACTCCCATCCCAGGCAGCTCCAATCAGCGACAATGAAAACACGATTTGCTCACCCTGCCTGTGCATCTGTGTGCGTGTGTAAGTGTAGGAAGACTTTACGGTGTAATGTGAGAAGGTTCTTACTGTGGGCTCCAAGCTTGTGCTAAACAGCATGCATTGTTTATCTTTGTGTTTGTATCTTGGAAAGTAAAGTAAAAGGAATGCTGTTCAGTATAAACCTCTGAGCTTTGACTTAAACACAAGCTGCAACTCATTTGTTTGTCTTGGTATTTTGTGAGGCAGAACGTACAAGAATGATATGGGGCCACAATGTGGAGGTTGCATATTTTCACAGTGTTTGGCTATATACTGCCAGTAAATCATATTTTAATCAGACATTTCCATTTGTGAGAGTGCAACCAGAACTAAATTTTTATGGCTTATTTTACTCTCTTTAATTCATCTCTGTCTGTTCAGTGTCACTTCCACAGAAAGAAACCATCTCTTTTGTCTGCATATCACAGCTGCTGGTAGGTCTCAGATTTCACCAGACACTTTCATTCATTTTACCAGCCAGCTAACATTTTAGAGCAGACCTGCTTTGTAGTGAATAGCTGGAATGGGTTCAGGCATGTGTCAAATTGTACATGCCGTGAACTTTGCCTTAGCATTATAGTCTTCATGCCACTGTGTACTGTGATACCAGACTGAGGACTTGACATTTGGAACCAAGGCACAAACGAGAACTTGAGAATGACTTAGACGTGACTGCTGTGATATTTAACAGTCTAAAAACTTCACTTGATATTTGGAAACAAAAATATTGTTAAAAGTGTTCTGACCCCAAATAACAATAAAAAAAAAACATAATCACACAAGTCTTTCATTGCGCAAATGTATTTATAAGGACTGTTGCTTGAAAAAGCAGGTTTATATGTAAAAATGCAGCCACAAAAGAAACGGTTTTGAAGGAAAAATGTTCAAATGCCATTTTGAAGTCTTGTGACACACGTCTAATTTACTTATAACTTATGCCTTGCCTTGGATATTTAATCAAATGATGGCGAGATTTTACTTGGACATGCACCAACATACTTTAAAGTGAGGGATACAGTAGGAAAAATCTAAAGTCTTCTTTAGCCTTTTCATTAAGACTTGATACTTGACTTGTCTCAATTGACCTGGGCCAGACCTTAGAGACGTTAAAACAAATTAGTGGTGATGGTGAATGATAAACGGACTTTGACAACATTTTTTCTGACCGACTTTCTTAAGACTTTGAGCTTCACTCAGACTTGTTCACAATAACGTGGACTTTAAGTGGACTAAGACACAAAAACAAGCAGAGCCTTAGAAAGACTGCTGACTTTGGACCAGTGCTAAGAGATTATGATTTTCTCCAGAACAAATGAAGCCTTTGAACAGTTAGACTTTGCAATGGACCTTGACTGATACAAAAGC
>JAUMHF010000010.1:7858060-7871588 GCA_032359275.1 Microctenopoma steveboyesi | reverse complement strand
AGGAAGCACATGGATAACTAAGATATTGAGGAAGAAAACATCCTTCACAGAACATCAAGGTTTTCATCATACTTATACTGTCTGAATAATAATTTTCCATCACAGGGGTTCAAGGGATAGCAAAGCAAGCCAGCAGGAACTTCCTGTCAGGCTAAAGCCTTTAAAGCGTCCCACAACAATTGAGTCAATTCAACAAAAACGCAAAATTATTGTAAAACCTACAGGAAATCTGACAGTGGACATGTACTCAAAAATTAAAGTGGTGTAAAGTAGTCTTACTCCTCTAGCAGAAGAATCCAGCAGACTCACTAACTCAGTGTAGCTCAGTTGCTTAGTCATTAGCTAGACTATAACGATATTTTGGTTTGGATGCGTGACATACAATTCAGTCTTGAATCTTGTTCAGTAGCAGGGAAGAATGATTATGCTGCCATTCCACCATAAAACCACGTAAATGATTTATTTCTAATGATGTTATTTAGTAGTGTAGTGTAGTCATGTTGTGTGGGTGTTGTGATACTACTGTCTTACTTCTATCTTTGCAAACCAATGCATGTACACTATTGCAATTTGACATTCTTGGCAATATTTTAGGTTCAAGTTCTTTGAATAGCCTTTAACAGAGAGAGCATGTGACTACTTCAATTTGATTATTAAGTTCACAGTCTTGTGTTTTCGTAGCAAAAGCAGAGAAATCACTGTTTAGCTTCACTTAAAACAGAAGTATGTATATGAAAAACGTATAAATAGATTTAATCATTTTACCAGATACATGCTGGTCTGGCACTGAAGTGGTGACACTCCCACCTCACAGCTAGAAGGTCATGGGTTCAATACTAGCAGCCAGCTGTGGCTTTAGTGTTGTTTCACTGTGTTTTCCATGTGCATGTGTGGGTTTCCTACAGGTACTCCAGGTTCCTCCCACCATATAAAGACATACAGTCAGGGTAACGGATGACTCAAAATTGTTCATAGGTGTTAAGTGAATGTGATTTAAAGTAGTATATATTGGAAATATTACAAATACTTTAAATGTATTAGAAAGTGCTATAACGTTACATAAAAATGTAAAAGATGGACTTCCTGTGTTGGAAAATGGTCGTTCGTCTGTGCTGTAGACATTACGCGGTGACACAATGTTTCTCCGCTACCAAAGATGTGACCTAAATATGTTTTTAAAGTTGCACCAAAAGGTTCTGACCAGCCACAACATCTTACAGGATATGAAGATGAGTTTGCCTTTACAGCAACATTTCTAAAACAATTTCAACTGACGTCTTTGATAATGAGCTCGTTTTCTCCGATGCTGTAGTGAGGTTTGATGAGGACAGTCGGTACAGTGAGCATGAGTGTCCATTTCCCTGTTTGTGTCCCGGTACAGACTGAGGCTAAGTCACACTTGCGTCAGACTTCCTGTCTTTCTCCCCCGTACGTAAACTGAAACAGAGAGGCAGCGGTTGTCTCCCAAACGGATGCTTGACACAGACTGAAAAACAGAGAGGCAGGGAGAGACCGTGCTGGGAACTGTAATCAAATGCACAGAGAAGAATGAAGTGAGGCTCACATGTACGTATAAATATATGTCAGTTTAGCTTATTGAAGTGGTGTGCGTGAGTCGAAAAGAGACAGAGTAACAGGGCGACACAGAGACAGTCGGGGTGCAGACAGAAAGGAAAAGAGAGAAGGAGGAGGAGACGTCTGACAAGCGGGAGAGATCGATGGGAAACGAGCAGCGGCAACCATGATAGAAACCAGATGTAGAGAGAAGAGAGGGAGAGCGATGGAGCAGAAAGAAGCTTGGAGAGTGGCGGTCTGGTAAAAGACAACATGATTAGGATGAAAAGAAACTAAGGAGGTGCAGGTGTGGAGAGGAAGAGGCAGACCAAACACTTCTTCCTGAATCCTCCTGTATAACCTGACCTGCAGTCGATCAAACAGCTTGCTGGCACTTTTTACAAATTGTTTTAGACAGCTCGTGCACCAGTCAGCGAGGTTAAGTTTCAGAAGACAGTATGAGAGATGTGCTAACTTAGTATGGCGGTTTGTCCTCTGTGCTGTCTTACTGGTCTCCGTCACGATCGGCAGATTCTCAAGTAGCCTGGTAGAATTTAAACTAAAATAGGCTTCGCTGTTATAAAATCAGTCTAAATGATGAGAAGATGAGATGGTAGCTTGCTCTAACCCTAACCCTTTGTCTCTTAAGGTCCATCTTCTGCTCAAATGAACTGCGTCCACTTTATGTAACAACGTTCCCTGGATACATTTTGCACCATAGAGTGGCTAAAGCCGTTCTTAGCTCCATGCCGCTCTTCTCTGTTGGCTCTAAAATGTTCTTCTTCACATATTCATCAGGAAAAACGTTTGGCTGAAGAACGCTGCATGCCGGGCCATTAATGGTGCCAATAGAAAATCCGTATGTAGACATCTGAAAATAGCCATGTATCCATGGTCTGCCAGCACCAGATGTGTCAGAGATTCTTGACAATCACAGGAAACTCAGTCTCCAGATTCCTGTGATTGACAACACAGCTGACTTTGTCTGCGTTGTTCTCGTGGTGTTATGTCCACCCTCTCGGTAGGTCAGGAAGATTAAACACAAATCAATCATTTTCATCAGTCTGTCGTGTCTGTATGACTCTGGGTCTGCTGAAGCATGTTAACACAAATGTGCATGTGTTAAGGTCCTGAACAGACATGTGTGCGTAACGTCTTTCTCTGTTGTTTTTACTGTTTTAAGCAGATGCTGTTTGCTTGTCCAGCTCTCTTAAAAGCATTAGATTTGCCATAAGCTGGAACTAGTGTTTGAGAAATAGTTTGATTTCTAGTTTTTCTGCTGGTGTGTGTGCATCTGTTACTCTTTTCAGAACCAAACTTTCCCAGTTGAGCGTCGAGGTACTGCACATGCTCTGAGGTCCATGCCATCCCTTGTTCCCCACTTCGTTCTCGTTTTCTCCTACTGCCCTTTTCTGTGGAAAATGCGGCATCACCAAAACCACCGTTGCTGCAGTCCAAGTCTCCTAAAATAAAAAGTAACCCTACCCTCCTCTTTTATTCTGCTCTTTTCCTCTCCAGTTCTCTTTTCCTCAGTTTTTCTGCCTTTTTCCTGCCAAACTGTTCCACCCTTCCCAACAGAGACATGATGACCTAAATCTTTTTGTTTGTTACATTATTTTTGAATCAATATTTTTATATGAATGTATATTTTTAAATCAATGTTTTATATTTATATAGATATATTTATATTAATGTTTCTGTGTGTGTGTGTGTGTGTGTGTGTTTGTGTGTGTGTGTGTGTGTGTGTCACTGGTCAGGCCATAAGTGGGTGGGGACGGTAAACAAACTCCCAAGAGATGCAACAGAAGAAAGCTCTTTTGCTTTAGTGAAGCCTCCAATTCCCTCTGCAAGTCCACCACAAAGATCACCAACGTCACACCACTTAAATCGTGTCATTATCATTTCTTGCCACTGGGATTTGACAGCTTTGCAAGCGACAGACTGAGAGTTGTAAGTGCTGACTACACGTCTTCCCAAATCAAACGTGAGCCTGTGAGACAAGTGAACGACTAAAGAAAATTATAGCTCTGCCTAAACGTGATGCTGCGCTGAGTCTTTGTGTGCATTTTAAACACATATATGTTGATCTACATAAAAAGAACCCAAAATGTCATATAACCACCTCACAGACAGCAAACAACACACATTTAGAGACTTTGAAATACAAAGAAGTCAAATACAGACACTTAAGGTTCCTGACATGTTTCCTGAGCATGGCTAAAACATTAGATGTCTTTATTAGAAGAGTTATATATATAGATATATTGACGTATTTTAGCGCGTGGTGACAAGCTCCACTTCTGCACAGTTTAGAAAACGGGGACTTACCATGACTTCAGTCGGGAATTCCTACATAGTCCTCAGTTCCTCTCATGGATTCGCTTCCTCCGCGCATTCTCCGCAAAAAAGAAAAAACCCCGAAACTGTTCCCCCTTCAGTTATAATAAACCGTTACGTCCACTAACGCGTTAGAAACATGTCGTTTTTGTGTGGGGTCCCAGGCTCTCCTCCCCTTCACTCTCCAGGCTTTTCCTCCCTCTCCGTCTGTCCCACGCACTCTCCCCTCCTCGCTCCTCCTCTTGCCTAACAAGAGGACCACAGTCTGCCAGCACTCTCTAACTTTCCGCTTTTTTCCTCAAGAGTCAACTTAGATGAATAGACAATGAGAGTCCGTTACCCCGCCCCAAATAAAAAAAATCCCTTTCCACTAATGATGAGTCAATGACATATAATTACATCTATTACATGTACAATTAAGTTTAATTTAATGAAAAGGGTTTCGTTGGCTCATAGATACATAATGGGGGACTAACATTTCCAGCAGGATGGAGTTAGTATAGAAGCACTGATCCCCCAAGGAGTAATTCAGGTGTTACAGCAGCACACATTACGATAAAATCAATTATGAAAATTAGAATCAGAAATACCTAGACACGCTAGAACCTACACACAATGACAGTGATACAACTAAAGGTTGTAAGCTGTAAACCCCATGGCCACTCTAATGGCTTAGTTGCCACCAAAGTGACATGAAGTTAATGCAGGAGAGTCTTAACATTTAGTCCAGTGTTTCCCAACCTGGGGGTCCCGACCCCCACAAGGCTCCCAGTGGGTCGCCTGGAAATCAAAGAGGTATACTCCGGACGTTATCGCCCGTCGGGAGGGGGGGGTCTGGGTTCTGGATGCGCAAATGTTACGTGGTGTAGGGGCTGGGTCGTTGACAGATGTAAAATATGGAAAGATGAAAAATATGGGTCCCTTGGAAAAAAGGTTGGGAACCACTGATTTAGTCCCCAGTATGGGTAAAGCTTCCAAAAACACTAGCACCTACATTTCCCATGATGCAACTCAATAGTATCTTTAATTTGATCATTAAACCAAGAATATGTTTAGTGTCATTAGGGGTTTAAATCCCAAAGAACAGGAAAAAAGGAACTGTTATCAGTACCTTATCTGACAAGGTGGTGCAACTTCCATTTGCAGTCCAGCTGCATAGCAGCCTGAAACAGATGGACACTTAAGGACTGCATGCAGTTGACACCTGGATGTTTCATTATTAGCCAGCATGCGAAAACATGTTTGCCTCGTGCGCTGGGCCTCTGAGTTCACTAAGTATTCCACTTCATGAAAATCGTGTGTTCGTGTCATCCAGTAGAGAAATGTTTGTATCATGTTGATGGAGGACTTTCTTCCCCGCCGTGTGTAAACATAGTCACATTCTAGCTTTGAGCTGCTGTGACTCACTGTTTCTTATGTCTTTTATTTTGCTATTTCCCCATAAGGAAACCACACACTGGTTGCTATTGCACTGCTAAACTCAACCTTTTTTCCCAAATTAATCATTGCATCTATTCAAACAGAGAATGAGCTCCCCCCTGTGATTCCCATATGCTATTACAACGATGAAATAAGAAAGAGTAAAGGGAGGACTGTGAAGGGATGGCATCTAAAAAGAGTTTTATAAAATGTTAAAACACATTTCCAGATGTGTAAAGTCTTATTTTCTCAGAACTATAAAAACAAACAGCTAACAGCCCCTCACATTTCTTACAAAATGAAACATGGCACTTGAAACCACTTTGTCTCTTTTAAAAATCAATTCTTTCCACAAAAGAAAACTGCGATAGTGGAAAACGTGCTGGAAAACTATTCAAGACCTTTTCATCATCATCAGTTGATTTTATGAAATAAATAAATACTAAACAATAGCTGAAGAAAGCATTTAGATCAAAAGTTTGGACTCACATAGATGTGATGTTTTTTATCCTTTATTGTTATATTGCAATCATTTTGTAACGATCAGTCAGCCTTTTGAGTTAATAAACTTATAATAAAACACGATGTGCAATTAAAAGTGAACAGAATGGCATTTCAAGTATAACAATGGTGACAACATGTCTTATAGTCTGATGAAAATGTACTGGCATGTGGTCCTTGGATAGTAGGCAGAATGAGCACAGAAGTGATTACAAATCTTTGGGTGATGAATAAAAAAACCTTCACACGTCAATGCAGGTTCTAAGCATTTGAACAGTAGCTATGAACACTTTCGATAGAACAGAAAGAGAAACAGTGTCGGGTGAAAATACACACCTAGAAAAGACAATTGAAGCAGGCATACAAGAAGAACCAGAAACAATTACCTTAATCACTAGTCACTAATCACAAGTTCAGTTGTACACTTGACATTTTAGTGATCACCTAAGCAAAGGGAACATAAAAAATCAACAGTACAGAACTCAAAATGCCATAACTGCTTGAAGTTTATCACTGGTGTGTATATGTGAGGGCAGAGGGAAACGAGATCACATGCCTAATACCACAGCAGTGGTTCAAGGTACGGAGCATCTTAAGTCAAAATGATATTCGGCTGGCACCAAATGGCTTTTTCTTCACAGCATCTCTTGTTCTTAAAATAATAAAGGCAAAAATGTCCAAAAGCTATTCTGTCAAAAACAGGAGTAAATAAAAAAAAACAAACAACACAGACTGGCAAAGGCTTAGTGTCATCTGAGTGGAAATGTCTTTGGCAACATTTAACTTTCAATCATCCGAATTATGGAGGAAGGCATAGAAGTTGCCTCTCCTTATTTTTTCATACGGTACATTCCTGTTTGACACAAACAGTGCCAGTCAGTGGTTGTGATTGATTGATAATAGTTGGTATGTTTGGTAAGATCTTACACCTTGCATTGCGAAATGCCTTGAGATTACTTTTGTGTGATGGCCAGTTCTGATAATAATTTTATTTGTTGAGGAAACAGTTCCACTTATTTTTTACTGGACTAATAAATTCTAATAAATATATATATGTCTAACCATATTCAAACCTATATATCAGAAGCACAGGTATAATAGAAAAAGTTGGAGATTAAGGTTTTAGTGGTTGTATCTTAATGGTTGTCCGTCTTTATGTGTCTGCCCTGTAATAGACTAATGACCTGTGCAGGCCTCCTTCCCAATTGCAGCTGGGTTTTTGTCTTCAGCATCCCTGCAACCCTTCACCAGAAAAGCAGTTTGAATGATGAATGGATCGGTGGTTAGGTTGCAGCCCTTCATGTCATTGTAAGGACGATGTTTTTATTAAAGAGTAAGGTTTTATTAAATAGTAAATGGGTTTGTAAATCTATTTAACAAACACATAATGGATGTGGTCGTGGAAGTGTCTCTGGGTGGACCAGCCGTGGTTGGTTCAAACCTTGGTATTTATACTGCACTCACAGTATGAAACAATGCAAAAACTCCAGAGTAAAGGTGAACAAAAAATATGATGATGCCATCCTGTACTGCTTTTTGTAATATGAGCCATTGGACTTTTCATTAATTATCAGTAAAGTCACTGCTGATGTTGTAAGAGCGGCTGTCTAGTAAAACATTTACTGTTGAACTAATCACTGTAACTAAAGACTGGTCATCGTGTAATAGAGGAACCTCCAGCTAATTCATGTGCAGTTATTATATATATATATATATTATTCATCATGCTGAGTTGTGCAACACTGCAATACTTTTTGTTAAACGAGTCCACCGGGTTTTGTGGTTCTTGGCTGTGCAGGCTGAGCAGATCACATAATGTCTACGGTAAAACAGAGCATCTTTTCTCACCATTGCCACATTCCTGAAACACATTCCTTAATAGCACGTTTACAGGAGATGGTGAAGATGTGACACAAACAACACATGGCACAAATAAGTTTCTTCGGCATGATTCACGTGTAAATGAGGGTAACATATAAACATTAAAACCGTTTTTTCTTGAAACAGTTTCCATGAAGTTACGTGATACAAAAAAAAAAGAAAAACACATAAAACATAAGTAAATACATGTTTTAACAAAAACTCCAATTAAGTACAACAATATAATAAACAAAGTAAAATTATAACATGCAAAACACAATAATAGTAAATCATCGTAGAAATATTATTTAGTTTATTAATTATTGTACAGTTAATAAAAGCCAACAGTATTGGTGCTAGAGCACCTTATCTGCTACAAAAACATATACCTCCACTCTATACAGTGTTTTAACCAATCAGGATAGGTGGATAACATGGTAAATCCTGTGTGTCTACAAACCTTTGACTGGTGGTGGACACACAATACTTATATTATTACTATATTATGTATTGTGAGGAACAAGAAGAACAAGTGGCGTATGTTGGATGGCCTAGATAAGAGAGATGTTGGGTTTCTTATTGGTGATGCTCAGCTGAACAATTCTTCAGCTTCTGGAGTAATTGTATGTTTTGCTGGTGTTTTGCTTTTCGTTCTCATTTGCTTCCAGTAAGTAAAAGGCCTAATCAGTTCCAAAGTATAATTTAGGATACTGTGACTGAATATTCTAATCCAGAGTCTAGAGTCAAAGTTAAATCTTGCTAAAAGTTAAATAAAATCGATGAAGTTGCACAACACAAAGACATTTTATCTAGATTTTGATCTAATTCAAATCTCATTATTCCTGTCTGCAATCGCGATTCTCTTACCAACTTGTCACTTCTGGCTTGTTGCCGAGCATGAACCACATATCACAAGGCATACAGAAACTTGAGATCAATGTTTTCAAGCAACAATAAAAAGCTTTGCCTTTCATTCTGAGTGTCTCGACCTCAATCAACCCATGGGTCTCTCACAGGTACTTCAGCCTACCCACTGGAGTTACACTCTTCGATATAACAATTACATTTAGTCCTGCTGTTGATGACAGAGTTTTCTGTCAACTATAAGACAACTTATTAAACTAAACAAAGATACAATAAATGATCCCAGTTTTTTTGTGTTTATTTTGAACTTGTTAAATCAAATTCATCGTTACACAATGCAGTGCATAAAATCAGATTTCCATAAATATATTTTTTTCAAATTTAATGCTACATTTGTTTACATATAACATGTAAAAAACACATCAACCAGTTAAGGTTTCATTACATTCATTAAAGACAATATAACATTAATAAAAAATATGCAATGCAAAAGCACACATCTGCCGTTTGCTGACATTAGGTGTGACACTAGACAGGTGGAGGTACATTGTCTAGTGTGTGTCACAAGAAACATAACACAGGAAAAGTGCATAGTGGGTTATGGTTTTCTTGTCTTGACTCCTTCAGTTTGCTTATAGCATAGCCAGACGCACAACTCCCACAGCAATCAGCAGAGCTATAGGAAAGGACAGGAGACAAGAAAGGTTTTTTTTAAGGTTTGCTCCTTTGAAGAATACACTGGATTTTCTGTTATCAGTTAAAAAAAATCCTATCTACATTAATTACCTTGTGTCAGCGACTGCTGGAAAGTGATGGCATGGTTGGTAGTGGTGGCATTGGCAACATCAGCGAAGGCTTGGGAGGTGGCATTTGCCAAATCTGCGACCCTGAGCTTCAATTGTTGCTTGGGGGTTCCCAAAACACCATTTGCTAAAAGACAACAAGATCAAAGATACGTTTGTAGCAAATTATGAATGTATAAAATGTACAAAATATGTGTGTGACATATCTTAATGTCAGTATATCCAGGTTCACTTACTGAATTCTCCAGTGAGGACAGCAATTGTGATGTCTGTTGTTGATTTAGTAGTTACAGATTGTACGGTGGCAGAAAATGTGCACTGGATTTTACTTCCATTGATTCTGCCTTTGACATTGTTCACGCTCAGCTGTGGAGCAACAGCATTTTAAGAGATAGCGATAAGATTTTGGTAGTGCATATAACTAGCTGTTACATGTGCTTTTCTGCATTCTAGTTTGCCTTGAAATTTCCCGGCAAGCATGTTCAAAAAGGCACTTTTTGAACTGAGCCTTTGTTCTTATTACATAAAGACATTTACAAAATTGTGGATGTGGAAATCAAGTTCATGGCAACTCCCTAAAACCATAACAAGAGTTGGCTGACAGAAATAGAACTTACATTTGCTGCACTAAGCAAGTTGTTGCTGAGGACTTCAGAAAAGAATTGAACTGAGCTGTTGTTGTTTGCACAGACATATGTTGTGTCATTATTTCCCTGTAGTGTAAAACCAGAGAACATACATTACATAGAATAATATAAACTATTACTCAATACTAGATTTGCAATACATTTCATTATGAGCAAATATTAAAATCTGACATACCACTGTGGTGTCAGGTGACACGATGAGAGCAATGTAGCCCGTAGAGTTTCCTGAGAGCTCAAAATCAAAGTTTTGACCACTTATCTGATGAGCAGAAACAAAATAACACGAGCCGTCTGAGGAGGGGTCACACGAAGTGGGCTGAGACAAACAGAGCTTACTGGTCCCACAACTGGTTCTTGAAATATTAGTCTGTAATAGATATGAAAAGTGGTTAGACAATATGGACTTTTAAATCACGTGAATTTATTTTAGTCTTCTAATTTATATTGTGCAGTATTTCTGTTTTACGACAACACTCACAGAAAGAGCATCCACTGTGGTGTTGGGGGTCAGAGGTGGAGCCGTAGTGCTTTGTGCTACTGCTGAGTTTACTGCTACAGCAGCCACAAAGATGATGGTGATGATTAGTCTGGTGTCCATATCTGCAGCAGGGAGAGCAATGGATGGCTGATATATAATAATAGTTTATCATTTACTAACATTTAGTGAGAAGCTCTCAAGAGGACGATTTAGTAGTAGATATTACCAAGAAAAGAACAATAAATAAACATGGCAACCTTAATACATGATGTCTGAGGTACATAGTTTAAAAACTAGAATTAACTACATTAACAAAATCAAATTTTGACTTTTATTATTGTTTTTGACTCGATGACTACATACAATTATTTAATTAAAATTAATAATATATACATATATAATAAAATGTTGGACTAAAAACATCATAAAACATAAAATAGTAAAAAGACTGTGTGGCTGAGAAAAAATACACTTTTACAACAGGTTTTTAGGAATAGGAATACAGTAAGTTAACCATTGGCAGCAAAGATGTGATGAACTGCTGTACTGCTGATTAACAATAACATGTGCGCTCCAGAGGACAGAAAAAAGACTGAAATAAAAATTGTTTCATTTAAATAAAAAGAAGGCTTTAATTTTATTCTGAAATCAAATCAAACTTTAAATAATAATATCAGATCAGCCCCAGTACTGAGCCTTTTCAATGGTTCAGTTAGATTGAGTATAACAGTTACATATCATATAATTATTATTACCATAATTATTATTATTAAACACAATTAAATAGCTAAAAGAATATGTAAGAATTATACAGCATTTGTTTTGTATTGTACTTTTTAGAAATTTCAACAAACACAAATATGATTTGAAGAGAAACTTATTCAGTTGACCAGATATACAATTATATTTTTATCCAGCAGATATTAATGTTCTAGTTTTAGCTTACCTGTAGATATCCTTATCTTCTGTTTAGGTAAAGGGAAACAATTGTTTATCCAGGTGCCTCTGACCTTGATCTCTTCTCTTCTTGTTGGCTTCCTTGTGAAGATGTGACACCTGCTCCCTTTGTTTCACTATTTATAGTAAGATAGAAGGAAAAGTCAAAGTATCTGACGTCATATTCCGCTTTAAAGGGTGGAGTAGGGGTTTTTCATGAGTCACTGGTCTAAAAATGTTAATTATGAAACCAGATACTATGGGTTTTACTAAATTAATACTATTTACTGAGCTTTGTGGACAAATGTGGGCTGGTAATAGTTAATTTTGTTTTATTAGATGTTGGTGTCTGTCTTGCAATAGTAAGCCCATAGTGAGGAAGTTACTGTTCACAGAAAGTGAACAGTAACTCTAAAAACTTTGTGGAGGTACACATTGAAGTTTAACAAATTAAAAGTTATAGAAACTGAGCCTGGAATTTTAGCAAGTTGCCAACTTTAATAGCTAAAACCAAAGCAAGTTAATAATTTGTTGTAACAATGTTGTATGACAGGAAATAAAATACAAAACAGACATTGTGCAGGTGTGGCATTAACTTGGCCTGGTCTGTGAAAAGTTATGAGGCCAGCCACATGTTCAGGTACTGGTTTGTCAACAAGTACCAGTTCATGTGTCCCTTACAATATCTTCATTGTGTTCTACATTTGCTCCATTTTGACTGTTCCCTAGAGCAAAATACACTTTTCCTCTTTGATAATAATACTGATAACAACAAGGACAGCAAGGATATTTTCTAATAGAATCATTCTGGAATATTTTGGAAATACCATCTTATCTTTAGCTTTTTGCTGCAAACATTTACACAATTTGTGTCTCCTCATTTGCCGGTCTGATTTTACCCCTAGATCACACGCCGACCAGCCACAACATTAAAAACACCTGGAGGTTTTAAAATTGTGGGGGACAGGGATTATCTTGTGAAAAGCTGTACAGTGCCATGCCGTGCCAGAGCACAGTGCCTCACACTTTGGTGTGTATGAGACTGTGTAGCTGCAAACAGGATGGTGTACATTCTTCACCCCATTCATCACAATTTTAAAACCACAAGGTTGTGCTAATGTCTCTGAGTGGTGTTTTTCTGTCAATAGATTTGTTTCATGCCTTGTTTTTTCTCCAAGCTGTTTTGTACTACCCATGTTTTCATATTTCCCAAACATCTCAAATCTTACACTGTTAAGTTCCCTGAAGTGACTTCTTAAATGGACTTATTCATTCAGCTTAAATATATTATGTGGAAAACAACTATTATAAAATTGAGATGGAATACTAATGGTGCCTTTTTTTCTTGCAGCTATTCTGCAATTGGTTTACCCCTGAGATAGAGAGTCACTATATAAGGTTACTTCGAGGACAGACCTGATTGCATATACTGTATGCAAAAATACTGAATAAAAACTGACTTACTGTAACATTGAATATAGTTTGGTTTGGACAGTAGTTTTGTTGCTTGTATTTCAGACTTTTTATCCTGCAGGACAATTATTAGACTTAACCACAGGGCTGTGTCAGTGAGCATTTGCCCATATTGTACTTATGCTGACTACGCCTTGTTTTCTCTGAGGATAGAGAAAACTGATAAATGTACTTGCTCTTTAAACCAAGTAACTTGTTCTGCCACCTTCAGCAACAACAGCAATCAAGTGTTTGCAAAAACTGGCAATGGACCTTGCACATCACTGTTGAGGAATTGTGGTCCGCACCTTCCAAGATTGTTTTCAATTCAGCCACATTTGAGGGTTTCCAAACACGAACAAACTTTTCAACCCCCATCCTGACGCTGATCTTTTGTACAACAAAATAATCTGTATTGCATGCAAGACAATACACAGTGTATTTAATTAACATTAACATTTAATTATTACAATTAACACAATGACAAAGGCTGGTATATAAACTTCCTTTACTTTACTTTGCTTGGCAGAAGCCTTTATCCAAAGCGACTTACAGGGAGCCAGCGCTGGGCTAGTTCTTTATCTAACTACCGTATTTTAAGCCATATAAGACGCACCGGCATATAAGACGCACCCAATTTTTAAGGAGGAAAATCTAGGAAAAAAAGATTCTGAACC
>JAUMHF010000010.1:7828454-7854938 GCA_032359275.1 Microctenopoma steveboyesi | reverse complement strand
GCAGTTGCACCAGCAGCTGTGCTGCTCCCTGCCGCTGCAGTAGTTGAACCAGCAGTTGCACCAGCAGCTGTGCTGCTTCCTGCCGCTGCAGTAGTTGAACCAGCAGTTGCACCAGCAGCTGTGCTGCTCCCCGGCGCTGCAGTAGTTGAACCAGCAGTTGCACCAGCAGCTGTGCTGCTCCCCGGCGCTGCAGTAGTTGAAGCAGCAGCTGTGCTGTTACCTGGCACTGCAGTGGAGTTTTGTGCTGCAACAGTGTTTACTGTTACAGCTGTCACACACAGGACAGTGATGAACAGTCTGGTGTGCATACCTAAAGCAGTTAGGGAAAGTTACTCACTTAAATAATATAATAAGATACTATACTTGTGGTAGTCACATGGTTGAGTCAGCAACTGAATTTCTTTTTCAATCTGAAGGAAGTTGGCTAGTGACCACAATTTTATCCTCCAGGTTGGTTTCACCTTGTTACCACCAATTTGTGCTGCTTTTGTGTTATCTTGGCCATCATCACTCATGAGAAGTTGCTTTAAAATACTGTTAAGGTCTTCTACACTTTATATGTACACCACAAAGATTACATAAACTCTTCTTTTAAAACTGTTCTTTTATACCTAGGTAAATATGAGTTCACTTAATTATTTAATTAACTAACTTTCTTAAGTTAGCAACAGTTCACTAAATTGCTAGTAGAGTAAACATACTGTACACTCATGCTATTTGGGAGGTGAAACCATAGCATATTGAACATTGAGAAAGCAGTAAATCAACCACAAAATGTGTTAACATCATATTAATTAATGGGTGTGAGTTGCTAATACCCACTTTGTGTGTCTGTGACTAGCTAACCTCTCCCTTCCCTGTCTGCTATGTAGCAACATCTAGGGAGCGGCACTCAAGAGAAGAGTATTGCATTGAGACCTGCAGGATAAGTAGGATCACTGGCGTGAAAGCTAATAAGGATTATCATTTGATTGACTAAAATATGTCTTTGGGAATATACGTCGTCTAAAACATGCCCAAATTGGCTGTTGTGATCTTTTGAATAAGAAATCCCCCCAAAACAATTGTGATCCCTAGATTAGCTTTAAGTATTTGAAGACATTTGACCTTCCCCTGGATGACTCTTTCCAAATTCCCATGACAAATATTTAAAGAAAGGTGAATAATAAACGTAAATCGAGCTTGAGCCTACCTGTGGTTTGTTCTTGTCCTCTATTAAAATGAGAAGCAATGTTGAATGAAAGTGGTTGTTGGTTTCTTGTTAGGTGTTACAGGTGCCTCTTGACACCTGTCAATTCTCTGTAACTATTTATACAAAGAGGGAGGGGAGAATGGAGGTGTAGGAGCCCAGTACCTCTCTGACATCATTGATGTCTGGAGGAGGTGCGGTCAGACATATGGATATCAACCTAGACTAGCTAGACTAGTCTAGCTACTATTAACTGTGTATTTGTCTTTCAAGATCCTATTATAGTCTTATTATAGTTTAAATTTAGTATAAAATGTACATTGGACTACATTTGAGTTATCTCTATGTATGAGTGGACACGTAGGGCAGGTCTAATCTGTCTAACTCATACCTTTTTTGTACCAATGCTAAGGCAGGGAGCCTGTTGTTAGGTAGTAAATTGTCTAACTCCTCTCTTTATACCAATTCTAAAAATAATTTTTTCAAAATTTTTGAGCATCTCAGCAGATTAAGAGACTTTTGTAGAAAGACACGAGTAATGTAAATGTGTGAAACTTGTAACTAGTCAGTAGTAAGTCCACTGTCACAAACTGGTTTGTCGATGGAATTCCAAACTGAGTTTAGAATGAAAACATCTATTGTCTACCACAGTCTCCTGTGTAAATTTACCCTCCCTAAATACTGAGGCAAGGCCAACTCTGTCAAAATATAACACTATATGGGGGCAGTTATTTAGCTGACTGTGAACAAATACTTTCTGAATGTCATGTGTAGTCAAAGAACTATGGACCATGTTGTTTTTGGCAGCCTGTCATTTTTAGTTTTAGTCTTGTCTTTGCGTCAAGCAAATAGTTTTTATTAGTCTTAGTCACGTCCATACTCTTTTCTCGTTTCAGGGGACTAAAAGTCCTTTAGTTCGAATTATCCATGACTTTTTTAGTCGAGTTTTAGTCTTTAAAAATTGTATTTAGTCTTGTTTTTAGTAATGCACTTCCATTTAACCCAGTCAATATAAGTACCTTTTATTATAGATTACACAGAAAGCGATTTTAGCCAAACACATTTCACAATTCAATCATTGTTTTCTTATCATTATATTATTGTTACCTTATAGACCTAAAAATATAGTACATCCATTACAGACACGAAAGACGCTCTGATTTGTTTTTACAACATATTTGTTTTGACAACCAAACATGTTAAAACTTAGAGGGATCGACGTTATGGGTTCTGTGATGGTCAATCCTTCCAGAAAACAGTCACAGTTATAAAGAACAAAAAATGAATGAAATGAAAAGTCAGCACATACACGATGTATAAATGGATAGAAGCCAAAGCTGGTTGCCAAAGAAAAGAGATCTGGTTTAGTATAACAAAAACCTACAAGCTAGGTTTTACCCACAACCCAATGAGCCCAGTTCCTTTTAGTTTGTTAGGGGTGAAAAATAGAAAAAACAAAAGTCCAATCTGATTACCTCTCAGAACAAACAAAAACAAGCTGATTGCTACAGCTTTAGAAATTTACCAATAACAATGCAATAAAACAAGGAAATAACGTCTTGTCTTGTTTTAGTCTAGGTAATAAAGCAAGTTTATTATTATTGCACACTTTCTGTACATCCTATAAACTTAATTTCACTTGTCAAATATCACTGTGTGTGTCTCCTATATGAAATATTTCATTGAAATCTTTTATTGCAACAACCAACAATTTATACAGGAAAAACTTTTTGCCCATACTTACGCACCACAGAGTATTTTCCTTGAGGAAAACAACATCACTACGGGCCTGTTAGAGATTAGCAATGTCGCAGAAATACCTGCAATCACAGATTTATAAGAAAAGAGAGAGAAGTAAGTTGTTTTAATTTAGGCTTACCAATGCATTTAAATTGAAGTTCAGGAGTTAAACATTCTTTGCAAATAACCAGTTCAATTCATTTAATGGCCTTGAGTTGCATGCTTTCTCACCAAGTGTTGATAAATTGACCCTGGAAAATCCCTAATCTCTTTTTTTAATAATTTCCTTCATGTACATAGAATAGAATAGAGGTTTGACTTGGAAACGTCAGCTGCTAAATTTATGGAAATATCTCACTGTAAGTTAAATTTATGACTTCTTGTTTGTCTTTCACAAAAGAGGAGTTGAGATCTGCTAATGACTAAGCCTTGTATTTCATCAATACTTTCTAATATTCTCTAGTCAAACTTTTTGAATCTCCTTTTGCTGTCCACAAAAACATCATATGATTTTTAGAAGAAACACAATGACCAATCTTACTTCCAAGGCACAGTAAGTAAGTCTTTTGCACCTTTTGCTGATAACAGCCTGGATTGTCTTTTTCGTCTTTAACATGGAGAAGAGAATATAAATATGTTCCACGAAACAGAGACTCTTTTCTTTGAGCCCATCTGTACTTGGGTCCAGAAAGCTCTGTAACATTTTTGTTTGATCAATGTTTCATTAGTAATTTTAGGTGTAGAAATGTAAAATTGCTTCTCGATTGTCGCTATTAGTCATGTCTGTAATCTTTCAGAATTGCAGGGTACACATTGTATGGCCCTGCTGTGTTACATCACTTGACTATGTGTATAGATATTTAATTTCAAGCTCTGCAGTAATCTGAATCCAATTTCAGATTACTGCAGAGCCAGAGAGTTTTTGTTCATGTGTTTTGCTTCAGGCTCCAACAACAAAATTCTAGCTCAGCTTGTTAATCTACATCACAATCTAAGCTACAGCCGTGGGTTTATTCATAGGAACCACAGTAATTCAACACACTTTTAGCATCAAGAAGTGTTTATGTTTCAAACATTATTTATGATTTCTTATAGTGCTTCTTAAGTTTATGGTAATTTATGATGAGGATGTCTTGGCAACTTGGCTAACAATAGCTATCAAACCAGGCATTTACAACCAACAACTAATATTTAGTTGTTGGTTGTAAATGCCTAGTTCAATTTAAAAATAATAAAATAATATTTTGTTATTTGTCCACAAATGCTGGGCGGGTGTTAGGTGTCCTGGAAAAAAAAATCAATTGTGACTAATCCCAATTAATTATTTTAAAAAATGTATGTCGCAAATAATTTTCGTGCCAGCAGCAGTTTCTGTCTAGCACTCCGATTTGTCTATGTGCAGCATGTACCATGTCAAGTAGCTTAGTATATGATGTACGCCACAAAGCGAATTGATTTCTCTATTCATCTGCAGTCAAGTTACTTATGCTATTGTGAGTCTTGAGTACATGTGCTAAATGAAGAGCATCTTCTTCAAGTGTAAACCATTCAGACCTTGTTATATTTGAAAATGTATAGTCGTGCAAAGAAAAACTTAACTACTTTAAAACTTAACTCAACTACTGAAAAATCAAAACTACACAAATACTACACACTGGAGGCCACACTAGGGTCCCAATGTGTCAGTGGCTTTTGCAAACCCACAAGCTAAGGGTCAGTGGTTCAGTTCCCTGTCTACACAAAGCTACATGTCGAGGTTTCCAATACCCCATAGTAGCGCAGACCCCAGTCTAGCAGCTGTCCAAACAACAATAGGGGATCAATAAAGTATTCATCATTATTATTATTATTATTATTACTACCCGCACTGAATCTGAATCTGAATCTGAATCACTTCTCTGTTATGTCGATTCATCTAAGATTTGCAACCTGACTCTTATTTGTAACATATGCTAACTTTAGTCCCACAATGTAACATTTTTTACACTAATCATTATGATATATATATGTGATGTAACATAACTTTGCAGAAGTTGCATGTTGTGTTTGCCAATGAAAGTTTATTAAATGAACATATTTCCTAAACACAGGTGAAGTATATCTTTTTCATTTATTAAAAGCATGTTTTTCTCTCTCTCTCTCTCTCTCTTTTGACATGTAGCATACGTGCAAGATGGAAAACTGTATAAATGACACATAGGATCAGCACATAAAGGTGCTCAACATAAAGGATGTATTACATACAGTTGTGTTCAAAAGTATTCAACCCCCAATGCTGTAAAGGGTTTTAGGGAATTCAGTGTACATTTTTAATTGTTTTCACAATGAAATCTTACAAGGACTTTTTAGAGAACCAAATGCAACTAACATGACATCAATTGTTTTTTCAATACAGTATTAAATGTCTTTCTTGTGATTTCCTCAAGTCCCCGTGTGACTGCTGAGGTACTGAAAAAAGATTTGTCAAATGCGGGTACTGAAGTTTCAGCTCAGACAATAGGGCGCACACTGCGTAATGAAGGTCTCCATGCCAGAACTCCCAAGCAGGTCTTCAAAGAATAAAAGAGTCGACTGCAGTATGCCAAAAGTCATGTGGACGTACCACAAAAGTTTTGGGATAGTGTTTTGTGGACTGATAAAACAAAATTAGAACTGTTTGGGCCCATGGATCAACGCTATGTTTGGAGGAGGAAGAACAAGGCCTATATAGAAAAGAACACCTACTGTGAAGCATGGTGGGGGGTCAATCATGCTTTGGGGCTGTTTTGCTTCTGCAGGTACAGGGAAGCTTCAGTGTCTGCAAGGTACCATGAATTCTCTTCAGTACCAGGAGATATTGGAAGAAAATGTGATGCAGTCCGTCACAAACCTGAGGCTTGGGAGACATTGAACTTTTCAACAGGACAATGACCCTAAGCATACCTCCAAGTCCACTAGAGCGTGGTTGCAGATTAAAGGCTGGAACATTTTGGAGTGGCCATCACAGTCACCAGACATAAATCCGATTGAGAACCTCTGGTGGGACTTAAAGAAAGCAGTTGCAGTGCGCAAGCCTAAGAATGTGACTAAACTGGAGGCTTTTGCCCATAAAGAATGGGTTAAGATACCTGTAGATCACTGCAAGAGACTTGTGTCAAGCTATGCTTCACGTTTAAAAGCTGTAAAAACTGGAAAAGGATGTTGAACTAAGTACTAAGAGTGAATGTCACTTGGGGGTTGAATAAAACTGATAATGATGTGAGCACAGAAAAGACACTTGTGGTTATTTTATTAAAAATGTTGGATGTTAGATTTGTCTGACTTACAAGTGCCTCTTTGATTTAATTGTAAACAATATGACTAAAATGATTGAAATCAATGTCAAACTGGCCAACACACTTAATTTCAGTGGGGGTTGAATAATTTTGAACACAACTGTAAGTGCAAGTCAGAGTAAAGCTGTATTTATTGAATTATATTTGCAGTAGCTTGTCAGGTTCTGAATCTGCTTAAAGAAAATTCTATTTCCATTGACTGATACTGATGCTAATATTTCATGACAGAATGCACAAGCAACAGGAACACAAATCATATTAAAGCTCTAGATTAAAAAGCCAGACAAACTGTCACACAAAACAGGTTATTCGGGTCAAACAGGAAGGACTAGGTGATCTCCAATAGCTCACATGGTATGTTGAAGGGGAATAATATACCTTCACGTGTATATAGGATGAACGTCCCATGGTTTGATTGGTTTTAAATCAATGCAGCTATTAGTTGTGAATGCTTAAAAATGTAAACTCCAGTCATGAGGTCTGACTATGTAAATCCCTAATACACTCACTTGTGTTTTAGCTTTGAAAAGACACAGGCTGAAACTAAAGAGCTTCACACACCTGACTTGTCCTCCAAGAAAAGCAGGTTATGGTAAGAAAAACAGGGGGTTGGTTGAAGAACAGGGGATGAACAGCACAGTAATCTTTAAAGAATGCTTGAGGAATGCAGTGACAAAAGAAAAACAAAGTCACAATGTTAAAGGGCGACATGACGGAGTATGTGTAGCAGGAATTCCTAATAGGTAGCTGCATGCACAATGTCCTATCTGAGCCAAAAACAACTTGCTACACCAGTTGTCTGAAAGTGCAGGTTAATAATGTCTCCATGAAGTTTTATCCAAAGCAACTGGACTTAACAAAAGTCTTGACGTAAACCAATGTATTTATTCATTGAAGTTTGGCTGGTGGATCATACTCACAGCAGGTGTGGTTTACTTGTCATTGTTAGTGTGATTCTGATTATGATGGTGACATTTAAATGAGCTGATAATCACACTAACAATGACAAGTAAACCAATAACTGAGCATTGAGCATGATCCAGCAGCAGATATTAAATAAATTATTTAATTAGCAAATACCAAATTGACTGAAGTATCAATTAAGTCTTTAAAAAGTATATAAAGGACATGTCAAACCTGTCCGGGCTTATACTGTATGTCCTTCATAGGTTGATATTACAGCAGTTTCTCTGAAACCCGGTAACACGTATTTGAACTGTTCTACGTTAAAGTGCTGTGATTTAAACATTCAATAATTCAAAGATGTTTAAAATGAGTAGTAGAAGTTATGTAATGGAGCATTGTTTACACTTTTGTGAAATATAAGCTTTGTTGTGTCATAATTAAATATAAAATTGGCTAGAAAGGCATGAGGAAGAAATATGATTTAATTTCCCTTTTTAAAAATTATTTAGGAGATCTTTTTCTAGTATAGCAGATAGGTAGTGGGGTAGTAGGCAATCAGCAGTAGTCTACAAACCCCAGGTTCACTCCAGGTTAGTGGACATCACACCAAACCTATGTCACCTCGAAGGTGACACCATGTATCTACTATTATTCTAATACTATGCTAACATATCTTTCTGTGCTGTTACTTGTTACCATGCCTGAGATGTCAAGGTGTGTTTGACAAATGAGTGGGGATTTAGACTAGCAAATTCCTGCCATGCATGTAATGAATGACGAGTAGGTCTTTCCAGTTTCAAGACGTCAAAGGTGAATCATTGTACAAGGCATGTTAAAAGTATGTTGCGGGAAAAAGAAAAAATGTCTGCTTAACTTCTTCCATCATTTATAAAGCATTCCTTCAGAAAAGTGTTTGTGACCAATGTGGCAAAACAATTACCCCAGCCAAATCCTAGTTCAACACTCACTGGCTCCCAGTAGCTGCTCGCATCGAGTTTAAATCCTTGATGCTTGCCTACAGGGATCTTAATGGATCTGCTCCATTCTACTTCGACACACTACTGGTAAGTTACACTCCTGCGCGCTCTCTCAGATCTGCGAATGAAATGAGGCTAAAAAAACCCGCCTTCAGAAGGTCTCAGATCACAATTAAGTCTTTTCTCCTTTGTGGTCCCTGGCTGGTGGAACAACTTGCCCTGCCCCATTCGACAGGCAGACAGTATTTAAAAACTCACTTGTTCAAAAAGTACTTCAAGTGAGTCCAGCACACACACACTCACTATGTTATCAAGCACTAAACTATTTCTAAGCATGTTCTTTGTCTTGACGAGTTAGGCCCTATCAGGGTTCCTTGTTGTAGTATCTCCACGTTTACGAGAATTTGAATGGTAATTGCTGGTGTCTTCTCCTTGTAAGTCGCTTTGGATAAAAGCGTCTACCAAGAAAAGTAAAGTACAGAAACATGTACACAGGTGAATTTGTTTTTGTGTGTTGGTTGGTCTTAATCTTTTGCCGTGAAATGATTGATGACTAGGGTGTAATCAGCACAAATGTCTTCTTTAAATGCCTGACAGGTTTGCTGCCCTGTGTTTGACGCAAGCACGACTCTCTGAACACGAGGTCACAGCTCATACATACCGCACTGGTCTGTATGAAATGGGAAACAGAAGGGGAGAGAGACATGCACATACAACTTATTTTAATTCAACAAACACATCAAATGATTTGATACATACATTTAAAATAACTACTTTAAATAATATAAATATTTTATATAATGTGAATTTACTACACAGCAGTGTCTTGAAAGTGCAATGGAGTGACAACAACATCCCATTTCTGCTGAAAACAAATGTTTTCACTGTTTAGTCTGTTCTGTAGTATTAGGATTAAGTTTTCTTTGGATTTTACTGTCCTTTATCCTTCAAGCTCAAGTTTATTCATATCAGACATCAACTGCTCTTCATCCTCTTCCTCTTCTATCCCCTCCATGGTTTTCTGTAGTTGTTCCTTAATGCGGTTCAGCTCTAGCAGCCCGTGCTGCAGGTCCTTACAAACTTCTCGGATCTTAGTCGCAAATTCTGTCTTTGCACCTTTTTTTAGCTCCATGGAATCCTTTGCCAGGAAAAACACATCAAGAGCCAGGAAGAGGCCTGACATAACTCCAGTGGTAATGCTCATCACCTGGGCAGCTTTAGCAGCGCCACCTGCCACCCCGAGAACCTGAACAGTACTAATGAGGCTCTCTGTGTTGACAACTAAAGACTTTCCGGCCCGGCCGCCTTCCTTCATTACATGTTTGACATCTTGGTTTAGGTATTTCTTTGAAATGCTCTCAGCATAATTCTCAAAGTTCCACTCTGCAAGAATCTCTATTCCTTCCTGTCAGGCAGAAAGAGGAGATTTTAAACTGAAATTCAATATTCAGAGTTTTTTGAGATTTAGATTACTTGTGGAGCTCCTAGAATTTCTCTTTAAACAAGAGGTAACATAATCTCTACATTTTTCAGAGTAATCTTACATGCATGAGACTAAAATAAGACAGTTTCGTACAGTATCTTCTGACCTGCAAAAACTCCAGGCACTCCTTGATGTCCTTCATCTCCTCCTGGTAGTCTTGGATCATCTTCTCCACCTTTGTGCGATCTGTTTTTGAATGAATCGTATCTGTGATGCTGGCTGAAGCAGACGTCACTCCGCCTGCTGTAGCTACGCCGATGCCTACAGCTGTGACAATGAGTGATGTTCCAGCTGTAAAGGGTGCGAGGATGAGGCCAGCGATAGTAGCGACAGACCCCGTGACGCTGGCCAGCCCGCCGCCAACACTGGCCGTGACTGTTTTCTTATGGAAGTTGTCGGCAGAGTCAGCCACAGCGAGGAGCTCCAGGATGCGCTGCTGCAGGGAAGCGCCCCGCTGGTCGAACAAGCACACAAAGAGGCGAGCCGCCATGAACACCCGATCAGCTGCTTGTTCAACCACCCTGAGATAAAGGATGGTACAAGAGCAGGAGAGACAAATGCGAGCTTCAGCTGAGAGTATAAAAGAAAGGTGCTGTATTTACTGCATGCTGCAGAACTTTACGTATAGTAAAGGGTGGTCCAGTCATTCAAATGGGTAAAAAGGTTTTTTTTAACGACATACACTGTTTACTTACTCTTCGGCCTTGTCTTCCTGGTTTGCATCATTCCAATTGGCCCAGCCTAACACACAGAGAAGAAATGACTACAACTGCCAGTAAGCGAGGTCAACGTTATTAAAAACAAAATACCAAGCATACTTCCTGCTGCTCTCCACCACATCAGAGGGTCCGCTTCGTCCTAAGAATGAAGGTTCATATTCATATTCTGCAATATGATTAACAATATGGTGTATACATGTAATAACAAATAATAAACATACTCCTAGCGGGTCCTGGGGTGGTCCTTCACTGTGTACTGTTCCCTCAGCCATTGGTAGCGTCTCTAGCCTGTGTGTCTCCTGAAACAGAGAGGAGATCTACACAAACACATACACTGCACTGAAGGCATGTGCCAATATACACTTTTTTTACTGTCTTAGCTGAAATGATCCTTTGCTCAGTCAAAAAAAAGAAAAGACCTTCTTTGTTTTTGCCAAAGGACGGATAAAAATATACTGGAACCGCAGCTACTTGGGTCTGAGGAAATAAACAGATTCAGCTTACTCGGCGGGTCTTCTAATTCAATATTAATTTAAATGTTAGTGTGAAGCACATTAAATTGCCTCATTGTTTGAAACGTGGGATGAAGTTGCAGACCCCTGGGAAAGGAATAATAAATACGCAAGTAGGAAATACACGAGTAATAACTGAAAAGGACAGTTAGAATTCAAAGTGACATAACTACTAGTGTACGTTTTGTTTGTAGTTATTATGCTTAGTCACAGCAATTCAGGTGAAGTCACAGTCACCTAATACTCTGTGTTTCATGTGACTGCTGTTGTTATTGTAGGTAAATACACAGACTAGGGAGGTCATGGGAAGACGTCTCCTTCTAGAGTTAAACATTTGTTTATGTTTATTATTAAATAATGAATCATAGATCAGTTAAATCTTTATTATAAAACATCTAAATTAATCAAACCAGGAAGGGAAATATTTGTTAGAGTGAATTGCATTTTTCCTAGAACTGTTGGCTTTCAGCCTCACGTCTGATAATAACCTTAGGCTGTGTTGTCTTGTGACAGGGTTTGACGTCACCACAATTCTTCTTTGTCAAATTTTTTCACTGCTGTGCCAGGAAAACACATGTTCCTGGTCACCTCGTGTATTAAGATATTCCTGTTAATAGACACTTCCAGGTAACTAGAGTTCATGTTCGTGTTTTTAGATTCAGCTAAAAAGCCCATGAAAAAACAGTCAAACACTAACAAAGGTCTGTTTATCCAACCTCCAGATCTGGAGGAGTCGATATTGTGAATATATTTGAATTATATATATATATATTTATATATATTGAAAATATATATTGAATATATTGTGAAAAACTAAGTAGTTTTCCTGCTAAGACATAAGAAAGAGGTGGAATAAACTACAAGTAAGCAACAAATGTAGCTACATCCACCTTCTGTGGTGTTTGACACAGCAGAAGTTATAAACGAGCACAACTCACTGATGGTGATGAACAGACAAAAAAGGATCATTCAAATTAGTTTAGCACCATCTGGTGGCACGAATAATAAGCATAGCCTACAAAGACGGAGTGTACTTATTTAAATAGGCCTTTATGCTTAGGTTTTATCTGTCATCATCCCTGAAAGTACACGCAGACAAATAAAGCAAAACTTTTTAAATGTAATGTAATGTTGTAGATAATTTCACCCAGCACCTAGAGTCCAGTAAACAAACGGCACAGTCCGACCTTGTCCTACCTCTGTCTTATTGCCTGCTAAGCCTCCTCTGCTGGAGGAACACAATACAACACAATCCTGAAAAGAACTGTTTTCCATAAATGATCCATTTATTAGTGTCACTGTTATGAGATCTGGTACCTTTGGCCGTGAGTACAATAACGGGATGACTATCTGCCTCTGAGAACTAATTAATACATGCACTAAGTGGTATAACTACTTTCAACGTGACTCATTCAACTCATCTAGACATAACATCAGCCCAAATACTTATACTTAATTAACTTTATTTAATTACTTTGTGTCCCTGTACAGTACAAACACACAATGTCTGCGTGTCGTTAAATACTTTCACCAAACAAGAGAAAGAGAGACACTTTATATTCATACACTTATTGCCTTACATGAACTACTCTGCTGTGAAAGTCACTGCTGTTTTTAGTATGCGAGTCTGTTTGAAGGCAAACAAAAGTGCCCTTATAGTTGGTCGTTACGCATCATGTGATGGGGTGCGGTGATGTGGATCACCAGTGTGGTTTTAATAGCTCTTTATTAGGTTATTTATTCACAGATGTTGAGCTGATTATACACGATTGCACTTACTGGAATAATACCGTAGGTATTCACCAGCATTGTCGTGATTAAAATCTTTTCTCACACAGATGTACGTGGTTGATATTTTTCCATCAGTGGCACTGTTCTCCTACCTGACCAGAGTGGGACACCTCGCTCTTCTGTAGGGGCTCTGATGATGGCGCTTTAGATACCTGCATGAGGAAAAACAGCTGAGTGGACATCCATCATGTTACAGTGAGCACTAACTCACACCGTCAACGTTACCTGGGACGTAGACTTAAATGGGTTGAGCTTCTGCAGGACCCCTTTGAGCATACCGGGGTTCTGAAATACAAGATTTATAAAGACATGTTTGGAGACATAAACTCCAGACAAGAGTTCAGCCAGTACTTTTACTCATTTACACTTTTACTTAAGCCATCAGCAGTCAATACACTGCTTTTATTCTCATCTGTGCGTAGTCTGTTGTCTTTGAACCCAAATATGCTGTCCATACAACAACCACTGTGAAATTGTCAGGTAAACAAAGATGTGTAGATCACATAAAGGACTACAGAGGACCTAACTTGTTGTTTGGTTGAATGTTTACCACGCTTTTACCTGTGAAGGTGCTGCTGCATCCTGTCTGTCCATGTTGTGGGTGATGGGCTCGTCTAGATCCTGGGAAAGCATCAAGTTCTCCGTTAATAAACAAGCAGCTATGTCTGTTTTTGACTTTGTCAAGCCAAGGGCAAACTATTTTCAATATTAATAGGTGATGAGTAACATAGTCTGACAGCTGGTATTTGAAGGTGGCGTTGTCCCCCTTTCCTAAACCAACCAACCTCGTGTTTCTACAAATAAATCGTCCCATGCTCACTACATACTTCCATAATGCCGTACCCTCTCTGCGCTGACCCGTGGGAAAGGCGTCGAAGCGGGCAAAGTACCGTCGCTTTGAACAGACAGGACTTACAGCAAAGTTTGCTTTAGTTAAGTACGAAACCACCTCGGACGTTGTGTCCGAGGACAGGACACGATCAAGCGACGAAACAGAAACTACAAACCTCCCTGTCGAAGTGTGAAAAGAAAATCACCGTCGAAGTGTGTTTTTTCCCTGGATACGTTTCCCCTTCCAGCCGCCTCCACCCACCCAGCCGTAGGCTGCTAACCTTCCGTGCTCCGCCTGACCGTTAAACACCACCGCCCACCCCCACAGGGAGAAGAGAACCAGCACTCCGAGGCTACGGCCCGTTTTTTTTTTTATCTCCAAAGAGTTTGAATTAAGTAGAGTAGAGCAGTGACGGTGTTTTCTCCTCCTCACACGTGAACGCATCACCTACCAAAAAGCCAAACACTGAAAACAGGACAGACATAGAAACTGGCTTTATTTACAGATTCAATGTTACAGTGAGATATCTAAAGAGCTTTTAAAATACAATCTTTAATACATACATGCAACAGTAGCACATTATGTCATTTAGCACTTTAAATACAAAATACTACCTGCAATAAAAACATTTATTTACCCAACAACTCATTTTATAGAAGATACTAAACACACTGGTAATATTTCTAAGATGATGTGGGCAGAAAGTTAAAAACCATCTTGTCAGTAAACCAAGTACTCACTCAATTCAGCAGGTGACAACCAGAAACTCCATTTAGCTCTTTGTCGACAGTTTCCCTCAACGTCATGAAAATGCTGACAATATACAACAATACAATTCAATGCATAACTGTCCTACACAAAAGTTTTCCTCTGTGAATGTACATTATTTACACGTATGCTGTGTCAGGTGTGTTATATGTTATATAACTAATTGGATCATGTATTTGTGAAAATTAAACTTAAATCTGACAACTTACAAACCCTTCACCCCCCACAGCAAAGCATACAGTGTTCAACAAGTGTCTGTGTTCCTATTATTTTGACCAGCCCTGTGTACAGTAAACATGTTTTAATATCATACAGAGGCAATGCAAGTAAACTATAACCTTAAATGATTTCCATTATAGGACTCACTTTTAGTTTTTGGATTGCTAAATATACTCACTACCAGTTTTTTTGTTGTTTTTAAAACATGGTTTTCTTACCATTTTCCTTTCAAATTAACGCATTTGCATCAGCAAACATAACATTGAAAACAGTATTAATGTTTGCAGAATTTAGGCCCCTCTACATTTCTGTTTTTTTAGTTTTCAACTACAACTTAATTTACAATATGAACAATTACTACACGGTCAATCTGATAAAATCTGTCTTTCATGGGCATGGTCATTCCCTTCCGTCTTTTGACTAGTAGTATACATTTCTTAACAGCCTGGTGGTTTTCCTCCACTGCTTAACGCCCATTTACAATGTCTGAGCTGACACTTCCCTCATTCAGCCAGTAGAGGGGGCGGTGATCTTCAATAAATAAATCATAGTACAAATGCCCTTAAGCAGTGTGATTCTCACATGCCTCCAGTAGCATCCTGTAGGTCTTCTCTGATGGCATTAAGCTCTACTACCGACTCGTTGAGCACACTTGCCACCTCTTTCAGCTGACTCACGATCTCTTTCTTACAGCCTTTCTTTAGTTCCCCAGAGTCCTTTATGAAGTACTTGTCAGTACCTTTGAAAAGTCCTTGGACTGAGGAGAGAGCCGTCTCCGTTACCTCCGTCGCTCGCATCACAGACGAGTCGACTAAACTGATCATCTGCACAGCGCTGCGGACTTCCCAGTCCTCAGAATAGTGTTGGGTGCCAGACCTGAGGAAAGGATGGCCGCGGAGTTTGTACAAGCCGTGATTGACAAAGTGGAGGATCTTCACAATGGTCAGCAGGTGATCCTCATACTCCTGTATTAGCGTCTCCACCTGGGGAAAGAGAAGGGAACACTGTGCTTACGGGACGGAAGAGGGCTACAACCCTGGACTTTTGTGTGAGAGTCTAGTTTGAGGTTTTTGCATTAGTAAGTGTTGCATGTTAAGTGAACTGAATTTACCCTTTTCCGGTCGTGCATGTTGTTAACGTTATCCGAGATGGCCGCTGAGGCTGAAGTAATTCCTCCAGCTGCTGCCACACCCACACCAACAGCCGTAATTACCAGAGAGGTACCCAAGGTAAAAGGTGCCAGAGCTATACCAGTGATGGCCGCCACACCGCCTAGAGCTGTGGTGGTGCCACCAGTAATGCCAGCAATCTTGGCCTTGTGGTGGAAGTTGCTGATGTCCTCAGCCATGGCATTGAGTGTGATGACTGACTGCCAGAGGACCTCCGCTCGCTCCGTGAAGGCTTTGTTGAAGACGCGCAAGCCACGCTGAACCTTGTCGGCCAGGATGGTGAAGGACCTGGAGTTCAGATCAGAGCCAAAGCATTGTAAAGCTTGGCAATTGCAGACCAAGGAACTAGCATGAACAACCCCCAATCCCTTTAAAACTAATTCATGATAACATTTATAAATCCTTTGGAAGTTGGCTATTATACTCCTGCCAATTACAGTTACAAAAATCATATTACATACTTTGATTCATCCTCCATGATTTTGTCCTCTTCGTCTGATGGCACCTCATCCCATTCTAAAAATAAAATCAAGCAGCAGACAGTGATAAACATCTGCACACATCTTGTCTGAATCTGTACGTTAAAATAAGTCTGTGACTCACGTTCCACTGTGTTCCACCACTCCATCAGACTGTCAGTGTCCTGTGCCCAAACAAAAAGATGATGGTTTACACATTATGTGCTTGCATACATGGGACAAGGATGGTGATCGAGTAGATGACCTGTGTACATTTACTGTGAAAACAAACTGACCCCATCCTCATCTTCGTCCTCTGAACCGGCTATAGCCCGTTCATCCTTCTGAGCAGCCAGCCACTCCGCCTGAGTGAGGGGAAAGATGGGTATGTTGGTAGGTTTTTCACAGACTAGACATCTAAATCTAAATCACTTCTAGTCGTTGTATACTTTCTTTTTGGTCTGCATGTTGTGTTGTTTAGTACACTATGAATGCTATGTTGATAAACCAGCCCAGTCGCGTGTCAAAGGAATGTGTCCGTTCGAGAAACAGTGAAAGGAAGGTAAGTACACCAACTGTGGGAAAACATTTCATTATAGTTCCTTAAACATCATCTGAAAGCAGTGAACTGACTCTTGCAAAAATAATCAAGATGGGTAACCAAGTAAATAATAAAAAAAAAGTGTTTGAACAGCAATCAGACCAGAAAACTATATAAACACGATTCAGTAAACAATCATAAACTCCTAGGTGAGCAATATTAAAAATTACACTTAATTTTATCTGTTTGTATCAATTTTGGAGTTTGACGATTCACTCACGGTGATTCAATTAAACCACATCGTGTCACGTTATTAATTTTGTGTGTCACAGAATAAAACTGACAATGTCCCAAAAATTTGTATATGTGCTAACATTTTATAAAATTTCCAGGACAAATTTGTAACTTTCTGGTCACGCTTTTAATGTTGTAATTGATTGTTCAGCAGATTCAAATAGAGAGAAATTATGACTCTGCTGTTTGGTATCATTTTGAGTACCACACTGAATATGGAGCACAGGAAGCAAAGACAAAAGACTGGGGACATCAGAGAGAAGATTAAAAACAATGTAAAAGACAACAGAAAGGTGTGGAAAGGTAATAGGAATTACAGAGCGTAATGCTCTAATGCATGTGAAAGTGGTAAAAATATTGGTTAGAGAAATACTGAAAACTGGCGTCATTTACCAGAAAACATTTGTTTTATGTCTATTTTAACAAAAGGCAGTAAACTTTTTTTTTTTTAAATACATCAAGTTTAAAATTAAAATCTCTTGTAAATCTCGTTTTCTGCTTTGACCTCACCTTAGCAGCCTCCGAGAAGTAGTCACTAGATGTAGCTCCTGGTGGATCTTCTTGATCTAGATGCATGGCTTTGTTCTGGCAAAGACAAAGAGATAATGACATTTGTCCCATTTTTAAATGTCTGACAGCAATAAAAGGCACAGTCTCAGGATGTCAGACCACACAGACTCACCTTAGCTTTGTATTTTTTGAGGCCTTTGAGCTTTGATTTCTTCTTCTGTTAACAGGAAAAAAATTCCAATCATATTTCAAGTAATTCAAAAGGAAACAAAGGAAGAAGAAAAGCTAGGTTAAAATGATACCGGTTTGCAGGTTTGAAGTTCATCTTGTTCGCCATCATTCATCTCTTCAGGACTGAAAAAATCTTTATCTGCCTCCACAGCAAAGTCCTCCTGTCGACGCACGACAGAAATGAAGCCCAAGCTTCACCAAAGAACTACAGTACTGCTTATGTTGCAACCTCAAACCTACTGTGAAAGCTTGCTGAGGTGCATGGTGGCTGAATCCAATCACTTCACTCTGTGCAGTTGTATTGTTGCTCGTCCAAGATTTGCGCGGAGTGGGGATAGGACCTTTTTGTTCAGGAGTTTTCTTTAAAAAAAAATAAAAATAAGAGTGTTACTAGGAAGATCATACAATACATAAAACTACAAGATATTAGACTTGGTTATTAAAATACCGGTTTGCAATCTTCTGTTGTGTTTAGATCGTCATCTAACTCTTCTGCTGAAAAGCTGTTGTCCCGCAGCATGTCCTCCTAAACCCAAAAACATTCACATAAAACTCTCACCTAAAATAAAAAAACAGTTTAACTTCTGAGCTAAAACAGCACATTATAGCAAAACAGCAAACAAAAACGCTAATACAGTTTGCATGCACAGAATGCATAATGCACAAACCCCGCATATTCACATGTACCAATCTTACCTTTGAGTTTTTGCGAAGAGTATGGCCATGTGCTCCCTTTAATTTATCGCCAGGCTGGAGAAAACAAGTATTACCACGTCACACATTCAGTGCAAACACAACATAGTTTATTTCTTGAATACCGAAGAGGTGCAATACCTTTCCCACAGTGATGGCAAATCCCCTTTGTGGCACGAACTTGATTTTCATCTTCTTTTTATTCTTCTGGAGAGAGAAAATAGATCAATGATATATAATCTATCAATATTTGTGGTTCTCTGCTAGGACATAAATTGATCTTGCTCAAAACCCATCAGAAATCACCATTGATGCAATGAATGGGGGTAAATAAGCTGCCAATAATGTGCACACAACATCATCACTATGATGATGTAAAAAGTATACAAATGGCTGTAAACCTCTTCATATGTGGTTTCTCCTGCCTCCTCTTCTCCACTGGTGTTATCCAACACTGTGCCCTGTTAAAAATGAAACACTGCATCAAACCTGTACTAGATTTAAATACATAGCTCAAAACTGAGCCGTTGATATTCTAAATATATTTATTCAAACTTATTGATGCCATCATCATATAGTAGCATCAGCTTGAAACAGGTAATGCAATAAATATCAATAATAATTTCCCTACGGTAAAACCACATGTATTCCAGAGAACCTACCTTTGGTTTCTGCTGTAAATCTCCATTCGTGTGTTTTTCCTCTGGTATTTTAGAAGAGGCAGATCTAAGCAGCGTACTGACTTTGGGTCTATGAGGTTTCTTCTGATGATTAAACAAGACATTGGTAAACCACCACTGGTTTAGAAATATTGTTCATAGACAGATAAACAAAACATACTTTGTAATCCATCCCTTCCTGTCCTCCATCTTCTGCTGACCAATGCGGTTCTGAATAATACTCCTGTAAAACAGCAGCACCCAACAACTCGTGTTTATATACAGTATTATATCTGTATCTGTACCTTTTCTTTCAAACTTTTTTTTTTAAACAATGTATGTGAAATCACAGCAACCTCTGAGTTGGAATAACACAGTTCAGTCAGAATAATTATATTTGACTATTACCTTTGATGATTTATGGGAAAAGGATAGTGCCCTCCTCTTCCCCTCTTTTCTATCATCATCCTAAAAGTGATAATCATTAGAACAACCATCACAAAAACAGCGAAAGCCAGAAAAGATGTTATGTGCTGCTTCTTTTACCTTTGAGCCTCTTCTGGAGATTCGAGACATTGTGAATATCTTTTTCTGTAATAAATGTTCATACTGGAGGTGAACATGCAAGAAGGAAATATTTGACGACAAACACAGGATGTCTAATAGAGACCGACTAGTTAAGAATTCCCCGTATTACCTTGCTGATACTTCTAGAGTCCTGATCCTCACCACTTCCTCCGTCAGAATTCAACTTTATCTAAAGTTTTAGTTTGTTAGCATCTTTTTTATATTTAAAATGGCAAAACATTGCTAATTAGAGAAATTATTTTTTACCTTCAACGATTCTCGTCGTAGTCTCAATTTTCCAGACTTAAAAAAAAAACATCAATTGGTCAAAATGTTTTTGAAAGAAAATGTGTTTTGTATAAAGAACATTTGCATTAACATGCCAGCCTATTTAGATATTTTGACAATGTTTTCTTACTGGTTTGAAGTCAGGGCTGAGTTCAGGACTGTCCTCAGGCCAGTCTTCCACACACCTTTCCTGTCATTTAAATTTTTTAACAAACCTTTATAAGAACAGTATTTCTCCTGAAATGTTTGTCCTAATACAGTATGTATTTCTCACTCACATCTAGTCTCCCATCAAAAACCCACCTGTCCAGTAAGCAGAATGTCCTCAAAGACGACATAGTTCTCAGGGGTCACCACTTTCGATTCCTGTAAGAAAAACATTTAAATCAATTTATCTTAACACAGCATATTTTTAAACTTAGGACAAGAATGCTATTTAAACTAATTTATTGCTATTTAAAACACGGTATATACCGGGGTTTTTAGTTTGAAAACTGGTTTTGGAAGTCTTCTGATGATTGCTTTAGGAGACCGTTTTGGTTCAGTTGCTGCAGGTTCCATCTAACCACAGTCCAAAGAAAACAAGTCATTAATAACAGATACAGTGAAACGCAAGCAAAACATAACTTGATTCTGAATTGGGTTCTTTGTATACAGGTTTGGCTAGTGTGGTTGGCTTTTCTGGTTTTGGTGGCCTTTCTGGAGCGGGTGGTTTATCTGGCGTGGGTGGCTTTTCAGTCCTTGGTGGCCTGGTGCAAGGTTGTGGCTTTGGTGGACGTCTGAGGGAGGGCACCTACAAGTTTGTTTATAAAAGAAGGTAAAAGTCCATGATTAGAAAATGTTTCAAAACAAAGTTGGTTACACACATTACAGTACAGGAGTTATAATGCATTAGTATTAAATATTGATTTGTTATGTGCATAATAAATGGAACCTGTTACGGACATGGTGCATTTCAGCTGGTGAGTGCTTGGTTGACATGGCTAGATTCCTGGCCCGAATGAAGGGAGTCGGCTGCAGAATATCATATGTGGTTCCCTCAGGAGTCGTCAAAACAACATCATTCAGCCCAATGATAGACTGTGTTTGAATGGCTGTACTAGAGTCTGATGGTGTCGCTTTTAAAACATCTGGCGACATTTCCGATGGACTCATCATTGAAAATGTAGAGTACGTGGGATTCAAAGGCGTTTTTTTGGTAAATACATTATAGCCGTTAGTCACTGGGGGAAGTGGCTGAAAGATGTCAAAAGTCCTATTTGATATGTCCTGAAAAGGGTCATGTTGCTTAGAGGGAGTGGTACCAAACGGGTCATCCAAGCTTGAAAAATCTTGAAATAAATCCCCACTAATTGGGCTTGGAAAAGGGTCAAATGAATTTGTGGAGGAAGATGAAAACATGTCCAGATTTTCCTTAGAAGACATGGCAACATGGTCGGTCTCGTTACTAAAGAGATCGTGTATATTGTCCTTGGAGTGAGATGTCTGCCCACGAATAGTTGGAACAAGTTTAAAAATATCATCACTGCTTGTGGCAGTTTGAAAAGGGTTCACCACACTAGGCTGTGGGGACAGAAACACATCATCCTCCTTGTTTGAAGAAGCTCTGACTGGGTTCACATTCATACTGGGAGATTCATCAAATAAGTCTGACTCTTCAGCATGTCCAGCGTGCAAAAACGCTTCTTCTTTAGGAGTTTGTAAAAGATCATTTTTTGACTGGAAGGTTTTGGAAATGTTCTGTAGTTGAGCTGAATCTGCCTTAAACAGGTCTGGCGAATTAAGAGTCACATCACGGAAATATCCCCAGGCAGATGTGTTGTGACCCACTGATGATGTCTGGAGGTGGTCTTCCACTGGACCAGAGGTCAAGGTCTGGAATAGGTTTCCTTGAGGTGCAGAAAGATTTTCTCCATTTTCCATAGTGTTTGTTTCGGGCTTAACATCCAGAGGAGTGCTGTGAAGTGTAAGTGGAGGAAACAAGGCCATATCAAAGTTTACTTCCTCTGACGTTTTCCTCTCTACATCCACTGCATGAGCTTTGCTGCCCGATTCCTAAAACACAAGGTCATAAGAAACACTTGGTAAAACTGTGGTATTTGATGAAATGTAATGTGATCTGCTTTTAAGAACAACTGTTACCTACGTACCAGATAATAGTTATAAGGAGGGTTAATTCTGGCCGAATCCCCATGGACTCCTTCCTGATAAACAAAAGAAAATGAGACAAAAGAATTTGGTTAGTCACTTGTCTTGGCCGATAACTTGGAAAAGAAGGACAAACATTTCTGCTAATAAAACGATCGCTGAGCCAATAAGACTATTATATGATAACTTTCACTCAGTAAATCAAAGGCATTTCAGCAAAGTGTCATGTCTGATTTATCTCTGTCCTCTGATGTTAAACAGTGTGTCTTGTGGCTGTCTGTCACATCTGTAGCAGCAGCAGCGGAGACAGCACTGAACCACTCACCGTCCTGTAGACGGAAAAATCAGTTACATTAAAAACGCATTGCAAACGGGGGAATTGCATTTGTTATGATTCCCACCCTAATCTAATGAGTCTATCAGAAATGTCATCTTTACCCGATTTCTTTTTAGAACGGTTATCCTGTAAACAAGAAGGTTTGTGTGTGCGCTTGCTGTTAAAAAGAAAAAAGTTTGCAGTAAAATGTGATTGACATTGAATCCTAACCTGTGTGTTGTGAGAGGCGTTTGCAGATGACCCACTGGAGTCAGAAGTTGATGAAACAAGAGTCTGCAAGGTAAGGGTTAAGAAAACATATAAATTACATCATGAAGAAGTTTATGCCCCTTTTAAATATTCAAGTCAAATGTGTTTCTAGTGTTAGTGTCAGGCGTGTATTTACCAAGTAAAGTAAAAAAAAAGAGGAAGTGCAGTGTGTGACTTGTGTACATTTGGGAATGTGTGTAGCCACTCACCTTGTACCGACTCTGGAAAGGGCTATGGGAAACTTTCTTCAGCATATTTTGCAACGCTACAATACTCTGTAAAGAGAAGACACACTGTAAGCTCGCAAGACTAAAGAAACAAAAATCTATATTTTATAGGGCATAAGGAAGACTTCTACAGCGTATTAACAACAGGTCAACTACTTCTTTCACATTTCAATTAGATATAGATGAGTTTACGTTTGGCTTATACTGCAGTAAATCACCAATAAACTTCTTTGATTACTTCTCTTTTAAAATGTGTATTACACTGAACAAACATATAAATGCAACACTTTTGTTTTTGCTCCCATTTTTCATTAGCTGAAGTCAAATATCAGAAATTTTTACTACATACACGTACAGACCTGCTCCATACGTGTTCATAATCATCCACCAGTCAAACATGTGTGTGCTAAAAACACTGAACAGCTGTCATGTGGGCTTGGCTGCCCTGTGCTTTCACATAGGCCATACGTGTCAGCTAACACTGTGTGGACTGATCGCATTTTTTTACCTGCCTAACAAAAGGTTACAAAACGATGATGATGAAAAGGAAATATTTAGAGCAGGCTGACTTGTTTCTGAATCACTGCAGCGATAATACAGAAATCCTTTACATAGGAAGTACCTTTAAAATAGTAAAAATAGTAACAGCACTGAATTATTACAATTAACAGTATAGCAAATACTGAAAGTAAAACTATTCACTCCAACTGATATTATCTCATTGTTAGATTATTTAAACAGATGTGTGTTTAATTTAGGGTTTAGCTATTACTATTACATACATTTTTAGCTAGCTTAGTCTACCTGTAAGGGTAATAAATGATGGTGAATGACGATGAGATGATGAGGAGACGAGAAATGTAGAAAAAGAAAAATATTTTGCTCTCTGGTAAAATGGTAGCTGTATAGATATTAAAATAAAACCAACAGCTCACTGTGGTTGTTTACCTTATAGTTATTTTAAATATGTAAACTCTGCCACTAACGAAAGCTGAGATAAAGTGCAGTAGCTCAGTGCAGCATTTCCCACTACTGATGATTTATTTTAAAGACATCTACTTACTGGTCGTCTTTCTCCTGACGCGGTTGTGGACTCTCTGCCTCCATCATCGTCGTCCTCCGCCCCATTCTCCTAATGAGTAGCGATGTCAGCACAAACAAACATTTCTGCAGCTGCCGCACGCTGTTCATTCTTACTTTACCAAAAACACGAGCGATACTTACGGTCGTCGTTTCCTGCCTCATCATCAGGAGACTCGCTTCACTATTTCAGTGTTTTCTTGAGTGAGTTTCTAATTCACAATATTCAAAATTCAGAACAACCCTTCCCTTTTTCCCAGACGCTTGCGTTTCTCCTCTGGATTGACTGGGCTCACTTGGATAATTAGCTGGATGCACCTGTGTCAGGTGCGTCAGAGAACGTCTAAATATCCGGAATTACACCTTTCAAAATAAAAGGTCTGCTTGGCTTCAACGACAGGCTACTGTTTCCATTAACATTACCATAACCTACTTGTATGTACGTTGTAGAGCCCCTAACCCTACCCACGGGGAAGTTACTTTAAGTATATTTTCCACATTTATTTAACGCTTGACATAATTCCACGGTCTGTTAAAGCTGCACAGTTGGTGATATTTTAAACATAGAGCTGTAAATCTGAGCAGCTAAACTACAGTACAGATAAACTTAAAATGTTCTATTGCCTCAGAAACGTGCACATTGATGATTGACAAAAACGTCTCAATGTTTCAAAAACGTTTGCTTTTAACACTATATACTTTAATTCACCCAAATTCACAATGTAAATGTTATGTTAGACCAAGTGTAATTTAAATCATACTCAATCACCCACCAATCTAACCACCAAAACATTTAATAAACTAAGAATCGGCATTGAAGTAGAGTTTAAAGTTTTCTCTCTCTCTGTAAAATCTTTACCATAGACCTATGCTATAACTGGTGCAGCCGCACTGGAACCACCTCCAATACAAAATATAAGAGAAACTTGGGTCTCAAAATTTTTCATCCAAAACCCTCCCACAAGACCAAGGTTACAGCTTTTTTATTTTTTTATTTTTTTATTAACTTAATCATAAAAAAGGGTGGGGGGGGGGGGGTACAAATACCCCCCCCCCCCCCCCCCCCCCCGTACAAATACTCTCTTTAACCCCCAGAGGTTCCAGACAGGGTGGAGGTGAGGGGAAACATAACTTAACCTCCACCTCAACTCACAGTATCATTATCTTCACTCCTAACAAACAAGCCTTTGACTTGACACGTTACCTCACCCTTGTTGTCTTCATCACAATGCAAACGAACTGGTTTTCCTCGCCCAGCGCAGGTGTATTAATGCGCTAAATCTGTGTGCCTCGATAAATAAGAGACACCGCACTGTTTTGAAAAATCTACACCTGTTTCAAATAAGCTATATCATGGTATCTAAATTGTAACAAGTGAAATGTAATTGACATATGAAAGCAAAAATCACCTTTACTGGAAGCAAGATTAATAACATTTAGATCTCCTCCCCACTATCAGGAAAGCAGTGTTACTAGATGCAGTCATTATTATCTAGTAAGAATATATTTAATCCATAGCTCAAAAATGCAACCATTTTCAAAACAATTACTCCTCACTTTAACAAAGTCCTCTCTTTTGCACAATTATTAAATTAAATTTTTTGCTTGACCGAAGAGATTCTAATTCAAGTCAATTCACAATTACTTTTTTTCTGTCACAGTCTGTCTAGTTTAAGTTTAGGATCTGTGTTTTTTTTTTTGTTTTTATGTACATTCATTTGCTTGATCTCTGTCTTTATTAGGTTTAGTTTTGTGTTTTCTTGTGTCCTGATGACTTATATATTTTGACTGCATTACCCATAACCCCCTTTGTCACCCTCTGGACTTCCTGGTTTTATGGACTACAACTCCCAGGTAACTCTGGCCCATGCTTTCAATCAATCTCATCTGTGTCAGCTGTTACCTATCAAGCAACCTGGAGCACGCAACATTTACCCTTCTCCCTTAGTAATTTAGGGTCAGTGATCCTGTCGTACTTCGGGCTGGGTTGTGTGTTTTCTCTGGACTTTTTGGCACTTTAACTTTGGCTTGGACTGAGTTTGTGTTCATGGTATTCCCATGTCAGTTGTTTGATCAGTTAGGTCATTTTAGTTCAGCCATTCTCCTGTTTACTCTGTTCTATGTGGGTTTTGGTTAATGGTAGATGTGGCCTAATGAAGCATCGTGGCACTTTACCCAAAATGTATTCATACTGTGTCACTGGTCAACTGACACCTGCTGGATCTTACACATCTTTGCATGCATTCTAGTTCCAGAAATATTTCTAAGATTAGGAGCATCCTGTCTCAAAGTGATGCTGAGAAACTAGGCCATGCATTTGTTACCTCTAGGCTGGACTACTGTAACTCTTTACTGATAGGATGTCCCAATAACTCACTCAAAGGCCTCCAGTTAATCCAGAATGCTGCAGCCAGTTCTGACTGGACTTAACAAGAGAGATCATATTACTCCTACATTAGCTTCTCTCCAATGGCTTCCTGTTAAATCTAGAATAGAGTTTAAAATGAAAGGCCCCAACATATCTTAAAGACCTCATAGAACCTTATTATCCCAGCAGAGCACTTCGCTCTCAGAGTGCTGGTC
>JAUMHF010000010.1:7804203-7827661 GCA_032359275.1 Microctenopoma steveboyesi | reverse complement strand
TACATTTGAAGAAATTTCCTCTTGACATTTCTGTAATAATATGTTCCTAAGCAAAGGACAGATGGAGAGGATGAAAGTTTCTTCTGTCCAAGTGTATATTTGAAAAATTTCTCCATGTGTTCCTGTGATTTGTTTGTGTTAACAAGAATGGGTGGACATGAGGTCATAGTGAATTTTACTTTTGACCTTTGATGACTGAAATGTAATCAGTGCTTGAGTATTTGAAGACTTTTGTAAAGAACAAATATCCCTCTAGGAGTTTTTCTACATGACAAGAATGGGTTTTACAGAAATCCAACCTGAGAACAAAATACCAGCTTGGCGTTATATACTGTGCAGGAGGTCATAAAAGAACCCACAACAACAGGAGAGTTCCAAGGGGAAAGCTACCGCTGACCAGAAAGTAACACAAAGTCTTGTTTAACATTTACCAAAAAGCATGTCAGGTAATAAACAGAATAGTTTAAGAGTGCATTTTGTGTTTACTCAGGTTCTCTTTTTGGGGTATTAAAATACATTTGATCTAAATGATTTAACTGTGGCAAAAACACACAAAATCAGAACTTTTTCACACCCCTTTTGATATTACAGGAAAAAGTTTAAATTGAAAAAGGACATTATGATGTGATTTATGTAATTATCTATGCTATGACATGTATAAAACAAAACACGTTTACCGGTTACAAGGTTCACATAAAACATTTGCAACAAGGCCTTTTTTAACCATTAGAATAAAAATAGCCATCACTTGTGCAGGTCATACTCTGCTGTCAAATCACATGTTCACACACAAGAGGTGAAAAAAAAGTGCACTGCAGTCAGGGCAGTTATGTAAGTGGATGATAATGAAACTAGCATTGACATGGTGTGAACTTTGTCAAACAAAATTTCACGTGGTATTTCTATTTATAACCATCATTTTACTAGTCAAACTCTACAAAACCAGAGTGGTGAGTGCAGAAAGAAAAGGTAAAGGTGTCAGAACAAACCATTTCAGTTAAATATGCTGAAATATGTAATACAGATCATAGTCCTTTTTTAAGTTGGTGTCTGTGAGTATACATATTAGTGTTAGAACTAGAAAAAATATATCTGCTATATATAAATACAGTGCTTTTGGCAATGTTACAGTTTATGTACTGTTTCCTGTTAAGTAGAATCAGCTTTATTGTCTTTGATTACATGTAAATTAAAATTTGATTTGTGCATGTCACCCATCCCCCAGGGGGAAGGCAAAGAGGGCACCTAGGTAGGTAGCGCTGAGTGTCTCACTCAAGCACCTGGTATGGGGGATGGACTTTTGCAGCCCAGTCTGATCCTTATCCCATTGAGCTAGCAGGCCACTAGTAAGGACTGATAAAAACTTAGAACTGTTTCTTGGTTGAAACAAGTGAATATGCTAATGACACCTGTATAACAGAAAATAACTCTTAATGCAACAATTCCAATTCATTTCTTGTTAGCAGGTGAGTATCAGACTGCTACAACTGAACACTTACATAATGTACTGATCACTTATACTTGTTGAATTTTGATATAGTTGCGCATATTTGATTGTTAGACTCATGTGCAGTCAGTGTAGATGCTAAACACAGTAGATAAAAGCTGTTGGATTTAGCAGTGTTTGAATAGTTCAATCAAATTAACTGCTCATTTTAATGGTGCATATATATATATATATATATATATATATGGAAAATAAGCAGAGAAATAGGTGTTGTTTTAAAAAGACAATGATCCAAAATATATATCTTTTTTATTTTACAGTCAGTCCTACCACAAAATGGATGAAAAGCTGCTTCTAAACAAGCTGCAAGGACTCGTTACAAATATCAAATGGAGCTCAGAAGGTGCAGTTTCTTTGTTTGATGCTCTTCTGAAGCGTTTTAAGTTAACAGCAACTGACAATTCACATCTCCTCTCATGGATGTTGGAACTGTTGCACTGCATAGAAAGGAATTACATCACTCCCAGCTGGAAATGTCACACAGGAAAAACACTTATTGATCTGGTCCAAGACGAGACTCTAACAGATGCTAATCTCATGACACATTTAGCTGATGATAGAGAAAAGACACTTGATGAAATCATTGAGGAAATTTGCCAACAGGAATTAAACCAAATTGATCATTTGTTTTTGGAGGAAGTGAAAGACATTGTGTCATCAGTTTTTAAAAATGTCCCTTCACACTTTGATGGGTCAGAGGGAAGTTGTCTGAAAAAAGATCTGCTGATGCTCTGTCAGGCGGCAGAAAAAACTCACTTTACACCACGACTTACACAACTGGTGAGCTGGTGTATCATGGCTCTTTCCAAAACAGGACGGTTACTTCAGGTTGGCACTGGAGAAGGAAAGTCATGTATTGTGGCAATGTTTGCAGCTTATCGAGCTCTGAGAGGAGAAAAAGTAGACATCATGTCCAGCTCCCCAGTTCTGGCAGAAAGAGATTTTAAAGAGTGGAAAAATTTTTTTGAATATCTAAAAATCAGTGTGGACTGCAACACTTGTAAAGCAGACACAGAATTAAAAAAGTGTTATGAGTGTCAAATAGTTTATGGTACTGTGGAACAGTTTGCTGGACACTGGCTCCGACAACACTTTCAAAGAAAGCACATATTTGGGCAAAGAAAACTCCAGTGTGCAATTGTGGATGAAGTGGATTCCTTGATGCTGGACAAAGGCCTTCATGTGGTCTATTTAAGCAGTAATATGCCTGCTTTACAACATCTCAATCCACTCTTGGCATTGATATGGGCCACTGCTAATCAGTACAGTAATATTGGTACAGTGACAACTGTGGGTCAGAAATACCTGTTTCATGACGTTGTACTTGAAAACTTAAAGCGGGAAGACATCAATGAGTTCAGCATCTTTCAAATAGCTGAGGAAACCGGTATACTGGCAAAAGGTTCTGTTAGTGAGTTCAGAAAAAACCTGAGCCTTTTACCTGAGAAAATAGCTAACCTAACGGCTAACCAGCTGGCTGAGTTCTTCAAGACAGTAGAGAGGAAATTCCCCTCCTGCAAATTTGCTCTGCACAGCAGAAACAACAATGAAGGGATAGATAAACTTGATGAAACACTACAGGAAGAAGCTGGAGAAAAGGAAAGAGTTCCACTGCTACTTCTCGAAGGAGGCTTATGTCAGTACATATACTCTGATCAAGAGAGTGTGCAGAGAGCTGCAGAAGCAGAAATAAGACTATCTCTGCATTTTACACCATGTGATCTGAGCAAAGATAAAAATAGCTGCTATGTCCCAGGTTTCCTCTCAGATCTGGTCAAATCGAAACTAAATGACTGGATTGAAAATGCATTCTATGCAAAAACCTTGACCATGGACCGTGAATATGTCATTGAGAAACATGGAGTCGTGCCTGTAGATTACAAATGCACAGGTGTTGTTGAAAACTTCATGCAATGGTCAGATGGACTACACCAGTTCATTGAAATGAAACATGAGTCCAAGTTAAGTGACATGACAGCCATCACCAACTACATGTCCAGTGTTGGTCTACTTCAGAAGTATGGAAATCAGATTTTTGGAATCTCTGGGACTCTTGGTAAAAAGACGGAGACTGAGACCCTTCAGAACATCTACACTGATATAAAAACTTGTCAGATACCTTCATTCAAACGCAGAAAATTTTTCGAGGTTGAAGGAGTGGTGGCAATACATGAAGAAAAATGGATCGAAAACATATGCACTGTTGTCACTACACAAACCAAATGTAGAGCTGTGTTGGTCATCTGTGAGACCATCGAACAAGCAAAGACTCTCAACAAAGCTCTAGGAGATAAAGTGCCTAGGAAAACGCTTTACATAAACAATAACATGGACAATACTGCAATCTTTGAAAATGAGCGTGAAGTAGGAGACGTCATTATAGCAACAAATCTTGCAGGTCGTGGAACAGACCTAAAGGTTTCTGACCCAGTAAACAAATCCGGAGGGTTGTTTGTTGTGCAAACGTTCCTGCCGAAGAACACTCGCGTGGAGGCACAAGCATTTGGCCGCACAGCAAGACAGGGATCTCCTGGGTCTGCTCAGCTCATTATCTGCTCCAGTCATCTGTCATTAACACTTCAACTGGTGGTTTTGAAAAAAATTCTTAGTTCTGTTTTGGAAAATAGTACAAGTGCAAAGCTACTTTATCAAGATAAATTTGTATTGGAATTGAAGTTGTATCAACAAAGTTACTGTGAGACACCTTCTAAAGATATGTCCTCTAGCCTGACACGAGTTTTGACTAAAACCTCAAAGGCAGACATAGAGATAGCAAAAGAGGCCAGAGATGATTTAGTGGCTGAAGGACTACGTAGCTACTTGAAGTGTGACATCCCTAAGATAAAAAGGAAAGAAGAGCTCTTCACCCATTATCTTAACATACTAGATGATGTATACAAAAGCAGTAGCAACATGCCATCAGCTTTACATTTGTCTGCACTGAATGAGGTCTGGGGCATGTGGCTACTCACAGACTTCAATGAGAAGGATTCTCTCACAGAGCTGAAAAGAAAACTGAGTAAGAACATGGACGAGGCCAAACATAAACTCAGGAAAAGAGAATCCTCCACATCAAACCTGCACCACTATACTATGTTTGGCAATGAGCTGCTTGAAAAAGGACAAATGGCAGATAGTATTCATATGTACACTAAAGCCATACAGCAGGACCACTGCTGGGCAGCAATTGCATATCACAATCGTGCTTTTGCAGTTTTAGCTCAGCAAGACAGCCGACAGGACCGAAACTGCATTGATCAGGCTTTACAAGATTTGCAAAATGCCCTCAAATCTCTTGAGCTCTATTGTGAACAAATTGAAGTCACGCATAGATATTTCACACAACAATTTAAAGAGCACCACAGTGATAAAGTGACTAGATTTGACAGTCACATCATAGCCAGGTACAAAGTGTGGCTGTTAATCAAGGCAACCATTAATGAGGCAATAAAGAAGGCAAATAAAGCCAGAGACCACGGTGGGTATTTAAAGGTGAATAACAATCCAGTCTGTGTCCTTACTCCATTTAAAGATGTTGTGCCCATGGCATTGCTTTTAACTGAATCTGTGGATATAATCAAGTCCAGAGATCCACTAAAGATCCAGCAGCTCATCAGCCATCCTTCCTTCGACATTTTAAGTGAAATAAGATATCTGGAATCTCTGGGCCTAACTCATGTCTACACCTTAGAAATACCATTCTCTCTTGGAGGGTTTTTCTCAGACATACTGCATAAAGTCTTTTAATAGAATGCTAACAGCAAATGAGAAAAAAACACATAAGGAAATGTAGCCAAACATTTAAGGAATTGGGAATCACAGTTAAATCTGTATTCTGATGATGTATTGATGTATTTTTGGCTGCAAAATAAGGAAATTCCCCATTCTCTTCAAACCATGATCCTAACTCAAACAAGAATGTCACTGGCAATAGAAGGGAAAATCTTTATCCCTGGTCATTGTTACAGGAGATAATTTGTTATGTACCTTCCATATTTCTGCACCAACTTCCCTCAAAATATGTCGTTGAAGATTTCACCTATGTTGTAAATGAATAACTCTGGTAATTTATTTACTGCCTCAGTGTGGTATAATGTGGTACTGATGTTTACCTGCAATAGACACTGGAGTCATGTTGATTTATTATAGTCATCTGTGCAGCACACAGCCGCATCTTTTTGTAATATTTTTTGTAGTAATTTCAAAATTGATACACTGAACAAATAACAAATGCTGATAAAGACTTGGTTTATTAGTTTAATACAACCTTTTAATCTATGTAAAGGCAAGGAGTATATAATCCACTAAATAATTTTTTTTCCAGAAGAATTTTTTTATGAAGAATTAAACCTAAGATTTACTCCTTTGGGATTACTCTTTATAAAAGGTAAAAAAAACGTTTCTTACAGAATGACCCGCTAGGGTTGCAGTGTAACCTTGGTTCTCTGAGTGAAGACACAGTATCAACCGAACACCCTAAACACCTGTTTCGAGAAATGTGTCTTAACAAAGTTCACCTGCCGCAAATAATTAATATAAATAAAATTTAAGACGGCATATAGTTAGTTAGAAATTGTACTGCCTTCATTTTATACAAAAACATTTTTTCCTGTGTTTTCAGTTTAGTCATTTTTAAATGTGTAGAAATGTATTTATTTGCAATAAAGAGAATTACCGTAAAGGCAAAACATACAAAATGACTAAAAGCAGAAAACAGAAGACAAAGAATTTCTCTTGAGCTTTTATTAATATTTGAGTTTGAGCTTTTTTATGATGTTCATTGTGTTACACAGAGAAATTAGCCACACAAGTAAATTAGATTGTATTTAGCTTTAATCTTTTTTTTATTGTTAATTATATTATTCTCCCTCATCAGCGCTAATGCTGAAAAGGTTACACAAGAACTATCACATGATTAACTAACTTGTGAGCACATCAGGACATTAAACTAACACTTTACAGAGGTAAAACAAAAAACGCAGAGGGGAAATATGATTAAAGTAAAAATTAAAAGACAAAACAAAAGACAAAATGGACAAGCATTTATAGTCAGACAGCCCTGCTCAACTCGCCACGAAGAAGCATCACACCTTTTCCTCCTTTGGCAATTATTCTTTTCCTATTCAGACATATTCCCTTAGTTTGTAGAGGTTCCCATGCCTGGTGAGATTTGACAGCCTGGGAGAAACTCAACATTTAACATCCATCCAAACATTCATTAACTACCAGTTTGTCCCAAGCTCAAATCGAAGGCCCTTGACTATCATCAAAATCAACAGGTTTGGAAAAGGAGCACTAGACATCATGGGAAGGAAACAGGCAACCTCCTACTAACTTTTAAAAATGATACTACCTAAAAATAATCAGATGCAAAGCTGCATCAGTACGTAGATTTGTGCACGCTTCAATGTGGACATGTGCTCCTCGCATATTTGTTTGGGTCCAAAAACGAATCCTTTAAAAGTACTGTCAGTCCAATGGCTACACATCACAGGGCAGTGGTAAGCTTTAAGTGGGTTTACTGTTGAAATATTAACAATTTAAATGGGCTTCAGACGTTAGAAATTATATTAAAAGGCGTAACAGTTGCTCACACGATATCTTGTGGCAGACTTTGATAAAAAAATACCCCTAGGACTTTGGGTCTTTTTCTGTTTGGCAGAAGCTTATTGACTGCAACACCAGGTCAACTGGTTTTCAATAAAACATAAGAACAAGGCGAGATTATTTGCCTCTTATGAATTTTGCTTTATATGACTTCAGCCACTGTGGCAGCATTTCGTGGTGTGGTGGCAGTGTAGCGGCTTGTTCATTGTCATATAGAGGTCACAGGGAGTTTTGTTGGTCTTAAAGCAGATCATTAAACTTGTCTATGAGACCATGGCCTTTTCCCTCTTTGCTTTCCTAATTGTGCTCACAGGATCCAAAGCATTACTTCCTCTGACACACATACGAAGCGCGACATTCACATGCAAACACAATCCTCCTGAGCCCACTGCCTGAATAAAGCTGCTTGTTACCGGTGAGGCGCGCGTGTTCGTTTTACCCCACGATGCACATGAACTCAAGTATGCTAGCTGGGTTTGTTAGGAGGTATCCGTGCACAGGCAAGGCTAAAAGTTTTACAACCCAAATGATAAACACAGTGATCCCTTCTGGCCATGCTAAGCACTGAAATGCAATATCTATACTCGCATGCTACTCAGTGGTGTAATATTCAATGCAAAGTAGTACACAAGCATAGATATTAGGATATGCAGCGCCAGAGTGCCAGTAATATTGGAAGCACTATATAGTGTGCGACTAGTGTTCACAATAGGGTGCTAGCTAGCTACTATAAAGCACACAAACACCCTCAGTCTCACCTATGCTTATCTGTCAACCATCAAGTCAGCTGAACACTCCACGCGAACCAAACAGCACACACACACGTGCGCCCAAACCCTCATTAGCAGAATATAAAACAAAAAAATCCATTTAATATTCACATGGGCTGATACCAGACATGCAACTTCTACACATCTCAGAAGAAGAAAAAAACAAAACAAAACAATAAAAGCTTCTTGGCTATCTCCTCAAATCCAATGGAAAAACAAATATTCACTTGCAAATGGAAGACATAAACAACCTGGCAACATCGAAGAGGGGGCAGTCACTCTAATGGCTTTCACTGGCTGGAGCCTCTCGCAGAGGCAGGTTACATATAAGAAAATAAAATCTGATTAACAAAATAAAAATAACAGTGAAAACTAATTTGAAAAGTGGTAGACACACACTAGTATAAGTATCTCTGCTATAGTATGCTTTTTATTTTTGTCATTTAAACTCATTGCGTAATAAGGAGAAGAGTGTTTCTGTTTTTTCTTTACCATTTTCATTAGCTTCAATATCATCATCAGCAACATTAATTATTAGCATCAACAACAATTCCACTTTCAGAATTATTACTATTGGTTAATGCAAAGTGTGGGGTCACTACACGCCACACTCCATTTCTAAATTAAAGGGCTATTGGCGAATAGAGGCTCCAAAAGAGGGAGAGAGTGAGCACTGCCATTAGTCCCCCACCTTCCCAATATTTTTTATTCAACTCTTTTTGCCAATACTATTCCTAATCATGGTGGAAAAGCCTAATCGACTTTGTTATCAGGTGGAAGGGGGGTGTGAGGAGAAGGACTGAAATTATATGTGTTGAACAGGTTTCTGTCTTCCTCTGAAATTACAGTTTCTCTGCATCCCTCCCTCTGCCTGTCTCTATTCCTATTCTGCTCATGTGGGGAATGACGGGAGTTATTTAGGGACAAATAAGTAACCCATTCATCTTGTTCCTGCATTATTGTCATGCTTTCCCTTCCCTTCGCCTTTGCCCTCTTCTCTTTCTCACTCTCGCTCCTCTCGCTCTCTTTCTAACGTTTTCTTCAGCAAGACACCTCCATCGTTTGGGAGGGACTGGGGGGCATCTGGCCTCCCTGCGAGCCCTGGGACAGGGTGCGCGAGCGAGAGCGGGAGCCATCCATGGAATAAGAGGAGGAGAGGGAGGTGGTACGGGAGCGGGACAGGCGGGTCATGCAAGATGAAGCCACTGTGGATGATAGAAAGAAGGGGACCAGGAGATTAGATTCATCAAATAAAAACAATGGAAATAGTTAGAAACAAGAAGAACAAGAAAGAGTCCAACGTTTGAATACCAAGAAATACATTATTCTAAACAAAATAAATTTTTTCTTACTGGAGTGAAATAATTGTGAAATACCAAAAGCAAAATAGCAGAAGTGCGCCTCTCACCCAAACATTCAGTTACATCAGGGTTTAGATATTCAGATTATTATTATTATATGTAGGATGAGTTCAGTTGGTCTTTTTGATTTTTAACCACTGTAAATGCCATTTAAAAAAAGTATAAAATTTCACCAGCATTATCCTTTACAATTATTACGACATAGTTTACATATTTTTTTTTAGCAATTCTGCACTTACAACGTGGTTGGTGAAATGTGTATGTATGAAAAAAAAATCCAAAGAACCTCATTGACAATTAAACCAACGTTTAATTTAATTACATTTTTTTTATAATCTAATATCATGTAAATCTTTAAGGGGTTTTACAGAATACAAAATTCCTAAACCTAAAAAGCTGACTCCCTTGAGAAGTATGCATCAGTGTGTGGTACGTGTAATCAAAAAGGTGCACTTACTGTAGCCCATGCCCTGGATGAAATACTTGAAAGCCTCAGTCAGTTTAGCAGGCTGCAGACAAAGAAAAGACAAGTCTTACAAAGTTAGACATCTGTTGACCCCATGTGGTGGTCAATGGAACCACACAGTAAAATAGTAAAGGACTATTGCAGTACTATAACAAAAGTTTACTTCTATTTTTCACAGACAGTTTGCTGCTCTTTCAGTTCAGGCTTCTTCTTTCTTTTTCTTATAGTTAAAAGCAGAGGTGATAAGTGCATTTATTCACGTACTTAAGTACAATTTTTAAGTAATTACACTTTCCACCTCCAGTTTTTACTTTACTTTGCTTTACTTGGCCGACGCTTTTATCCCAAACGACTTTTGCCATTTGAGAGATAGTCAAATAGAGTTTGTTGTTACCTGAGTGAGTTGAGGGAGACCACCAGCATCCGCCATCTGTGGAGGAACACAACCCGATATTTACAGTGAATGGTAAAGTTAAAGCACAGAAAATTCACACAGCAGAGTGTGTTTATGCTAAACGTGATTTAAAAAGCCACAGGGGATCAGCACCTTTAGGAATGAGGTTGTTGTTGGGTCCAGTTTGCTGTTGCACTCCACCTGGTGGTCACAAAAGGGAAAGCAGTAAACATCTAACCTGCTGCCCAACAGTAACGTGATGCTTCCATAAGAATCATGACATATAAGACTAAAATGTACTCCTATAGAGACATATAAGTGAAGCGAGCAGCCGAAACTTACGGCAGCGTCCTCATACGGAGCTTGATCACCGACCACCAACATTACTGGACACCTGAGGTTGACAGAAGTGATTTATAGATTTAGAAAATGTATGTTTTTTTAAATAAAGAAATACATACAATATGTGAATATGTAGATCACGTTTAGAGGGTATTTACTTGAAAGTGCTGGTGCGGTCGATGTTTAAGTCTCTACGACTGTGGGGGGGGAGAGAAATGACAGGTTATGTTAGTCATGGCGTGGAATTGAGTGGAGTATGTTTATGTCATGGTATTGTCTGGTGTGTTTACCCCTGGTAGGTTTTCCAGAAGAGCTCTACATTGGCCAGATTAGAAGATTTGGAGATACGCTCTCTGTGAGACTGCACTAGATCTGTGTTTGATGACAGCTCCTCCTGTGAAGACAAAAAACCCATATAGTTAATCAAGGTGCTATTTCTGCAAGTTTCTGCGAATATATAAAACATCTGTTATTATAATTTTCATTATAGTCAATTATGGCATTATGGCAATTGAAGTCCTCAAACCTGACTGAAGAGGTGGGACATGATCTGCTCTGTAAAGGAGGATGTCACAGAGCTCAGCTGGAGAGTGAGAGGAAGAGAGAGAAATCAATGGAGGGTTCATCTTTTAATGTCATAAACAACAACATCAATATCACTCAGACCGCACATATAATCATTGAAGTTCAATTCCACAGCTAAACCTAAATTGATGAGGTACTTGCATTGGGTCTAACGAGATTAAAACACAACAGCACAAGTCTGGGCCCAGAACGGAAAGAAGAAAAAAGAAAAGAAGAAGAAAAGAAACATACCTTCTGGGCGGCCCAGTCTATCCATCCACGGGCGTTAATGTCAATGTTAATCAGAACAAGGCCCTCTACGGAATCTGGGTTTGCACCCTGAGGACAAAAAGGAAACGAGAGGAACAAATGTTGAGATGTCAAGTAGCATGTGTCAATATATATATATCGGTTTAATATGATTTGAACACAATGATGATATGAATAACATTGTGTAAAAAATGTTATATAAAAAAAGTCCAGATAAGAACATAATACTTGAATGAAGTATTATGAAGACAATGAAGACATGTACTCTTTGACTACTCAAGCAAAGGAAGCGTTAACGTGCTCAAACAGAGTGAAATGTCAGCACACTGTATGAGACCTTTCACACGAGACCACACTCACTGTGAACTTGGAGAGAATGTAGGCTCCGGCTCCCACGCCCACTCCAATTACAGAACGGAAGCTGATGGGAAGAGCAAACACACGTTAAGTCTTCAGCACTGTACTACGTTTAGCTTTAATAAAGAAATATTAGCACCCTGCTCGCTGGCTGAGTTTCACTTATATGAGCGGATTATAGTCGTCTTTCCAAGAGATGATTTCTTTGAGTTACTCAACACTTGAGCTTCATGGGCTAGAAAATTCAGAACTTTGGTGTCGTTTTCGTTTGGAGAAAAGTCAACTACACGTCTCAAGCGGTTGCAGAGCTTTACATTTGAACAACTTATTGAAATAAATAAAAATACAACAGACTGTGTCTGGTATGTTTGTATCCTGTGATTGTGTGTTGTGTACAACTGCTCTCCAGCATACAGTATCTACAAAATGCAATTTACTACTTGGGATTTGACAGTTCTACTGTTCTACATCAGCTTCCCAATTTGCTTATTAATGTTAAAGTTCATGTATATGAGGAAATATCAGCCAGGCATGAGAAACAGTGACACATCTGACGATATCAAAGGCCACAACAGCACAACATGTGTGCATGCCAAATCAAATTTTGCCTGTAATCACGTCAAAACAAATGAGGTTAACTCACTTGAAAAACTGCAGGACAGCAGGGATCATCTCTGCGATGGTGTCCATGGACGGATACTGGTAACTACAACACACACACAACAGTGACACCGCAAATGAACGCGATCATATAAACTGCTGTAGTATGAAAACACAAATGTGCACATAAACGTCAGCGGAAGATTAAGCCCCACGTGCTGTGGAAATTTCCAGAATCAGCAGCAGGAGTTCAAGGGTCACAGTCAAGACGGCGTAACAATACATGCACAAAAATCCTGCTGAGCCCCTAAAATAGTCACACAAGGAGGAGATGTGCTAGAGACGTGTGAGGGGAGAGAAATGTGGGGGGAGAGAGAGAGAGAGTGAGAATTAGATGGATTTTTCTTAAACCTCTGACAAGAGCGTATTAGAGCATAGAGAGGGGGAGATATGTGAGAAGAAGAAGTATTTTTGGTAGAGATTAGGTTTAGGTCCACCACAGAAGATTGTTTCTATTTCTGAAGAGTTTACTTTCAAAAAGAAATCAAGGCTACTGCAGGACACGCTGAATGCAGTAAAAGTGGTACCCTGCAGGGTAGGCAGCAGCCCCCTCCTCTTGTCCTGGCGCATCAATATGAATCAGGGTAAAATTCTTGACGATCTCCTGCATTTCCTCGAACTTAAACAGAGGGGAGAAGCAGCTCTTACCTGTCAGACAGAAATGGGGGAAGGGGGGCGGGTCAGGAACAGATCGTGTGACTCAAACTGACTCAAAGAGTTGAGCAACGAAAGGTCTACTCACTGTCCAGGCCCACGTCATGGAAGGTGAGGATCGCAGGTCTGCGGCTGGTTCGTGAGCCGTGCAGGGTCACGTGCAGGATGCCATACGGGGTCTCAACACTGTGCTCCTGGAGAGGAGAGCGCGACGGCGTTAGTTACAGCTCTTTTGTTCTGCACTGTGTTATATCCTGGTGTCGAATGTCTAACTTTTATCGAACCATCAATATCTAGTGATGCTGTATTTCTGTAAATTGGTATTGATCTAGAGCCAGCATATGCTGTAATGTAATTGTATTTAATGAAGAACACATTTTGTTTCCTACTGGGGTTTTCCAGACAAAAAGCACTAATGGGAAAGTGAGAGTGTGACATAAAAAGTGTGTGTTGTTCAATAGAAAAGGGAGTCTGAGGTCAGCGTGTCCCAGTTGTTGCAATGAATTCCAATAAGGATTTGTTTTCAAACTGCTAAAACATCCATAGAAAGTTTTCCCATCAAAATAAAACCTCACGCAAGGCCAAAAGCACCAAACGTGTGTCAGCCACACTTTTGAAACCTGCATGAACCGTAAACATCTATTTGCTTGTTTACATGTATCACCGCGGTGATTGTGTATTGGGCTTAGACACCCGTACACACACACACACACACACACACACACACACAGGACCCCGATGTCGCTGTTCTACTAATGCGTTGCTCATGCTACGCTCTCCGTGAGCACAGTTAGTCATCATGACCCATTTGCGACGACAGTTGTTTATGTGAATGGAAATTAATTAAATAGAAAAAGGTGGTCGGACACAGAAAAGAGCTACTAAGAAAAATAAGACATTTGGGGATTTCAGCAGGATAAAAAATAACCACAATTATGAACGATGTTTTATTTTGTCATTACAGCTTTGTTCCTGCCATTAATGATAGTAATGACACACATTATCGAAGGCGTAGGGGAAACTGTTGATCTGCCAGGCAGTACATGTTGGCACTACCATGTGGTCCAGGGACACCTCGACATCTGAGTTGCAATATTTTACTTGCTAATAATACTCTGCAATCATTCGGTTGAGCCAACAAGTCTGGAACTGTAAACGTGTGAGTCTTACCTGTCCTTGGTCCAGGAGTATCCTCGCAGCCAGTTCAGCATCCTGTCAGAAATAAGAGACTCAGGATTAAATAGTGTTTATTCATCTGTAGGAACGAGGGGACAGATTAAAGTGCAGGGTTTAATCATAAGCCAGTGGAGGAAGGTATGTGTGTAGTTTTAAAGGGCGATAAAAAAACATCCATAATCCAAAACATAAAGTTCATTTAATTGGTCTAATTTGTGATATGTCTTTGTCCTTATGTTGCCTTTCTAATGATCCGAAGCTAAGTTTCGTTCGGCCTTTTTTCTGTACAAATGAAAACAAAAGGCACACAAGAAAGATCATTCTCAGCTTTTTTTTGTTCTTTCATAGACCTCTCAAGTTAATTGAGGCCTTGCTGTCTAATTAACACCCACACAGTCAGGATGGGAGGCATTACACCCCTGATAAAACATTAGAGAACCTCTTCAGAGGAGCAGGTGGTTATTGGATGTTGAATTGGATTACATGGAGGGAGTCTGTCAGTGGGAGGTTTTAACGTTGCCCATTCAAAAGCTTGGATCCAGTTACTCTAATAATGAATTACAAGCATCAGAAGCTTTTGGAAAATGAGCAGTCTCGTTGAAGTGGAGGTGGGCGTGTGCTCATGGAGAAGCCTGGAGGTTCGGTGATCGGGGAGGTGACTCCGTCTGGATTCTAAACACCACTAATCACACGGAAACTCGACCACTGAGCTGAGCTCATGATCACTATCTCATGTGTTTTCAGTCTTTACAGAAATGTCTATTTGGAGAGACCATCTTTTAGAAGCTGTATTAATGTTATTTAATCACATTTAACCATATGTGGCTGTGCCTCTTTGTACATCAGCGTCTGGGTTGTTGTTTTTTTGTTTGTAGCACTGCATTTTTCTGCTGGCCCAGCAGGAGTCAGCAGCGAGAGACAGACTTCCTGGCCTTTTTGCTCGGCGGGGCTGCATCTGCACGGCAACATCAGCGCGGAGCAGCAGAGGAGCTGCTCTCGTTCCCTCGGGGCTTTGACGTCACCCCGGCAGACTGAGCCAGTGCTGCAGCTGCGCACACGTGTTCCAAACACATTGGCACATGTACGCTTTATCCAGGCTCAGGAGTGCACACACTCACACCCATGCACATTTGCACAGTAAGTACAGAAATGCTCACACACGAACCGGCCCTGTCTGTCTCCTGGGACGCAGACAGTAGTCAGTCGTTCATCTGTGTTTTCAGATCATATGTGTAATTCACACATGACAGTGAATGTGATTTTCTTTTCATGTGCACAATGCGTCCTGTACGTCTGGGTACATGCTTCTGTTTGTGTCACATCATCATCTCTGACCTTGACGGCGTCAGCCTGTCCGGTGAGCAACGGCTTGTCCTCTGTGATGGCGATCTCTTGCATTTCTGTCGTCATGGCGTCACCTCCTGTACAGGTAAAAACAAACCAGAGCATGAAATCTGTTGACCACAGCTTCTGCAGTTGTCGTCGCTGCGCTCTATAGACGGCAAGAGCACGTGTGTCTCATTTCTCACTGTCTCCTTTCCACGAACACTTGACACTGCGATGTGGGAACAGATGCTCTGAGTGCGCACACAGACGCCAACACATGTGGACGTCGCCGATGCGCGTACACGCAATGATTAAATACAGCATGTAGCTGTTTTCCTCTGGGTATTTGTTTGAGCTGTGGGACCTTATGAAAGTTAATTAGTGATTAGTGCCAGTAGAGATGAACGGAGGAGGACTGTGGGGCGGAGAGGGTAGGAAGTGGAGGAAGAGAGATGGTTGTGTGAGTCGACAGAGGCATCTTTAGATGATGAGACGGATTTCAGGACATGGAACAGGAGAAAGATGAAGCAAAGATGGGCAAAGATAGATTTGATAGCGAGAAATGTGAGCAAAAGCGGAATAAATATGAAAGTGGAGCAAAAACTCTGACACAGATAGAGACCTGGTGGTAAGAAGCGCCCAAAGAGAGGGTCAACTGCAACAAACAAGCGGTTGATAAGAATGAAATGAAGAGAAGAAAACACTTTGTACTACACTGCTTTTATCGAAGGAAAGTCAGTGGAGCGTGCTACTTATTTTCACACGCCTTCGCACCTTCACAACCAGTTGCTGTGTGTTACTGTGTGTTAGGCTGAGCACGCCGGAGCGGCCGAGAGCTAAACGCTGCGCCACTTTACCAAAGTGGTTGTTCATGGAGGAAGAGTAAGTTAATTTAATCCCCCCACATTGACCATTCCACTATTCAGATTAAAGACTGCAGGTATAGTATTTACAGTGGGGCGCGTAAGTTTGGGCAACCTTGTCAATTTTCCTGTATACATCGTTGGTTGTTACAATAAAAAACTTCAGTTAAATATACTATGTAGGAGACACACACAGTGATATTTAAACAAAGATTTACAGGAGTTAACGAAAGTGTGCAATATTACTAGATCCTCCTTCTGCAGAAACAACAGCCTCTAAACGCTTCCTGTAGCTTCCAATTAGAGTCTGGATTCTGGTTGAAGGTATTTTTGACCATTCCTCTTTACAAAACATCTCTAGTTCATTCAGGTTTGACAGCTCTCTTTAACTCACACCACAGATTTCCAATGATATTCAGGTCTAGGGACTGAGATGTTCATTCCAGAACGTTGTTGTAACTAACTAACTAACTAACGTTGTTAGAACTTGTTCCTCTGCATGAACGTCTTAGTAGATTCTGAGCAGTGTTCAGGGTCGTTGTCTTGTTGAAAGATCCAGCTTCAGCTTTGTCACTGAATCCTGGACATTGGTCTCCAGAATCTGCTGATATTGAGTGGAATCCATGCGTCCCTCAACTTTGACAATAAATTGACATTTCTTTGTTCTATTATTCGTCTGTGTGACATGTTTCCATTGCATGCAGTCCATGCAGACAGTGCACATAATAAACATCAGACTTGACAACACATCCAATCAAAGTTATTTTAGGAACGGAACAACAGCATTTCTTCTGTTGTTTTTTAGGATGTCTTAGGGCTGTACGTGAATAATAAAACGAGCGTCCGTTGTTACTGTATTTATCTGACAGCTGTTTGATCTCACATTTAAACCTGACATATAGGTTCAGCGTCTGCGCACAATTCATGCGCTCATAAACCGATGACTGTATTCTATTGTCAGATTTGGCATTACATCCGGGGATGGGGGCAACATGCTGGCGTGTGTGTTTGCGCGCATATGCATGAGTGTGTTCACTCATCAGAAAATTAACTGCTGCCCCGGAGGGGCCTGTGTCTCGCTGGGTCTCAAAATGATTAGTCACCAAAGCAAACCCCCACCAGCGCGCACACACACACACAAACACACTGTGCTCGTTGCACAGCATCCGTCTCTCCTGGCCTCCCTCTACATACATTTATTTCAAAGTCATGAAATAGATGTATAATACATATTGTACTTTTCATTCTCTCTAATGTATCTTTAATAATTTACAGTGTCCCATTTTTTCCTCTCAATGTCAAAATTAAACTACAAAAAACACTGTGAGAAGCCTCTAGACTAACTTATTTTCCAACTTGCTGCCTCTGTAACTTCTTCAGGGCTCAGTTTCCAGAATAAAATACCTTCAACATACATGGATTTATTGAAAACCAAAAATAAACACAAATGTCACTGTGTAATGATGGAAATCCTACAATAATAAAATAAAAACTAGTTATTCTGATGTGTTGGCCTACCAAAAAAACTAAATCTGACACCACAGCAAGAATCTAAATCAGATTAATTTTGTCAGCTAACTAATGAATCGTTATCAATTTAAACCAATTAACACATAACTGATGACATCTACATCACATAGAAAGTGAGAATTTTGTATTTAAATTACCTGAATTAATGACTAATCAAGCCTGTCTTTGGACAGTGGACTTGGACAAGTTAGCTTCACTCAAGTAAAAGTGCCTTCAGTATCTAGCACTTTCAGATCTAGAGCTGGCTGAACTTTAGTATGTTGCTCAAAGGACACCGCGGCAGGTGCGGGCAGTATGTTGACCCATGTGCTTCAACCTGACCGCTCCGGTTGACTGTCTATCTCTGATACCGTAGATGTTGTGCCACAGCCCCTTCACGGCTATTTTTATCTATCTGACAGGTTCTGAAATGCCTGCAGAGATTTGCTGGCATGCCCTCCTCCTCTGTGTATTAATAGGTCTCTGGTATTGCTCCATCGGGATGTCTAGAAGGGTTTTAGTGCAACAGGACCTCTGCATTCCAGCGTTTGTATATATACATGTTTACTGTATATACTGAATGAAATTCCTTTATTAAGGCTCAGCTTTAATACCAAAATATAAATAGATGAAATATCACAGCTTGTAGTACTGTTTGAGATGATTACTTTCACTATCACTTGACAATAAATACAGTAAGAAACTTAAGCTGGCATTAGCGTGAGGTCGTGGGTGTCTGTGAAGCCACCCTGGGGTTTTTCTAACCAGTGGTTCTCGGACTGGAGACGATACTCGAGTAGTGAAATGCGTCCATCACTCATTTCCCAAATAACGACTGATAATCAGCATCAACACAATTTCGGATGCTTTACAATTTAATTCGATTACCTCCCTCCACCTTCCATCTTTCTTTCCCTCTGAGTCAGAGTGTTTAAGAGCGTGTCATAACTGCTAAACTGCACAGGAGGCACCGTCTGTCACCGCGGAATGAGAAACGGAGAGATGGAGAGAGAAAAGACAGATTTGCATAAAGAGTAAAGACGCAGGAAGGCTGAAAAACTGGGGAAAAAAAACTTTCTACTCTACGTCCACATCTCAGTTGTCAGATAACAGTTGTTCAGTTCAGCTGTCGCCACCAAACAGGTTTCATGTCTCAGATATCAGGCTGTGTTGCATAATTGCTCCGGCTAAATTAATTCCAACTTGTTCTATGTGCATTCTCTATCACGCCGCGCCGCAGCATTCCAGTCATCCACTGATCTTCACATCATCCTCATTCCAACATGTCACAATCAGTGCTTGTCAATCCTTCCTGTCACTCAGCCCCCTTTTTTCTCTCCCTCATCCTGCCCCGTCGCTCGTGCTCCATCTCTTCGCCCTCTGATGAAATGCAATATCACCGTGCAGCGACTGTGGATTCTGCAAACAGCTCTCGCTTACAGTCACACATAAGATCGTGAGCTGCAGGTCCCGGGATGTGTCACTGAAAACCAAAGCAGGGCCGACTCCTGCCGGACGCTTTTGTTCAAATGTGTGTAGTGTGCCGATGAACACAGGTGTAGGTTCAGACTGTGGTTTTACTGCGAGGATGAGGAGGGAGAGTGTAGTTATTGTACACCTACAACTAGAAATAAACGCCACTGTCTAATAATGTATGTTTGATAAAAGGTCTAAATAGACTAGAAAAGGTTGTACCAGATGTGTCAGTTCCTTGTTTCTTCTTGAGAATGTGTCACATCCGGGACAGCCGATAATGTCTTAGACAAAAAGAGAAGCGTGTCTGACATTGGTATTCATTTGGTGTTCATTTCTATCTCATAATCTCTGACCCACACATAACTTCCACCTTGCCAGTGAGCTACAGCGGACTCTACCGGAGAGATTGAACAGCGTGATTCCAAAAGACCACATCAGTCTGAAATCTGTTGAGCTGGGTTGAGATCCATGTGAGCCGCAGTATGTTTACACTCCTGTGACCCCTTGTCTCCTATGGATGAGGGCATTGGCATCCAGGACAATAGTGAGAGTGTTTATCCTATTTATGTGTTTATTACATATAATTATTTATGGAGTTGATAAAAGAGAAAAAATTATTTTATCATGTTTTTTTATATGTGCGTATACTTCCAGGAAGTATCTATAGGCTCAACTTCCAAAACGTCCTCTGGCCTTCTCCCGCCTGCCTGGCTTTTATATATTACCCAACTAACAGGCAGCTGCCCAACTGGAAACCCTAAACCTCTAACTAGTGCTACAAACTCACTCTAATAATGTGTGACAAAGTTCAGCAGAGACCTGGTACATTTTCCTCTCAGCGCTGCCTTACTTTAGACAAACCTAAGCCTTTCCATCCAGAGGTTTTAGTTCTGTGGATGAGTAAAACATCAACAGTATCATCAAGCTACTTGATGGTAGGTTTTTGATTTAAATTCCATTTTTTATCTTAATAAATTGCTAAATATATATGGTGATACCTGTATACACTAATATCGGCAGAGAAGGCAGGAAACGTTCTGAACTAGAGCAGTGACCAGCAAAAGCAAAGCTGCTTTTTTTTTTGATCCAAGGTCGAGTTTAGGTCTTTTCTGCTTGACAACTCGCAGCAAGTCATGCGGCAGTATGCATTCACACGTTTTTTACTTTTGTCAGACCGCCATCATAGTTGGAGACGCCAAAGCTTGTTGCCCTACTATCAGACGACGTGTAACACATTTTCTTACACAGCAGAAAAAAAGAAATTAAAGGGCTTCGACTTCAACTTTCACCCGTATTTTCTTTCACCAGCCACTAGCTTTCTGTTCACAGAGCTCATTACAAGCTGCCGTCAGACGAGAGAACTTTCTCTCGCTCCATCTGCCCTATTTCTCTTCATTTTAATCTCATTCTCTCGTTTTCACAGCTCCTCTTCTCCGGCTCTCTCCATCTTTTGTCACGCTGCTGACTTTTCATTCGCGTCTCCCTCGATTTCTGCCAGTCACTGCTCCTCGCCCTCTATCTCACCGCGGGCCTTTGTTTCATTTATTCCATCCTCCTTTTGTCAGCGCCTCTTTCCCCGTCTCCCCTCAGCAGCAAGTGAAACAGACTAAACGTGAAAACAGCTCCGCTGGTGGACTCCTTTGTTTCATTTGGTCTCTCTCTTTGTCTGCGGCTGCAGAAAGAGTCGTGCCCAGACACTGCGATACATGCGCTCAGACATATACTGTAAACAGTGCACTAAAGTAGGACACTGAGCATTACTGTACTGACACTATAGGCTAAGGGCCGTGAAACTGACAGGTTAAACCTGTGGCATTCGTGAGACAGACAACAGACAACAGGAAAATGTGCAAGAACGCCATCGCCTCATGTGACACAGACGTTTATCAGCCTTCACACACACACATATACATTTTACACAGCGAAGAGACCCAGGTGTCGACGACATAAACACTTTGTTCTCTGTGCTGAAGCGATTCGTGCTGGGCTGCAGTACTTCACTGCTCTTACACCTGGGTACCGCTGCATCCGTTTTTTATGCGCTGCACACTGCAGCGCTTCATGCAGACTGTGCTCAGGCTGAGTTTCCTTCCTTACGATTCCACAGCCATTTACACATATGTGATCAGTTACTAGGATGTGCTACAAAGGATGTGCTACAGCACCTAGCATCAGTCCCTGAGGGTTTCAGGGTTTATATCGTAACCTATGAGTTAAAGTGTGATTTCATATATCAGCACATAACGAGCAGGATGTTACATCACTCGTAGGGTTTGTTGTCAAGCATGTGTTGAGTTTGCAATAAATGTTTTGAAATGTAACTATTTGCCTCAATGGGATTTTTAAACATTGTGTTTATGTCACTTGCAGATGTTTCCATACGTCAACAGGAAACCTCATTCTAACGGGAGGTTTGAATGGACGTAACTATAGTATATTTCTACGCGTTTTATTGAGGTCTGTTGCTACTCTCCTGGAAAAAAAATGAGAAAAATCTGCAAAAAATGTCTAAAGAAAAACAGCAGCCACCATGGAGACTCACAGAAGAGCCAAAGCTCTCCTCGTCCCGTCCGTGAGCCAAGCCTTTGCCCCCCCCTCCCACACCACCCTGCTCCAAATCTCCTGTGCTGCTTCCCACGACGTTGGATGGGCACATGTTGACCACCTTGGCCCTCACAAAAGAGCAGCTTGGAAAAGCCTGTTGGGCCCCTCGTCACCTCCATTACTCAGTAACTCAGCCTAGCTCTTATTTTCATTTTGAAACCGTCTGTTATTCGCTCCATCATGAGCTCATCTCCACTCAGGCATCCCGTCTCTCCGTCTGTCTTGAGGGATGAACGTAGCCTTTGACAAAGGTTAGTCACTGGGAGAAGAGATCACCTGATCCATATTCACAGTGTAAAGACGCATGTAGGCATTTGGAAATCAATTCTGTTTCACATAGTTATGTCACTCTCCCACTGCGTCAGGCAAAGCAATAAGATGACGCAACCCTTTTCAACATCTTTCATTTGTTTTCAGTGAAAAGTATTGAATCTTTGTGAGTGAGGTTACTAATGTTCTCCTGCAATACCAGTAATAACACTCATTATGTACTCAATTCAATAGCAACCATGTGCCGTACGCACATACACTTCCAAGAAGTCTCTTGCACAGAACAGCGGAACAAATGGTCTGAATGCTGATGAACAAATGTGTTTCTTGTTTACTCTCTGTTTAGCTATGAAATGATTTTTCCTTCAGCGACGCTCGCCCGTCTAACGGAGAGTAATGGCGACCAGAGGGAAGCGTAACCCAAACCACTCGTTACCTTGAAGACAGTGGTTCGTTCTGTTCAGGTCAGACGTTTGAGCGCCACCTACAGAAAAAATAAAAAGACTCTGACGGAATTGATTTTTTTCGATTCAGGTCATAGGGGAGCACATTATCACAGAGACATACAGATCCATGCAGTCCCTCACTCACACACACACACACACGCACACTAATTGACCTTCAAGCTTAGGTAAATTGATATGTTGGAGCCATTGGCTTAGAGCTGATAGAGATAAATGGCCTGATGACAGAGGGCTGATTGCAACGCTCAGCACCAACCAAATACAACTACCACATGAAAGAAAACTTTTTATAGTATATAGCTTAACATTAGATTAAAAACATTATCTGCACTTTTTAACCTTATTTACCAAAGCTTTTCTCGACACATTTTCTCTTATCGGCAGCTCAGTCATTTAATCCTCTACTTGTGGCCACAGAGGACGTCTGCTGGAGCAGCAGGGAGTTTAATGCCTCGCTCGTTCAATGGTAATCACTCAGTTCCTATGCATAAATGTATTGTTATATCCTAGCAACAGTCCAATACCCACACGCTGATTTCTATTACATTTCACAGATATGGTGAAGGTGGGGCCTGGTGAACGAAGGATTACAACTACCCAGCACATGTATTCTGATTTACAGTGACAACAACTGCACATGTGGACAGACGATTAGTGCACAATCTGTTATCTTTGTGTCCTTATATAAGCAACTGGCTATGCAAACGTTTTGCACAACTGACTGGAACATCAGGTCACGTAAGTCATTCTGCAGGTCCTATACACGGCCTACGAGCTGGATCCGCGTTTCACTGAGTGACTACTACTGACACCGTGAT
>JAUMHF010000010.1:7789690-7804103 GCA_032359275.1 Microctenopoma steveboyesi | reverse complement strand
GACCCAGCTCAGTGTTCACTGGGAGTGAGGGTATGACCCTGTGCAGTCCAGTCAATTCGGAAAACACGGACCTGGCTGTGGCTGTTGACACCTGCTACCATCATTCATTCACACCGTCTCCGCTTCTGTAATCAAACTGATATTAGCTGATGGTTATGAGTACTGCTGCAGAGGATTACAACAATCAACCCATTACTGCAGAGAAACGTTAAAAAGTGATGAACTCAGATAAGAACATCTTATGAGGGGGTTATCATGTTGGTGGTTTATGATGAAGAAAATAATGCATTCGCTGAACAAACTCGAGTATATCCGCCTCAGTGTTGCGACGTCTGAATGTTAGCTTAGAGTAGGACAAATGAAGACACGTGGAGGAATGACTATGGGGAACTGCTACAGCACGGTACCAAATTAAACTGATTAATATATTCTCCAAACAGTCACTGGTGGCTGTTTAAAGTCCCACACAAATGAGCAAACGTCTCTCGTTACTCAAGTCATTAAAAGGCTCGTTGATTAGGTTGTGTGTGGCAGAAACTTGGCTTCTCTGGGCATTTTCTTACTATTCCAAATTTGAAATAGATTTTACGATGACTGTTCACATGGCTGCGTGACAAATTCCACTGAGGGAATACCATTGCTCTACTTGAACTAGCGTCTGTCATGAGCTTCATTCAGCCGGACTCACATGTTCCATTTTATGTTCAATACTTAGTTTAGTTTTCTCTCCGAATCTGTTGCTAGGAGATCTGGAGAAAACTAGTGCGGAAGGTTTTCACTTTAGTTGCACTTCACACATTTGAAAATTGGTTTATTTCATCTCAGAAATTTGCCAAGAAAAATAGAGTCATTTAATTATTTTCTAAGCAAGCCTGTCCAGATTTTTGCTTGAGATGTCTTTTATTGAGTTAACTGTCTGAATTGTTCTACTTAACTTTAAGATGTGGGTTGGTCCAAAAGTCTTACTTGGGTGCAACCAGACTTGAGGTCCTTCAGTTCTAAACCTCATTTAAGAACCAACATTGACCCATTGACCAGATCAACACCTGGTCAACAGTTTTCCAGTTGTGATATATTCATCCACTTCAGTCCTACACATATTTCTTTGGTGGACCCCCACCATGACACAAGGTCTCTGTTGCTGGGAAATATGTGACACTACTGCAGACAATCCGCTCTATACAAATACACTATACATGGATATTGTCCGAACCAGCAGGGGATGAAAGTTTCCCATTCTCACATGTTTGTGCTGATTATTTTCTGCCTTGCTCGGCTCTTCCTCTTCCTGTGGATCTATTGACAAACATTATGTAACTGTGTACTTTTTAGTGCTTTAGTGCTCTCACACACACACACACACACACACACAATGAACCGTTGCCTCTATCAGCACCAGACTGGATGCACATTTGGACACATTTAGGTCACTTCTATTCCAAATCACAGTGACAGAGTGTAACATTCGCACCACACACAGTACTTTTTATTATAATAAAGGAAAAAAAAACTCACAATACATCTGCCCACTCTACTCCACACATCCAACCTAAGAAATATGAATGGAGTTTGGGTGTCTATAAATAGGATGTTGTGAAGGCTTGTTTGGCCTCGTGGGAACAGACAGAGCATTGTGCTGCCTGGCCTATCTGTATCTGGCCTTCAGGCAAAGGGCTGAGCTATCCCCCCCACAAACAAACATGCACACACACACACACACACACACACACACAGTGGCCTAGATGCTAGCACATGAAGACTGCTGTAATCTCATACACCCACACAGTATAAAATCTATATGCACTGACCCCGATGCTGCTACGCTCACGTACGCATACACTGGATATACAAATGATAAATCAATATTTATTTTTTCACACAAACCCAGACGAATATGCACAAGACACCATTACTAGCCGACACTCTGAAGATAGCGATTTCATCTGTGAAAGAGAAACGTTGCTCATGTGATCAGCATTTATTCAGACTAGACCGATCTCAGACACCTACACAGCGAGCATTGTTCCACACTACAGTAGCACTGCGATCAGATAATGCGCTCCACTTCACTGGCCAGGCTTGTACAATAAAAATACATCTGAGTTCATGTTACAAAACACCATACTACCTAACGTTCAATTGCTTTCTGTAGTTCTGACTGCTGTCTATGATGCCACCATTTGCCACGTGTTCACAGACTTACATGGATCTTTTCTGCATTTCTTTTTCACCCTATATAAAACGTTGAAAATCTCAGGTCGATTCAAGTTAAGTCCTGTGAAAACAGACACATATTCAGGTTTGACTGGGAAAATGTTTTAGTTGTCTTTGGTGTGCTTTGGTTTCCATCCAAACTCTTCATTTTTACAAGCCAGTGAGCACAAATTTCACTGTTTGTTTAGCATTTGCGATGGTCTCTTGTGTCGTGCTGCCTGGGTTTTAACACACTGAGCTGAATCTACTGTAAACAAAGAAGAATCAATGTTTCTGTTGGTGCCAACAGGCAGAAGTGCAACGTTAGTTACAGTAGCTGCACTCAGAGGGCAATACAGGATACAACTAGAGAATGTGAATTAATGTTCTTCATACATACTGCTCAATAAAGCACTTTAATCTATCTCAATTAGCCTTTGTTATAAATTATGATTCATATTTGATGCAGGGCTCAGCTCAGTTTCATTATTTCTAAATGATTATTAAGTATTACTACCGACTGACCAACTCTGTTTTAAACTAGCTGGGAATAACATAGTATAGAGTATAGAATCACAGTTTTTCTGTGAATACTTAGTATGCAGAACCAGTTATGCAGGGTTATAAAGTATATTAATACTAAAAAAATGCTGCTATAAGATTTAATGCAGCAATAATGTTAAATTAAGTTTAAAGTAAATGCTGCACCAAATAGTAATAACCCACACAACAAACTTGTGTAAACATTAGCACTTCATTAGCAGAGTCATTTTTTCAACCTCATTCAACCTCTTTTTACCTTGGTACAGGTCTCCACCGTCACCTGGGGAATGCTGGGTAGTGTTTTGCTGCTAGAAACAGACAGTGAGACGGTCTTGAAACCAAAACAATGAGCTACAAAGACACTAGTGTGATTCTGATGGTCAGTAACAGTGTGAGACATTAAATTATAAGACACTAATTCAACCCCAACCCATTGAGGCAGGTGAGTTTGAGGATTTTTCCTCTCCACTGTCACCTCGTACTCGCTCAAGAAGTTTGAGGTTTTAACATTACCAAGTGATGTCACAGTGTTTTATTTTTCCCTATATAGTATTTTGAGCAATCTCCGGACAGGAATAAAAAAAGGAATTGCTTCTACTCACAGTTGACTCTAACTCTCTAACTAACACTCTTGTGCCATATATCACCCAGATACACTCCACTGGGTGAAACTTGTCTTCATTACAAGAGATGTAAGCAGGGCATCCAACACACTATGCTTTGGTCCTCAAACTGGCAACTCAACAAAACTCTGAAGAGACAGAGTCATGAACATCTATTTATAGCTATAATGCCATCAAACGTCATAACACAGTCCGCTTGCTACAACGGTCACTGCTACACAGTATTTGTGTCACAACACAGGACTGTATACACCCACCACCTGTCATGCACTTAGAGAAGTTCATTTAGTGCTGTCACCACTTTCCCTGAGGACAAAGACTATTTTCAGGCTATTCCGATGACAACACCATTTACTTTCTTGCTCGTCTGGGACCTGTATTCACCTTGGAAACTATACAGTTATAGCTAATTACTCACCCTGTTTGCTGGCATAGCCACATATTTCTACGTTTCAACATCAGATGTTTCAGAACCAAATATTAGAGGTGAATGGGTTTTATAACAAGAATGCATTTCCCACTGTAGCTACTTAAAACCAGTTACTTATAATTTGGAAAATAAACAATATCCTTTATCGAAAATCATCAGCCAGCAGATGTCTGTTCTGGCATAGAATCCACAGTAGCCACAATATTCAAGGTCATACATATGCTATGATTTGAACTTCACCTCTTCACCACTATAACCACACCGAACAGGTCAAACGCCGCGTTCCTTTCAGTTAACACTGACTAACAAACACCGTGGGAGTAAATGTTAATATTGGTACAGTCAACAAGCTAGGTGACGGACTGGATATGCTCAAGTGTCCTCCTACACCGATACCCAAGGAAGCGCAGTGCTTTAAAAAAGTATTTGCCTCCCTACTGATAGAAAGTAGTATCCCCGTCATGCTAAATCCCATAAAGTGTGCTTAAGCACATTTTTGGAAAGAGTTCAATTGCCACACCCAGAGCTGATTACTGCCAGACCTGCTGCATCAAGAAAACACTTCACGCAACACGTCATTCCACGAAAACAGCAAAGAAACTAAGTTATTGACAGGTATCAGTTTGGAGGGGGTTGCAAAACAATTTCTAAAGCTTTGGGACAGGGAGAGCTATTATGCACAAATGAAGAAACTTGGTGAACTGGTAGGTGGTGAACGAGCCAGGACAGGCCAGCACACAAAAACGACTCCAATAACAATTCAAAAGAACCCGGAACATCACAGTAGCTGCAGATCAGTGTTCATAATTCAATATTAGGAGAGTCTGGGCAAAAAAAGGCGCCCATGGGAGAGAATTAAAGAAGAAGCAGCTGCGTACCAAAATGCCACACGCTTGTCAAACATTCGCCAGAAAACATTTTCATTATTCTCAAGACTTTTGAAAACATATTCTGTGGTGTGATGAGATGAAAAAGGTGACAGCGCGACGGTCTGAGCTTCAGGACCTGGACAACTTGCTGCAATTGAATAAACAGTGAAAGAAATTAGGGTTTTGGAATGGCATTCAAAATCTCGACTTACAGTAGGTCCAGCGTTGGGGCATTAAGCAGTGCATTCATATTTAGAAACTCTTCAGTGTGGCTGAATTAAAACAGTACTTAGGCTGTTGGGCCGTCCACATTTCCGAAACTGAAATGTCTGAATGTCTCACAAAACAACACAGAAACACACTGAAGCATGTTCAGATGCCACATTGTGTTACTTTTAACGTAAAACCAAATGGAGAGGAAACGTTCACCAGAAATATTGATTGTTCCTTTCCTGTTACTAGATTATTTTTCTTTTACCATTGGTTTTCAATGAAAAAAAAACCTAAATGTTTTCTTATTTTAATACAGCCTAAGGGGCCCCACAAAAACCCAACCCTTTAGGCTTAATGTCTAAGGCTTTATATCCTAGGAAATACCGTGAAAGTGATTTTACAAATCAAAAAGTCGATGTGTTCATTTCTCACTGTAATGCTACTAATGCAGCCATGTGTACTACAGGTTTGTTAACATTAGCAAACAGGATCAAATTAATTCAGGAATTTGAGCTTTATGACGGAGGATCCGTGTTGTGAGCCACGTGCATGTTTGAGTTGACTCTGCTGGGAGTGCATAAGGTCAAACTGTCACTGACAAGCCAAGGGAACACAGGCGAAGTCCAATGATGGTGAAACAAATAATGAGGTCAGGCTGGTCAATAGCCATCATGGCAACAAGTTCAGTGGTCCAGAGAGACTGAAACATGGCTTCAACGCTGTTTTTAAAAAATATTACCAGCGTCTCCTGTGTTTACAGTAAACACTTCCATTTGTCAAAGAAAGTACTAAACAGAAAACGTTAACTGTTAAGCTGTCACGTATGAATGTCTCTGTTTGGTCACTGCGTTCAGAAATGTCCGTAATCTTTAACAGTGGAGACTGAACCGAACTGCTCCTGCCCGCCGCCACAGTTTAATGATGTCAACAAGTTGATCTCCTTGGATTATTGGTCTGGCCAGAACACAAAAACTCAGGGATATAGCAACAGACCAGAGGACGACAACATAATTTATATATGGCCCTGACAGATGTCTATGAAATGACTTCTGAAAAACTCCAGAAATCACTGCCGTGGCGTGACAACAGCCCAGCTTATTCAGACTAACAGTGCGTCCACTGCAACCTCAATCAGCAGGGACAAAAACGAACGCTGTTTGGATCTTTAGAAATGTATTTTCTTCAGTTATGCAATGATCTCAGCATTTTTAGCACGTGATGTGGTTTTTCTACACTCTGTGAATAACTAATGGTTCTTTAGATATACTTAATGAAATGAGCAATAAATATGAATCACAACCTTTCACAAGGTGCATGAAACACTCAAGAGACGCGCAGGAAGTTACGTTAGCTGCAGCCTTGCTGAACTGAAACACAACAATTTGAAATCAAATAGTAAAAATAAAGGTTAGAAGTGTATGTGAAGTGAGTGCTTTTTGCCCCAATATCATCCATGTTCCCAGAGTGATATTTCACACGCCTGCTGAGGTTTTGCAATATCTTTCTCCACTGAAATACACTAGAGGTGAATGGAATTTTGTTTGTGCTGCCCAGAGCATTGAAAGTTGACACTGGGAAACTAGCATGAAAAACGTCTGTCCACAGTGCGTGAACGGAATAGTTTCAGGGAAACAAGTGCTCGAGAGTTTGTCGTTTCTGAAGCAGGTGCAACAAAACTCCGTAAACCTCAACACATCTGTAAATATAACCAAAACTGAGGGTCATTATTTTCAGATTTGTTGCTAAAATTAACAGCAATGCAATTGTTGTTGTGTAACACCACACCCAAGAGCAGTTCTTAACGAAAAACACAAACAACTTCAACGTAGTCTGCAGCTCGTGAGTTGCCTGGGTGCGCGTGCGCTTCTACATCTCTACTGCGCGCGCGTGTGTGCGTGCGCGCACGCGCCACTATCAGCAGGACTCTCCAAATGCGCTATGACTCATAGAATCTGCGCGCGAGCTTGCCTTGGGGTGCGTGCGTGCGTGCAGCTTTTGCAGTATAGTAAAAAATCAGTCTTTGTTACGCTGTGTGAAGACAGAGGAGTGTGTGTGTGTGTGTGTGTGTGTGTGTGTGTGTGTGTGTGTGTGTGTGTTTGGTCTGGCACGACACACTTTAAGTTACGCATTCCCCCTTGCGCGACGGGCTTTAAGATTCCTCAGGAAAAGGACCGTTTCAGGACATTGCTGCATTATATTTTTGGGTATTTTTTATCAAACGTTTCATCCGAGCCAGCACTGGGCCAGTAAACAGATACAAGGGACACACCTCCGTTTGACTTTCACACACATTATAAACCTCCTCTGGCCAAAACACCCCTCTCGAACCCCAAGACTCCCGTCGCTCTCCCTCGCTGCCCCAATCTCCCATACCTCCGCCTGTCGCAAAGAGACAAAAACAACCTTTCTGTCATGAAAGCGAAGTGGGGACAACTGTTTTAGACACCACAAAGGAGCAGCAGTGCTGCGCCTTCGGCTGAAAGACGTGAATGGAGGGGGGAGGAGGGGCGGGGGGTGCGGGGGGTCAGGTTCATGCAAGATTCAAGTTCATGGGACAAGGGCATGTCAATACTGACCTATGTCCTGTTTGCAGGAGATGTGAACCGTGCCAGAGAGCTGTCATTACATATGCGTGGGGGGAGGGGGGAACAAAGACCCTCTGGCGATGCCACATGTGCGCGTCAATATCAGCCGCTTTCTCCCTCTCTCTACACACACACACACTGCACAGACTAACTTGCATGCACCCACATATCACCCATTTGTCTTTGCAGACATTTAAATGTGAGCGCAGCAGGATGGGTTGTTTTTTTGGTTGATAACCGGGCTGAGCAGCGCTTTAGATCCAGTCAAGGAGGAAAACACGAGGAGGGAGGGAGGCTGGTTTGGTGGTGGTTGGTGGGGGGGGTTCACTGATTACTTCGTTTTGCATTATGCAGCGTGAAACCGGAAGGTCCACCGTGCACCCCTGCACTGAACCCCCCTCGAGAAAAACACATTTTCTTGTTGCACTACTGCTGAATGAGCAAAGGCAAATCCCACGTTACCCCCTGACTCCATCCGAGAAGAAACAAACACCTAAAACAATGAAAAGAACAACAAACCGTGTACCACTATGCATAGAGTAGCGGCAGGATGAACTCACCTAATAATCTGCTGATGGAAAACAAAAAAAGCAGGGACTTCTAAAAATATATGGCAAGTCTCGCTCTCCACTCGCGAAACGTCTTCTCGCTTTCCAGCGCGTGCAGACAGTCTCTCCACTAATCTGTTATTTCACCTTTTTGTTTTTCCTCCACCTCCTTTATTTTTCCGCCGTACCTTCTCCCTCTCTGTCTCCTTTCTGCTGTTTTTTCTCCCTTCTCCAGCAGGAGGAACATTCAGCACAGCGACAAAAATATGGAGCGGTCAATCAAAAAAGGCAAGACGTGTCAATGAGAGTTTTCAGGGGTGGTAAAAAAGTTATAACCCGGTGAAGTGTCAACAAATGTGAGTGGACTCGTTGGTTTATATATAAAAAAAACGCAGGGTTATATTTGCCTCACCTTGTGACTGCTCAAGTTTGGAGCACAGTAAACGCAGACGCGCTCTCGGGAGTAAATATCGTGTTGGTGTGTTTGGCTCCACCTCCCCCCGTGTTTCACGTTGGTACATTCCGCCCTTGTTGAGCTCGTGGAACTGAGGCCGATGAGAGCGAGCGTTCCCGGCTGGGCCCGAGTCAGCAAGTAAATAAACACACCTGGAGCGAAAACGCGGTCAGGAGGAGGGAGGAGGAGGGCTACGCCAAGGAGGCCAACAAAGTCCGAGTAAGGTGCGGTGGTCCAAACCCGGGACTCCCAAGTGGCCGTGATGGGGCTTCTTGGGGTTCCAGGACCACCTGTCTCCCAGAGGAATGTTTTGCAGCAAATGCTTGACATTTGTCCTCATGCACATTCTGTGGGGTTTACCTTACTGGGTTGAAGGGAAAGGCGGGTGGATCCAGCTCAAGTCTGACAAGAGAAGCCTCGTGCAATAAAACCCGCTGGTTGTTTTCATACAGTGTATTGTCATTCACCTGTAGTGTGATCAAATTCAAGTGATACAGATTATTACATAGATCTAATGAGACCACAGTCAGCCGTATCTGTGTAATTCCAACAACTTATTTAATCCTTTTTTTCTATTTCAACGTTATACATTCACTTGCTTTAGGATATATTTCACACAGTTTTTGGTCAAACTTGTTCTTCCACTTGCTCTTGTTGATGGTTAAGATTAACAGTCATGGGTTTTAAGGTTAAAAAGGTTAAACTAACTGTATATGAACAGTTAAAAAGGTTTTAACTGTTCATATACAGTTAGTATAATTCCGTGTTACCTGTTAACTCTAAAGTGACTCATATTACTTGCGTGTTATATTTTAATAAACATTTCAGTCTCTATTTCTAGCCCTCCGAGGGTTCTACCAGTTCCTCCATGGTAACCACGAGCTGGTGAACTTGCATAATTCTGTTTTCAGAGTACATAAAGAGCTCTTTGAGTGGAGGAGCAGAGGGAAAAATAAACATGCCACATGGAATCCCAGCTACAGCTCTGCTGCACTGTACTCCTAACGCGAAGCAGATCTGCTGAGAACCAGAACATCGTTCATCAGCTCTGTGGTTATGTAAGTCAGGTCATAGTTTCCCCAAGTGACACAGGCTCTCATTTGTATTGCTTTTGGATGACCAAGCAGTTTCCTGTACATGCTTCCCAGCTGCACTTAGAATAAAATAAGACAACAAAATGCCAAACATACTCCCTTAGGAATACACGTGGTTTCAAGTGTAGATTGCAGTGTATTTATTCCTTTTTTCTCTTTCGCTCTGGTAGCTTAAATAATTGCAGTTGCATTATTTTGTATTGTTATCATTATTCCATTACCTCTTTAAGAAACAATAAACGCGACAAGTTAAACCACTTTCCAGTGTTTCTAGCCAACAAAGTGTTTCTATGGAGAACAATTTGTTTTTCGGAGGAATTAGATCTGGAGTAAAACTCACTCAACATGTCATCTGTAACATAGCTGGCGGTGAAATATCTCTCTGCGGCTCCAAATTAACCGCCTTACATAATGATCCTCCAGCCCGTGCTCCCGTCAGGCTGTGGTTAGCCAGATATTTGTTCCACATGAGAACGCTGATGCACATTTAAACAAGTGATTGTGTGATTGCAGTGAATTTGGACTATATCAACACAGTAGGAGTGACCTCACGCTAAACAGGATAAAAAATAATCTTGCACAAACATTCACTAAAACAAAAACTTCATGTCTCAGTTTTTTGTAGAATGAATAAGGTCCTTCGTTAAAAATGTTTAGCTTACCATTTTCTTTTTTTTTTTGCTTTGCAGACATGCACCACAGCAACTGCTGCAACAGTCGCAGATATATGTCAGTGGTTATTGCTTATCTTGGCCCACCAGCTGTGCAACCTGGCTGGATTAAAGGGCTTTTGGGTGATGTAACACACCCTCTGGCGGCCATACAGGAGGCCCAGAATAAGCTATGAACCCGCAATTGTGGACAAGACAGGCCGAGCATCCTCACTAAAATCTCTTGGTAATATTTCCAGACATTTCAATGTTTGCAGTGTTCTCAATTTTTCTGGCAATTAAGCTTTCCCAAATTTTAAAAAAGTTTCCTAATTTACACTAACTTTTGTGGAATACAGGGAACGAGTTCCTAGTCCCTCTGCCCAAAACAAACACATTTGTCAGAGTGTAACTAAATTAGATGATGTCAGCTGATAAATTGGTTCGTGTCTTTCCTGCCTCTTCATCTCTATCTTGAGCTCCATCAACAATTGGTTTCAGCCACATTTCTTAGAGTCATATCTGTGAGTGCTATCATCACTGGACAGCTGAAATGAATTTATGGATAAGTAAGCTAGAAGCCCCCCCACCCCCGTCTGTTTTGACCTCTGTTTCACCTGGAACCTAAAACCTGAGCCAACAATAACTCCCACAACACACGACACAACAGGAGGCCGATGATAGTCTACTCAACAATTATGTGACCAGTCCTGAAGATAGAGTGTGTGTCTCTGCAAGATGTTTGTCGAATTCAAGCCAGTCAGTACTGTCTAGTGTAAACATGTCACTTATTGGAGAACAGGGTGTTTTGTACTGCTGCCAATATTAAGGTTTGCAAGAGGAAAATAATAATCACTTACTACAAGAACACACAAGAGTTATTAACTGTGGAAACGTTTTTATTAGTTTCCTTATAAAACAGTTGACTCCTGAGCTACTGTGGAAACGTGAGCTAACACGCTGAGCATTACAGAGTGTTCAATTTGTGGGGTGTGCAATATTACAAACTGAATACTGGCAACAAGTCAGCTACGTTTACACATTAGTATTCTGAGAAGGGTTTGCATTTTTCATAACTCTTTGCTGTTATATCACTAACGGTTTGTTGATTGTGCCGGATGCTGCTTCCACCCACCTTTTCATTCTAATCAGGTCCACTCACTGAGTCAATCAAATACCAGCATGAGTGGTGTAATGCCGTATAGTGCGATTATAGTGATGAGGTTTTAGTTTAATCACAACTGAACCTCAGAGACGTAAGAGGTTCAGGTAGCTAGTCATGTAACCAGCCACAGGGCAGAGGAAAAAATAACCGTCACATGAGCTGGTTGAACGAATTCCATTTTTGAACATTTTCATCACCTGCTCAGTCACCCTCCTGAGATCAACTTTGCTCCTAGTACATAATTTTAGACAGACAGAAAGAAACTCACACACCATTTTTAATTACATGTTTCATATTGTTGTACAGTATCTTTTACAGCCTGAGATAACGTTTGCCACTGTTGTCATTATTATTATTGCATTTTAAACTAATACTGTTGCACATTCAGTTGTTACAGAGCATCATTAATCATAATCCATTTTAAATTATGTTTCCGGCCTGTTTTAGCTCAGTTTTTGGTCTCCACCAACACGTGAAAGCAGTACCTGGCTGTTTGGCTGATCAATTCTGCAATGTTCTTATTTTGACGTTGTTTGTCAGGACTTCATTTGGCAATGAGCTAGTATTATACAGTGAATGAACCGAAACAGTGGAGTTCCAAGACAAATAACCGAAAAGCAATTACTTGAAATATTCTATATATTTAGCTAATAGGCAGAGTCAGGTCTTAATTCTAAGTTATATGATATAGAGATAATATCTGTGAGGATTCTCAGTCATCCAGGTCATATAGTTATCTCATAAATGTTTTATCCAAAGCAACTGGACCTGTTAGGTTTCTTGATGACGTTTGACCCTTCTATTCCAGAGGGCTTTCTCAAGTCTGACTGACCGCTGTGAGTAGCAGGTTTATAAACCCTGTGGAGTCCTCAAGTGAGTGATTGATGGTCACCTGTGTTATCCTTCACCACGGTTTTCATGTATAACTGAGCATCACATAGCACTGGTTATTTGTTGTCTGCAGATACACAGATATGCCTCTTTTTTCAGTTTAGAGTTACATTCATGTTGAGATAGACGTAGATGGATCGTCAGATGATCACTGAGGGCAAATTCACCTCTATGATCATCACTGACAAAATGATAGACTCATAGAAGAAGGACATCTGACTGGTTCAATTACTTTATAATCTTATGTATTTCTTTTAGAGCATCATGGATAAAGGGCAGTAACACTGAGGCATTTGCTGTGTTTAATGGTAAAGTCAAAGGCATATAATAAGACACAAAAGTTCATCTGGCTGTAAGTTTTTGCTTGGTTAATGTAAGGATGTTAAGCCAGAGCTCTGTTGTATGAAACCCCTACTCATCTCCACCATATTAGCTCCTCTCAACAATAGTTGGTCACTGGTGGCCGTCAACCGGCTTCACCAGGATCCTTTTAATCACTGCAATTGACCTCATAACCCCATGTGCCCTCTATATGAACACACATTACTACAGACCCAGGTCCCCCTCCCCATTTTTAACCTACCTCCTGCTGTTAGCAGTTCAATACAGTTAATGCTGATGGAAGGAAAAGAAAATGTGAGTGGAAAAAACTCAAGTGGACTAAAGCTAGTCTGGAGACTTGTGTTTCCAAAGTGTAATTTATTTTGAACTAAATGCATAAAACCGATTATGCATGTGTTCTTTAGAAAGGACTGAAGTAGTTTGGATGTGAAATGGGGGTATGGATTTTTCACTCTGTTACCTGGTCACTTAACTTTCTTATTTTATTATATATTACCAAGGATGCAGAAGCCTGAACACTCTCACAGCCTTTTTGAATTTGTCTGTAGTCTTTTTGTTTTTTGCTCTTGTTTTTATATCACATTCATCCTAAAATGCCCTTCACCTAAAATTTTATGATCCTCTCAAACAGTTTCATTACTTCACAGTAACATTTGCTTTTGCGCTGACACACTCATCCAGAGTGATTAAGTGCGTGCACATTTAAGTGAAGCCACACTCACAGTAGTCTGATTATGTGGTGAGATTAGGCTTTCAGAGTGATTGTACGTGTGGTTTTTAACTTCAGATTTGGTGATTTCTGCATGATCCAGTTAACAGGATTTCATTCTCAAGCCCAACATTTTAGTGCTGTATATTAATGTATGTATCACAAAATGAGAACGATTTACCACTGCATTACGTTTGCAGAGATGCAGAGAATCCATCCATGGTGTTGGTCCTTTTACCCACAGCTACTTGAGGATCTGACTACTGGTTGCAACTGATGTTTACTAAACTGTAAAGTGAACCACCAATAGACACAGAAATGAACCTTAAGAAAGAAGATCAGTGTGTATCACAAGGACATTTTGATCTGGCAAATACTCTCCTGATGGACACCTTGTTCTGTTCACTGATCCTTCTCCTGACCTTATACTAACTTGATGGGGACATTAGAGTACACCAACAACACCGACACAGGCTACAGACTTATCTCAATGTGTTATTATCTTAGAATATTAAACACACCATCTGCTCCTCATTTATGCTCCAAATCTGGCAGAAGAATCTCCAAATCTTCCTCTCAACTTTGTCTGACACTAAATAACTAAAACTATGCAAGAGAAACACAAAGACAGTAGTGCAAAGATGACAAATATTCAGAAGTAGTTATCTGGTGGCTGTGCACAAAAAACCACGAGTGGATTCTTGGTTTTTATGTGAATGGCAATAAATAGTAAGGAATGTCACAAATGCTTGAACTGTCTCCTTATGTAAGAGTGAGAATTACTCATGTGACCTTAATAATATGAGCCGCGCTTCTCTGTTTGTGTGTTGTGAGCCTTTTTTTTTTACTTACAGAAATATGCACCAACCGAGCACGTTCACACCGTGTGTTTGGTGTGAGAATATTTTTGTCCCCGCAACCATCTGATCTTATAGGAAATGTTTCCTTACAGGTGCCTCGTGTAATCTGATCGTCATGACTGCAAAGTATGAAGTAGTGAGCTGAACGTCTGCACATTAGGAATCAACTTAAGAACCAGAGGAAACTATTTTTCTTTATCTCTGGCCTCACAAATGTCAATGCCTGCTGTAGGTGTTTGCATTG
>JAUMHF010000010.1:7776312-7789590 GCA_032359275.1 Microctenopoma steveboyesi | reverse complement strand
CTTAAGAACCAGAGGAAACTATTTTTCTTTATCTCTGGCCTCACAAATGTCAATGCCTGCTGTAGGTGTTTGCATTGAGTGTGTATCCTTCACAGCCTGTATCTAATTAAACTGTACGCTGACAGCGTCTGACTATGTGTCAGACTGTGTGTCATGTCTTCATTTCATTTCTTATAACTTTGTGATTCTTCTTCACTACTGCGAACCAGTACCCCCTCAGCTTGGAGCGTATTTTAAGAAGCGCTTGCTCGAGTTAAAAGAAGCTTGTAATAAAAAGGTTTGTAAAGATTTTTTATTATATTTTTGTAAAAACCACAAAGGCAAACAACACACTCAGACTAATTATTTGTACAAGCTCAGGACAGACGGAGAACATGTCATGCTGAATGACATACAGTTATGCTGCATGTGCTCTCTGACCTTGTGGCACAGAAAAACACATAACTCAACCAATCAACATCTACCAAAAATATCTACGAGCCAATCCTAGGACCTTCTCTATTTCCTGCAGCAGAGCTTTACCAGTGTCTTGTCCTTCAAATTCAACATACTGTAGGTGTTCACACATCGATATGGACCTGTTATTTCCTAGAACAGAACCCAGTCCTTCCTCTGTGCTTTTTCATGATGTTATAGTGTTCTCGTGTTGAGTGGCTTCACTGACAGGTTTTCTCATCATCTTTGTTGTTCTCATGTTAAAGAACCACCTGAACCCCAGGGCCAGTGTCATTATGTCTGGATGAAAGACAAGTGGATTTGTTTGATGCTGAACATCAGAAGAGCAGCAGAAGAAATGGCTCCACTGTAGCAGAAGTTGCCGACATCCAACAGCAAAGAGGCTTTTGTGAGTGGAAAAAGATAGGGGGAGGAAGAGTAGACGAAGGTGAAGAACGGAGGCGTAAAAAAGAAAAAGTTACTGCATTTCCCCATGTCTGCTTGTACTCTGCTGCTAATGCTAGTCTCAGTGATTAGAGCAGCAGGAATGTACGCCTTTGCTAACGGCTGGTTGTGCGTGTGTGTGATTTGAGACAGCTGCAGAAAAAAGGGGGGATGTGGGTGGGAGGGGTGCAGTTCATTTTGGCGGTGAAAAAAGGGGGAGTGTCCCTTCACGTGATTGGCCTAGTGGGCAGTTTTCAGTGTAAATGACGTCACAACGTTTCGCCTGACCTACTTAGAGTGGCTGTGATGTCACAGCTGTCTTTTCCCCCTGTCTCTGTCCTCTCTTCTCCCTCTCTTATACAACTCTTCTGTTTCTCTCTCTGTCCTGGTTCTTTCTTTTTCTGCCTTTCCAATCCATCTTCTTCTTTTTATTGCAATTGTTTTCTCCCCTCTTCCCCATTTGGTGAAGGAAGCTAGTGAGTGAGAAAGAGATGGGGAAGAGAGCAAAGAGGCACTGCCAGAAACCCAGTTTCTAGAGATTAGAGTTATATTGATGAATATTAATGTGTTGGAAAGCAGCTCTGGCCCTGGTGACATGACAAAACGAGAAGGCAAGCTTCCACCATATGGACAGAAAAGCTCTGTGGAACCATGAAAATTTTAATTTATCACTGAGTTTTAAACAAGTAAGCAAAAAAATAAACAAATACTGATCTCACTGAAACACGATCATCAGATGTGAGGCTACGGGGAAGGTAAAGTTTGTCGTAGATTTTGGTTGGTTAGAGAAGTTATACTGTTACCAAAACACACTTGAAGAATGGCTGAAACATGGATTCAAAAGAAGATTCACTGTTGCAGAGGCTGCAGCAACATGAACAGGGTTATTTAATTTAATAATTACCCAGCTGTTTTGCAATTTCACTGTTATTATTGAAAAAAATACAAAAATATTTCATCTTATTTAGAAAACCTGTGGAATCAAGAAAATTAGACCACAACAATCCCCCAAAACCATCTGGAAAATACTCGAGGGATCCTTGATGCACAGTTAGAGTTATGCTGTTATGCATATCCTACAGTTTACTGTATGTGCTGTATGAATGAAACTGGGTTATATATCCTGTCAATGTGATTGTAAGATTGTAAAGCTTTTCATTGGGCCATCGAAATATGGGAAAAGATATGGTGACATGAAGATCAAAGGTTTAAATGAAAATGTGGCTAATTGTACTAAAATGCTTTTTGTGAAAACACATTGTTCTTGAATCAGCCCTTTGGGGGTTTGTTGCACTTCATATTGTTTTTTTTCATAGCGATTCTTTCTTTTTCCTAGAGTCTAACAACAGACGGTGGATCATTGTGGAGCAGTCTATGTGGAGCCCACTGAGCCAAAATCCACACTGACCTTTAGCGAAATGAATTCTAGGTGATTTAATCTTACAATACTGGTTATATACAGATGTGACTGTGCTCTTTAATTTGCCATTGTGTATGAGGGCAGTCTGTGTGGGTTCTCTCTGAGGACTCTGGCTTCACCACACATGCAGAGACCCGTATGTTTGGTTAATCGCTGACCTCGTAGGTGTGAAAGTGAGTGTGAACGGTGGATGGAGGACAAGCTGTTGGGATCACGGGGGGATGCAAGCACTTTATAACAAGTACGATAGCGTAGATTCTGAGCAAGCTGTAACATTTAAAAGCTGCTTACGTGTTAAGGTATCAGGTGTATTATACATTGTAACTAATGAGTATGATGGAGCGACTGAATACGTGAGAATAATACGATTTTGACAGCCGTTTTATATTTTTTGTACTTATGCAGCACCTGAACACTTGCTGTATTTCAACATTGATGTATTTTCCACAATGTGCCCTTGGCTGTATATGAATACATGTATTACTGTGAAAAACAGATGTATTGGCAGATTTTTTGATTCCTACACAAGCAGATTATCTGCGAGGAGCCAGGACACAGAGGGCTGATTACAGCAGCAGGGTTGGATCTAATCTGAGGCCACACTCGGATCAGACAACAATCACTCTGCAGTGGGATAGATGGAGGAAAAAGCCAGTGATGGCGTAAACGGTTAAAGAAACATTCGAAAGAAGTAAGAAAAAACAGAGACAAGGCCGGTGTGCTGAAAGTAAAATGATGGTGGGGCATGAGAGTAAAAGTGAAATTAACGGATGATAAACCAGGACAATAAACCAGGACAAACAGTAAATAGACGAGATGTGTTCAAAGGTTGAACAGAATAAAACAGGTAAAGCAAAACAGAAAGACTGAGAGCATGAGGGAGATGATCCTACTTTTCCTTTTTTTCAGAACGTGGCCAAATAAAGAAAAGAAGAAAGAAAAGGAGAAGAAACAAGCAAAAGCAACAATTCCTCATCTTTCCTCCGTCTCACTCTCCTCTCTTCTTCATTCCTCCTGTTCAGTGGAAGCCCTCTTTCTCTCTCATTTATATTCACACCAGCTACGTGGCTAGTTGAAGGCCAACCGCTGCTCAATACCGACGACAACACAAACTCATACAGAAGCATGCGTTGGCACAGTCAGACTCTTTGTTGTGAGGTTAAATTAGTACAAGTGCAGCCACAGGAGGCCAAACTCAAAAAAAGGATTTTCTGTATAATCCGACTAGAGTTTGCAAAAGAACGAAATGCAATTGACTAGATTGAAAAGAAGCTAAAATTGTCCAACACTGGCTGAAACAAAAACGTGGAATATTTTAATCAGAAATGACATTAACATCAAGTTTTATTGGCAAAAGCATCTGAATGTGGTAGAATTTAAATTTGATTTGCTAGTTTTTGTTTTGTTTTGCATTAGTGTAACCATTATTCTTTTATATGGGAAAGAAGCTGGATTGTGATTGGATGATGACAGGCACAAACATCTGAAGAAGAAAAATAAGGTGACACTCAGGCAAACACGTTACACGACGATATCGGTCAAACTCAACATGGAGATGATTGTGTTGTTCAAAGGTTTACGACACTTAGAGGGAGTGGAGAGAGACAGATGCATTTTGTGTAATAAAACTCTGGCACATCCATCCATCATTCTAGCAGCTTGTCCTCTTAAGGGTTGCTGGAGTCTATCCCAGCTGTCATTTTTATCATCTATCACAGGGCTGACATACAGAGACAAACCTTCACACCTATAACATGTATCTCCTGCTGGCAGGAAGTGCAAACCTATGCACCACCATTTACCCAATACTGTTACATTTTATACTTCAGATTCAGACTTGGACTTTCGCACTTTATTGATTTACATCGCCTGTTACAGCAGGAAAAGAATCAAATTGAAACAGAAAGTGTGGTTGCAGGTACGATATAAACAATAAGAGTAAGTTTCATGATTTGCCGTCATCCTTGTAAATGTTGTTGTTGTTTTGTGTTGTTGCACCATTGTTAAGCGTAACTGTTTGTCTCTCTCTCTTTAGACCTACCAAGACAAAATAAACTCGAGCTTTGGTAATGTTTACACTCTTTTCCACATCAAATTGTTTGGATGTTAAACATTTCTTCTACATTTATAATGGCGACAGGCTTACACTTGGCCACGAATGTCCTGACTTTTCTGAGTTGTGACAAAATAAATAATCTCACTGCAACCACTTAAATAAAATGCCTTTTTTTAATTGTATTTATTTCACATGACAGAGGTATAAGTTTGATTATAAGTAAAGTAAGTGCAAGTGAGAGCCACGTGTCAGTCAGCACCTATATCTGCTTTATTATGAGTAAAAATACTGATACGGACAGCATGCAAATTTGAACAGTACCAGTATTTATCGTACGCTTCGCAGAGAGACAAAAGACCTAGAAGCAGGTCACTACAGTTTGTGGGTGTGTTTGTCTTGGTTTGAAATACCACGGATAGAAGCACCACCAAACCAAAACAAACTTGTTATTAGGACAGATAGTTTTACAGCGCAGACCTGACGTGACCCCGTGTCAGCAGTAATGGTCAGAGAGTAACATGCTAATTAAATTTCCTTCTTGTAACTGTTGCTTGTTGTTCACACATGCATAAATCCACACACACACACACACACACACATGCTGGAACATGTTTTAAACTGCAGCAGTGTGCCAACCTTTCTCTTCCTTTGTTTAACTCATATTTCATTCTGTGTTTTCCTAACTCACTTTCTCTCTCACACACACACACACACAAGCCCACTCATGTTCACACACACACACACACACACACACACACACACAGTGAGAAAATCACCAGAGGCTCAGGTACTTTTCCGCGTCCCTTCATCATGTTTTTGTTTCATGCTCATGTCTCCACCGTCTCTCTCTCACAGACACATTCACACAAAAGAGCTCCCAGCGGCACCAATAAATCACCCTGGAGGTTTACAGCTCCATTTCTCCATCTCTCTTATCTCCCGACCTCTTTGCAGCCTTGTGACGCTTCTCGCTTTCCTTCCTCTCTTCCTCCTCTCTTTCACGCCCTTCTCATCGCTCACTTTCTTCTTCCTCTCTCTCCACCTCGGCTGTGACCTCTCTTTGGCTCAGATTATCATGCCACCTTTATCTTCCCTTTCATTCTTCACCTGACTCGTCACCCACCTGCAAGACTGCATCACCGGGCAAATCATTCACTTCAGTTCATTTTCAGTTTTACGTTTGCTGTTTGGATGGTTAAAGGCAGACAACCTGCCTTTGAACAGATAGTTCTAAGCTAAGCTAAGCTAACTGAGTGCTGTGTTTCATGTTTGTTACCTGATGCTTGGAATGAAAGCAATAGAAAGCGCTTTCACTTGGAACGGATCTATAAATCTTTGGTTAGGGTTAGAGTAAATCTGTGGTGATAATTCAAACAACAGTTCACAACTTAACATGTTTTTTTTAATGTTTCATTAATGTCGCTCGTTTATTGTAATTTGATAATGACATATACCTGAAGGGCCGAGCCGTGTTGCAGCATCTTTCCATCTATTATAAAAATAACCGAATAGGTAATGGAACAAATTACAAACTGCCCTCGTGGTGCATGTTTAGACTTGCTACAGCAGAAAAACCATTAGTAATGTTATATTATAATACCAACATTAGCACCTTAGACACATTGGTTGTGTCAGACGAGGCAGTGTGCACACAAGGGCCTTAGCTGGCACAACTACAGGAAATGGAATGCAGCCACGATTAATGTTACCAGCGTTTCCTGTTGTGACAGGGCAAAGTGATTATGCGAGAGCAATATTTCAGGCTAGCACCTGTGCACTGTTTGGTCTCCGAGTTATCTGTATCTGTTAATACCTCACAGTAACATTGAAAATTCAATGTTTTTTAAATTACGTTCGTCCACATACAAGCCACCTATCATGATAACGATTTCATTCTGTTATTTTTCAAACTGCAATACGTCATCACAGTCTACCAAGGACACACAGATGATTGTGTTAATATTAGTCATTTTGCTCACGGCTTTATGTAGAGGACTTACAAAGGACATGTCTTTGGTCAGCTCTGTGGGACAGCAGAAAGCCACCAGTGGCCACACTTTGCAGTCTTAAGAGTCATTAAGAGTTAAGTGCCTTGCTCAAGGGCAGCTAGCTTCAGGTTGGTTCTGTTTGATAACCTTTTAATTGCTTTCTTGTTTCTGTGGCTAGAATCCCATTAAATCATGAAGGTTGACACTTGAATTACTGAAACTTGCAGAGGGGGCAAGTCTGTGCAGACACTGTATCGCATTACACAACTGCATGTGAAGGAAGAGTTTGCTTTGACTTTAAGGATCGATGTTTGAAATGCACAGTGACATATTGCTGCAACAGAGAACAGAGAAAAAAAAGTGACGGTAGCAGTGTTTGGGGCCTGGTGGGAAATGTGACGTCAAAATGTGACAAAAGACGTCAAAACAGAGGTCTAACTATCTAAAAATGCACACGTACACTTTGCTTGTTCAATGAGAAGACAATCCACACAAACAGTCTCTATCCAATAAAACGCTGCATAAAAACGAGTAGTGCTTAAATGAGGTTTGAACAAAAGATGACACTCTGCAATCACTCGCTTTGACTGTCACACAAGTTCCACATTCTTCATCCCTGCCGAGCACACACCACAAAACTCTGTCCCGCTCTTCCTGTCATCTCTCTCCATCTGTCACTTTCTCATCCATCTGTCTCCTGTCTCCTGCGGTCTGTTCACTCATCCATCCACCGCACTCTGTCTATCTGTCACCCTCTTGTTAATCACAGTCCAACCCGAAGACTGTTGCTTATTGATTAGTCCCCTCTTTCCTCCCTATTCCTGCCAGCCCTCTGTGCTTGAATTCATTACTGAGCTCCAAGGCTTCCACAGACTCCCAGCAGCGTAATGTATATTAATAAAGAAGCAGCATATTGATGTAGTCTGGTCGTTGGTAATGAAGCTGTGGACAAACAACTGTGTTTGCCTCGAGCTGCTTTTAAATTGCTGTAGACTGAATAAAACATTTTATTGCATTTGAGAAGCATCTTAACGGGTACGTTTCAATGTTAAAGTGGTGCAGTGATGCTTGTGTACATCCATTCCAAACTAGGGACTGCTAGTAGCTAAACTAGCGTGATTTTATTATACAAATACATGATTTAAATATGGGGATCATGTTGTGGGCAACACCTAACGGACAGACCCTGTGGTAACATATTTCCCAGTTTGCATTCTTGAAGAATCAAAGACATTCTAATACTAAAATGTAGACCACAGATCCATTATTGATTTGTAACAACTCACTGAATAAGATTTTATCGCTGTTGTCTTCACTCCAATATGTCAAAGGAAAATCTGCTGTAAACAAGCTTTTTTTTTTTACATAACCTCAGAGACAATTATTTGATTTGGACTTAGAGTCATTGAAAATTCAAACTCAACTACCAGCGTGGGACAAATCTGTAAATGTACTACAAGAAAATACCTACCCAACAATTACGTTTTTCACAGTGTAATAACACACTGCAAAAACTTCCATGTTTTAATCACTCTCCCAACCTACTGCACAACCCAAATAAATAACCTTCTACCTCCTGTAAAGCTCCACCGTGATGTCACCCAAAATACCCCCAGCTATACACTACATGAAGACATTCCATGTGGGTTGTAACAACATGGAAAACATGTTTATTCACTTTCACCAGTGCAGTCAAATGATGAAAAGTACATAAACAGAAAACGAAAAACCATTAAGTAACACTCCATTACACAAGTCAAGGTCGACTGGGTCGTAACACTATGCAACAAACAAAACTATTTTCCGAACAATGAGAATTTTAAAGGCCCATACGCGCAAAACGACAATTTGTACACAGTCACGTTGTGACAAGCAGAAGGTGAAAGTGAAAAAGTGAAAGAACAACAGAAAAAACTCCCTGTAGGTTTTTACTGTGTAGCTGTTATGGTACACTGCCACCTGCTGGTAAGGAGGCAGCTATACAACTAAATTATCAATAGGTTTTAGTTTTTAAAAGAGTCTGGGGGGTAGTACCACTTATGGTAAATGTCTGACCTTAAGACAAACTGCTGCACCTGAGCAAATTTAAAAACCATCTCTGAATGATAATTGATTACACTTTGGCAACATTTTTTTCTAAAAACAAATAACTGTTACTTTTAACTAATTACTTATTTTTATACTGGAGAGGCTCAAAGTCCTGAGTTGAAATGTACAGGTTGTTACATTTGTATCCTCAGTTGAACTTGCCCTTTGTCTAAATGTAAAAGAATTTGCACTTATCTAGGGACAGAAATTCTCTGTTTATGTTCAAGTAGGAAAAAAAACAAAACAAGTCAAATGACCAAATGAATAAAAAACTGGAAAATACAGGAACAAATACATGTCGTCATATCTATGATTTCGTATGCGTTTGTGGGAGCCGGCAATATCTACAATATAGTTTATATAAATGTCCAGTTGAAACAGCAGATATGAACACATGACCACTATGTACAGGTGTGGCAATACAATCATACACAATAGTTTTGTGCATGTGCATGTAGTGTTTAGGACTCGTCTCCATTGGTGCTATCACCGTCGTCCTCTCCTTCCTCCTGCTCACCCTCTTCTTCCTCATCATCCTCTCTCCCTCTGCTTTTAACCTGCATGAAAGGAAAATGTCACTTTAATCATTAGAACGTATGTAAATCTGTCTTTATTTAGCAGTAACTTGCTTTGTCGTTGACAACGTAGCACTCACTGTGCTTCCCTTCTTCTCCTTCCTCCCCACACTCACCTCATCTTCATCCTCCAGCAGATCCCCCTCCTCCTCGGAGTCGAGAGCCTGGCTCTCTCTGTCCCGCTTCAGGCTGTCCTCCTTCTTACTGGAGGTAGATGAGTGGTGTGGGGACACCTCACCAGGCTCTGGTTTGGAGCTCTTGTCTGTGGTTTGAAAATGCGATTGATGAAAAAATGGGAGGGTCACAACCACGTGACTAAGCAACAAAGGTGCCTGGTGCTTTTATTTATCTAACACCGAACTGTCGTAGTCGCATCATTTTCAAAACCGTCCTTCTGTTTAGTATTTACAGTATACGCTGTAACTCACACATATTATTTACACTCACAATATTTAATACCATTTTTTATGCAGACGACACGTTTATGTCTCATTTAGGACCAATAAACAGGCAAACTTTCATTACTTATTATACTGACTGTCAAATATAAAATGTGGGATGTCTCTCTGTCTATCTATAAATATAGTATAAATTTCAAAGCCAATTAAAAAATCTTTAGGTTTGGGCCTCACTGCAGCCAGAAACCTTTTTATTAGGGTGTGATATCACGTTACAAAATACACTCAGTTGTGTTTTATCAACTGAGGAGCATCTCAAATGTCACGTTCTTTCTCCTTCACCTCACCCTAAAAAGATTTATACATGCATACAGAGTCCATTTCAGGACTTAAAGGGCCCCGGCTTTTGCAGTCTGGTCCCCTTAAATAAGGACCTGAGACCTGAGTTACAGAAACTCTCAGTGATTTCTTTTAAACTTCTTGAAACTTATCTTATGAAAAGAAGCAATTTCCTGAACTAACAGTAATATATGTTTTTGTCTTTATCCTGTATTATTGTTTTTGTCTTTTATAAAAAAATTATTTGCATTTGACTCAGTGTTTGCCTGATTCTAACACGTCTTGTTGAAACTTTTTTGAACCACATATGGCATAGTGTTAGAAAGTGCTGTGTAAATAAAGTTATTATTTAAAAGCAAACAGTGGGGGCTGTTGAGGGTCATCTGATGATGATGATGAACGTTTTCCTTTAATGACACCCAAAACAAACCTCTGCCACCATCATAACTACTGCTGCTGCTGTTGTTAGTCAGCTTTATAGACTCTTTATATATTTAACATTTGCGTATGCCCCTTCGTGACTCATCCAGTTGCAGAATGAGTCACAGAAAAAATTTGGGACTTGTGAATATGGTGAGAAAAATGACTAAAATAAAATTCCTGTTATACATTTGGCATTTGCTTTTGGTATTGAGCAATCACAAAGTGGCAGCGTAAATGTGCTGTCTTTACTGAAAGCATTTTTTATGCTTCAGGAGCTGCTGAAAAAGCAAGAATACATCATTGCTGATGTTTCAAACTGATCAACTTTACCCTCAACTCATTAGGACTCACCTGACTTCTTACTGTGGTCCCTCTCCATGCGCTCCAAGCTCTCCAGCAGGGAATCCACTTTATGTTTGATCTGCGTGAGCTCTCTTTTGATGGTCTGCAGGTCATCCACTTTCACTGGGGGGATAACAGGATGGTAGGAAAGCCTTTAGGAGACTGGTATTAGGAATGAAAGTCCACAGCTTCAGCAGCTCTGTGTGGAACCTACTTGTGCGTGAAGTCCTTTGGCTGCTCTTGGTGGATGAGGAGAAGCTAGTTTTGGTTCGTCGGTTCCCTCCTCCACTCAGACTAACCCTAGGACGCTTTGAGGGGATGACAGCTCGGGACAACGGGGGAGGAGGGGGAGGCACTCGGGACTGGTAGGAGTACATCCTGAGATAGTTGCAAAATAATAATGACACCATAAATGGTTTTAACTTTGTCAGCATTTTCACGTATGAACACTGTAAGACCACATAGCTTACCTATCATAGTAATCTCTTTGAAAGTCATAATCCAAATCTAAAGATGAACTGCAGAAACAGAAGAATGGAGCATAGGGATTTATGCACATGTCTTTGTCAAACAAATATATATTGAAATTAAAATCAATGATATTGTTGCTTTAGCATGAGCAGCGTGCACAGGTGGACTAACCTATACATGTCTCCAGCAGAGCGCTTCACCGTCTTGGATCTGTGAGGCTTTGGCTCGCCTGCCAGGTTGATGTCTGAGAGAAGGAAAACAGTGAGTCAAAGGAAGAGTTAAGAGTAGTCAGGAGTGAGAGAAAATATGTGTAACGAACAGAAAGTGTGAATTTTCAATCAACACATTTTATCACTCCTTCACTTTGGTCTGATTCCATGCTATTTCAGAACCACACTGCAGGTTTTACCCCGACCAGATGGCAGTTGGCCGCTGCAAATAATGACTGACATTTATTTTAGCCGGCTTGGATCACCATTCAAACAAAAAAAATCTGAGTAAAAACAGCTGTGATGAGATCTTAGCATTTTCTAATTTAACCTGCACAAAACAAATCCTTTAAAACCCTGGTATTAATATTAGGGGGCAGTATAGAGCTCAGCAGAAACATGTGCTTGGCTTCCTTTTGAAAATAAGTCAAGACTGCAACTTTCAACCGATATGATTATATGTAAATATGTTGTATATGAAACTTGTCAAATAAACCAGTTAATTACGAGTGTCGTTGGTGGTTGCAGCTTCATTTTACAAAACAAATATGATCAATGTGTCAATCCAACTCTTGGCAAGACTAAGAGTAGAATAGTTAAACCCTTTCTTTTTCCGTCTCTACTGGAGAGTAGAGACGGTGTCACTGTCACCATGATGTTACCATGTGGAAAATATAAAACTATTTCTTTAACAGAGACAGTGAAGCTGAGTTTTACTCTTTTTCATTAAAGGGAGACCAATTCCTATTCTAGTACTAACCCGTCCCCGGGTGAGTCTCTAGTTACCCGTGCCCCCGTGGACCTCACCTAAAACTTGTCCTACAATCATACGCCCATCCTCTCCTGCCACTGCCGCCCTGGCGTTCCTTTCGTTGGAGTACTGGACAAAGGCATAGCCCTTGTGGACGGAGCAGCCCACAACCTTGCCGTACTTGGAGAAGATCGCTTCCACATCGGCCTTGGTGACCAGCAGCGTGTTGAGGTTGCCGATGAAGACACGGGAGTTGAGGGATCGGGGGTCAGTCTTGTTGGTCACGTTGCTGCTGGCCATCAGGCTGGAGGTGGAGGAGGAGGACGACCAACTAGACAAGAGTGAGAGGCGGCAGGATGGAGAGAGGTGGGCAGGGAGGATGGATGAGGAAATGAGGAAGAGAGGCAAAGTTAAGATGCTGGGGAAAACTGATAAACATTTAGGGTGAGGAGAAACTGTAGAAATGAGCTGATAAGCACAAAGTGATATACTCTTCTCGTGTGCTTCTGAATTTTCCATCATTATATGTATTATTAGCCAACTGATCATACTGTTTTCGACATTTTTCCTTCACCGGACCAATGTTTCAGCTCAAATTACAGTTTGCAGCTAATCTCAAAGCATCAACGTCTGATACAGAACAACCACTTGTGCTCATCTTTATATTTACGTTGCAACGGGATCATTTTGTGGTTATCAATGTGCACAGAAGACAAAGTACATTCTACTTTCTACGATGCAGATGGATTCAGTCACTAGGGATACACACAAAGACAAGTGTGTGTGTGTGTATTCTTCTGTACTAATAAGGAGAGGAGCAGAACAGACAGTGTGATTGGGACACGAAGCAGCCAGAACTCACTCCATTGTCTCTGTACTCTGGTCGGTGGAGGTCTGCCTGCCTGTCTGACTCTGTTGGAGAGAAGAGGGTCATCGAGGAACTATGAGAGATGAAGTCAGTAACTGAGGGGGAGACATCTACTGCAACTCCAAAAGTTAGCTTTCTCCTGTTTTCTCTTTGAAAAGGGAGAAGCGGTTGTTCAAGAGGCGGTAGATAAAATGTTTAAAAAATGGAGCCGTAAAAAAAACCTGTGGAATAAATGTTTGTTATGACAAAAAGGCATTTAGGAATGTTTTCTGTTTTTAAATGATCATGTGCGTATGTAGAATCTTGTCATAATATCTTTCAGTAGTTCATGAGCCTGCTGTATGATGACACTCTCTGAAAGTCAGTCCCCTGATGTTTTTTTCAGTCATGGCTGGTGAAATATCTTGTTCCTCTGCTGCTGTTTCAGTTATTTCGTCCATCCAATACAGTTGAATACATTCCTATTTGTTT
>JAUMHF010000010.1:7762434-7776212 GCA_032359275.1 Microctenopoma steveboyesi | reverse complement strand
GTGAAATATCTTGTTCCTCTGCTGCTGTTTCAGTTATTTCGTCCATCCAATACAGTTGAATACATTCCTATTTGTTTTATTATGTTATTATTACCACGTGAATGCTGGGAAATACAGTAACCCAGCAGCAGCCTTTCCCTCTCCCTCTCTCTCTGGCCAGGAGCTACCAGCAGGGGATTACATGGCGTGCGGCACACTGTCTGGCCAAAGCATAATGCTCTGCTCTCTTCTACACGATTGAGCTGGGAGATTTCTACTGCCTGGCAAGCTGACAGGGTGTCTGCAACACAGGATGGAGGAGGGAGTGTGTGTGTGTGTGTGTGTGTGGTGGTGGTGGTGGTGGTGGTGTGGGGGGTGATGATGGACTGCTTAGTAACTGTCTGAACTTCTTTCTGTTGGGGTTCAAGTAAGAAGATCCAGGCTTTACACACATAGCATGTGATATCAGTAGCCAATGGTTCATGGCTGTTGTTACACTAGTATGGAATAGCTGTCCTATATCACACGTGGACAAAATGACAGAAACACATGCATTTAATACCGCTGTGAAATGGTGAAGTCACAACCCTTTCAGTCACCAGCCAGTGATCATCATCTACTGGTGAATACTAATCCCGCTCAGCTAATAGAATTTGTCTGTTTGGCGCCTGCTGTCCTCTCTCTTGGACCGTTCTCCGTGAAACATCATTATTTGGCAGTGACTGCGCTGGACGCCTGTTAATCACAATTACAAATATGCAGTAAGCATCAGCTTTAATCATTAGCACTGGCAGTTGCCATGTTTATTCATTTCTGGCAACTTCCTAGAAGTAAAAGAATCCAAACAGACCGTCGGTTCAAACTGCGCCTCCTAATGCCAATACATTGAATGCTGCACAGAGGTGTTGTTCCCCAGTGGTCACAGTGGATAGCATTGTATTTTCTACTTGGTATTTTGAGCCTAAATGCAAATCTCATCGCTTATTATAACTGCTGTTAGATGCTTCCTGTGCCCGCTCATATTAGGCAGGTTGATTCATGGCAGTAGGAAATGTATATTCCTTTTTCTAAAATGAGTAAATTGTCCTATCGCTTGCCTCATTTGGGCTTTATTGTACAAATCTCTATTGCTGAGCTATAACCATGTTCTGTTGTATTTTAGGTGGCAAATGGGCTTATCACAACAGATCAGTTATGGCAGTGAGTCACGGTTTAATGTTTGTGCTTTTAACAGTGGAAGACACTGCCACTGCAGCTCTCAGGACTCATGCTTGAAGACAGACGGACAAACTGACAGAGAAGCAGCTGTGCAATGGATAGAGGTGTGTGTACAGAGGTATATGCAGCTGTGTGTCTGCAGAGAGTAAAAATGATGACGTTATACACAGGAATATGAGCTTAACCATAAGGGTTCGATGAAGTCCCAAAAAAACTTTTAAAAAAGCAAAAGAATGGAGATATCTGATCACTACAAATGTGCATTTGATAAAAGGATACAAACCACAGACTCCATATTAATGTTCACTGGATAAGTTAGTAATTAATACTCGTAAGTCAACATGCTAATTTGATGGCTACAAACCTAATAGAGGGCACTATTGCTTCTTTAATTCCCTTTTAGAGTAAATTGAAAAGTAGAAAACTGTTTGTTTAGGTAATGAACCAGATTTCACTCCAGGGAACTGCATGCACAAAATAAAACTAGATACAAAAAACACGATTTATGTTGCTTTTGTTATTGCTGGTCTGACTGCAGGAGGGAGTTATGAGATTGTTATTCAGCAATTAACTACAAATCAAATGTCTCATAATCAGACCTAAACCTCATACATTTCATGGTCATAAACTACGAACATGTCGGAGGCTCATTTAACAGTCTGGACAGAATGAAGCAAATACACTACATGCTACTTGCTCTAGGAAATCCAAAAGGGGGAAGAAGGGGGGCTAAATTCACAAAGAGGATTAAAACAAAAGTGGAATACAAAAAAAGATGCAAAAATTGAGGTGAAAAAAAAAAGTTTGAGTCCAACTTACGATTTGCTGCCGTTCAAAAAAGTGGCTTCAAAACTAAACAGGGGGAAAGAAAAACGTAATATTAGAAAAGAAAGTTCAAAAATGGAACTTAAACTCTTATTAATATGAGTAGGAGAGGAACTGAGAGGGTTAACAAAAATATTACCCAAGTGTACTTTGTCACTAGCACATCCTCATTTTGACTTCATCACTGCCGAGTGTAAAATAACCATATGCTATTCACTCGTTTACTCCTCTGAAACTATGATTTCAAAAACTTTTTTACTTTAAAAGGACACGGTTCAGGTGAAAGTACTGGACAGACTGCGTTATTTCCAGCTTGTATTGATAAGTGCTTCCTGGAACCAATTATGTAATAATGTAACAGTTATTGCATGTTTGTCTAATAATATTTCTGTCGGTTCCTCCTAATGTTACAAAGCATTATTCAAACTAAAAATTTTATTCAACGTATAAAAAGGAAATAACACAAATAGTCCACAAAGCAGATAAATGTGGCACTAACTCCGAGTTTGTGTCACCATTCCCAACTCCAACTTTGTTTGTGTCTGTGCCAATTCAAATAGTTGTTAAAATCTTTTTGATGGAAATTAAAATCAATAGTTTGGCCTGAAAAATGTGAGAGACCGAGGGAAAAGACACTAGAGCATCACTAGTCCGAGGTCCCTGGTGCCTGCTCCCTCATAGTCAGAGCCAGAGTAAAGGCTGGGCAGCAGCTAGAGTGACTCCTGTTCAAGGACACGTCCAGGGGACACATTTGGGGCCAAGAGAGGGTAGGATACAGTAGAGGGGACGAAAAAGTCCTGCAGCTGTGGAAGCCAAAGTCAACCACAAGTCTCCTCTGGCTTTAGGTTTTTAAACCTTCACTGCAAATTAAAGGCTTTACACATATACAACTCATCAGTCATCAATGCTATGAAACAGAGGACAAGAGGGACAATTTAAAGGTCTAGATACTCTACTCTGTGGGCCTTTGTCCTGTTATGCAGCTGCTACTTGCTAACGCACTGCCCGTCAACCTACAAATTACCTATGATGAATATATCACAATTGCCAAATGCACAGGTTCTTTTTTGCATGAATGCTACAGAAATCTCACGTCCATCACCACACAACAGATTAAAACGTGGTTTGTGTAAATGTTCTTTAAAAAAACGCACCCACGTATCACTGGGGGAGAAAAAATATCTTGCCTGAAAAATTACATCATTCCTGAGAGGTTTTCTGCAGAACACCGTCTCAGCACTGCCAAAATGTGAAAAACACGTCTTATAAGTCAACGTGAACAACTGCAAATCAATTTAAGCATGGGTGCAAAACAGTACAATAACAAAAAACACCTTTTAAAGAGCATATTTCCGGAAAAGGGGAGACCCGTTTTGAACACTGTCCAGAAAAGACGGGAGCAATCTTCCATATTTCTGTCCTCGAACATATAACCATAACCAGATAAACAATACGGCAACACGGCAGCTCTAAAAAATTGAGGTTTTAAAGTGTCTTATTAGAAAAACAAAAGCAAAAATCTTCCTGTGGGAGCTACTTAAAACTAGTTTCTGCGCAGCAGAGTGCCATGACAAAATGTACGCCACTAAAACCAACACAGTCTCAGGAATACCAGCCATAAAAAATGCATTAAAAATAAAAACAAAAAGTCCCAAACACGGTTGAAAGTCAGGGAAAAATAAAAAAGGGAAAAAAAATCTCTCGTTTAAAAATACTCACCAGGAGCTTATTACTAAAAATGAGTAAAATTCAATGCTGTTTTTACTTGAGTGGTAAAGATCCGCTTACGGCTCTGCAGGCTGTTTGTATCACCTTGAAACCAGTGGACACAAAATGGCGTCGTCTCATTCGCTCAACAAGAGGGGCCCCGCCCACTGCTGTCTTCCACTTTCATTGGATGTGAAAAACGCTGCCGTGTGGATATGCTCTTCGCAGATTGGCAGATGCGCACGCCGCTTCAGCTAAGGTATGACGACATCCGTAAACTGGACCGTGTACAGATTTGTTTGACTGTCATTATATAGAATAAAACAAATCCTTGCAGCACATAGCGCACGCGACAGACACCAGACAGGATTTCTCAGCTTTGACAAATTCGCAGATGTCTGTCAGAATTTAACTGATAACCAGCAAAACACATCTGTAGTATGCAGCTGCTCCGACGGAGAGCGAGGCGTCAACGCGTTACGTCCGAGCGCGTGCTGTGTCGCGCGCGACTGAGCGACAGCCCGACGGCAAATCAGAGCTAAAATACAGTGCAACAATAATGTAGCGAAGAATAATCTAGAACACAGAATTTAGAATTCTACAGCATTATTGTTCAATCCCCTTTTTTCATGTTGTTTCTTTATTGGTTGCCAGCAGATTAGGGACCTGAGATGTGTTTCCTTTTGCTTCAACCTGAACAAATCTTAATAATTTTTATTTCTACCCACACATCTCTGAATTTTATATCTAGGCTTCCCATACTTTTATTGTGAATACATACATTTTATTACCCACTTTATTTATCCAGTTTAAAGTTCACACATGTACACTTTTGTTTAATAGAGCATCAGCGTCAAATTGAATGTGACAGAGACACGATATTGTTAAACAACATAGTCAAAAATCATAAATTACTATTTTTATTAGTGGCGATTAAATGCCCTTGGCCAATATCTGATAATTACACAACAGTGTGCTGCAAAATTTGACTAATAACAGTAATGTCATCATAAATAACAATCATGAACAGCTTTGACTTCACACAGTAGTTGTGACTCAGTGACTAAGAGGATTTTGGAAGTACATGATATCAGCAGGGTCACCACCTCAGTTTTAGCGAGAATGAACCTGAGAAGTAAACAAATATGGATTTAGTTCTTCAAGAGACTTAGGAAAACAGCTTTCAGCAGAGACTGAGTGTTCTGGGGAATGTACCTTGGATGTCAGTCATCCTCCTGCGGTTTTGAGGCAGACTGGCATCTAGCCTTACGGTAGACTCGGGTGTTTTCAACACCTCCTCCAGCTTACACTGCTCCTCACTTTTCTCACTCTCCTGTTGAATTAGTGGTTATTGAGTTAACAAGGATAGAAAATTTGTCCAGAATTCTACTTCACCGTTAAAATATCTTAACGACAACCTGTGTTGGAGTTTGTTTCCTCCTGCCTACAGTTGTGTTGGGACCTGGGCTTTCTGCACCAGTTTTCTGTCGTTCTCTTTCTCTTTGCAGCTGGATCGCTTGTCGTGCAGTCCTGTACTCCAGAGAAAAGTTACTGATGGTTTTACAGAAGTCCTCTGCTTTGGTGTCTCTCGCCATGGACCGAGAGTAGCCTAGGAATAAGAGGAATGAGTGGAACCTGGAGATAGAAAAATTAAGAGGAAAACAAAATGACTTGACAAACTTGACCTTGTGACTTAGACAATTTTACAAATTGATGTCACTTTGATGTTACGGATTGCAGTAAGTAAATAAACACCTGTTCATAACTCGGCGGTGGACAGCTCTGAGGACCTTTAGCTTCTCCTCGCACTCTTTCAAAATCTTTGGCAGCCGATGATGGAGCGGGCCTTCGGGGACCTTATCCTCATTTGCTCCTTCTCCTCCTTTCCTTTTCTCCCCCTTTCCTTTTTTCCTCTTTTCCTCATTCTTGTTTATTACCTTTAGCTGTTCCCATGATGCTTTGCACAGCGCCTCTAGCTGCATAAGGTTGGATTGAACTAGCAGGAAGTCGCACTGTAAACATAAGTAAAAGAAAAGAATAATTGCTGATAAACTTTTATATATTTGACCTGTTTATTACTTCACGTATGCTTCTTTTTCTTGAGATAAGTCATTTATTATTTCAGCCTTTTTGCTTTTCAAATAATCCTCACTCAGATTCAAATGCAGTCTGATGCCCCCTCAGGAAACACACTTCACTTCACTACACACCTTTCCAGCTTTAGTAACAGCAGTGATGTCAGAGTAGAGGTCAGAGGATTGTGGGTAGAGCTGTAGCAGTAGCACACAGACATGGTGCAGCAGGGGTTGGCGGTAGTGAGTATCTCTCACCTGGGACAGTTTCCCAAGATAACTCAGCTCAAAACCACGGGCCTTGGCATAGGAAGCAAAAAGAAAATAATAACTAATATTTAATTTTTAAAAAATATTTAATTGAACTACATTTAATCGATTACATGACATAGAGCTTGAGATTACTGCACCCACCTTACATCCATTGAGAAAGTTACCAACTGCCAGCACCGTTGCTAGAATGCATCTAAAGGTCTGGCAGGCTGCTAGCTGCTCCATGGCTAGCTTCAGATGGAACAGAGGCTCAGCAATCTCCTGTCAAGACGAGGGATGTATTTAGAAGATTGAGTTTACCTTTATAGAAATGGGCAGTCAGTGTGTATGGCACGATGCCACCCCTGACTGCACATCACTGCTTTATTTTGCATTTTTATTACTTCTACTTACACTCTCTAAGGAATCATAATCCAGAGCAAAGGCCCACAGCTCAAGCCTGGATCTCAGGTGAGGAACTTCCCCCAGAGTAAGCAGGCAGAGCTCTGCCTGGGCCAGAGCAGAGTGGGGGTTCTGGACCTTGGCTTCCTTGATCAGACAAAGCTCCTCCTCTGTTGGGATTAATGCTTGAAGTCGCTGTTTAAGGAAGAATGTGAAAAGGGATCAACTTGAATGAGATCCCCATGTAGTGTATTGCGTATCTCAGGCTTCATGCTTCTCTTAACAAAGAGCAATAAACCACCTATGCAGCAAAAGCAAACTTTAGAGATGAATAATTCTGGACATGACCCCTACTGTACCTGAACATCCTCTCTGTCCAGCACACTACTGTCCATGCTGTAGATAGCAGGAGGGAGGAGGCGGGGAGGGGGCAGACCGCTCAGTGCAATGGTAATGATGTTACTACGCTTCATCCCCAACACTGAGACTGATGGTTGTTTCTGTGTGCGTACATAGATAAGGATGTGAGACAGTTGGGGAACCACATGACTTTATCTAATGTAGCAAAACTATGGGTGTTTCGTGCTGGAACAATAATTTAGATTCTTACCTGCCGCCCAGAAACCAAATTAAAGCTGGTACTATTACCCTTAGACTCAAACAGGTACCCCAGGTGGTTTGTATCCAAATGCACCGGCTCAAGTCCAGCCCAGATAGTCTGACTGCCAAAGCGGGTCATCCTGGGAAGAGGCGCCAAGCTCTGTAGTTCCCGCCAATGGAGCTTCAAGGTGCGACATTTGATGGTTGAACTTTTAGGAGAGGCCAAGATCAAAGGTGGTGCAAGAGGAAGAGGAGGAGGAAGAGGAGGTGGTGCTGGAGGGACCAGGAGAGTTGAGGACTCATTAGTTGAATTTGTTCCCTCGTCCTCTGTGCTGTCTTCCTCATCCCAGAGATCTGAGAAATCCAAGGCATTGATACAAAGGTGAGCAGCTGGTTGTAGAACTGACCCCCAAGATTTGTCTAAATCCCAAGTCATGGGGTTTTCTTCGGTTTGATCTGACTCCTTCATTGGTTCTTCAGACTTGTCTGTGACTCAAGAACTGTTTGTTAACTTTACTATGAGAAATCATGTCCCTATATTAGAAAAGAGTGCTGTTTTGTTTGAGTCCTCTTCCTTCACAGAAAAGCAAAACTTCAAAGCGTCCTTGTCTCGTCTACTCACTGTTCAGTCAGCAGTCTCACACGCTCTGTATATCCCTCTGAATGTCTGTGGATGCTCTGCTTCACTTGTCCACCACAGAAGTGCATAACTCACGCAACCAAATCACAATTTTCGAACCACCTCTGGGTGTTCTCGCTGTAGTGTAACCTGCAATTGCCTTAGGTACAGCGTTTGTCCCGTGCGTCTAAAATGACGACCCATGTATGATCCAAAAACTCACTGGCTGTCCTGCTTATGCGCCAGAAACCTGTGACCTCAGCAAAAGAAAAAAAAAGTCATGAGAGTTTTGTAAGGTTGGGTTTAGTCCTGCACCCAGTTCTGATGAGAAAAATCCAAGGACTGTTTTTCCTTCCAAAATATCGAAATAACCTGCTTTTGCAGCTATCGCCTAACATTCATCTCCCTCTCATTCTTCTGTAAGTGACTACAAGTGAGAGAGATGCAGTTAACCGAGAGAGGCGCACTGGTTCGTTGGTGCATCGGTTTTGGTCTATTTAAGTTGCACCCTTTTCCTTACTTTCCTTATCAGTCCTGCATCTCCTGTTTGCTACTTGTGTATACATAAGTCTCTCAATCTGCCTCTGAAGATCTGTGACTTCCCTCCTTTTCTCCCTCCTCCTCCTCCTCTCCCCTGTGACTGCATAAAAGGACACAACTGACCAGAATTTGCCATGCATTCATTTTTTTAATTTACCTGCTACTTTGTGAATAATATATGAGCAAATACTAGTTTGAGTCACTGAAACGGCATCAAACAGCAAAGACGTGCAAATCGTCATCCGAACAACATTCTTAAAATCTCATTCTGCAGCAGAGAGAACGATTGCAGAGAGCAGTCTTCCTTAAAAAGGAAGAAATATTCTTTAATAAAACATTGGGCTGTAGTGCACACAAATACAAAAAACACTTCAGGGGAACCGAGTTAAACAAATTCAAGTCTCTCTCTATCATTAAGGGCCATTAAAGTTTATCCAGTGTATGCTTGCTCCAGAGCACACAGTATATGGCTGCGCCCAATGAGGTAATTTGCATGGTCGACCTGCAGCCTTAATGATGATCCCTCCCTTGGTCATTAGGTCTCCCTTAATTACACTTTATCTCCCTCAGTGGTCCTGCTGTATAACAGCAGCAACAGGGCTCATAGGTCAAACTGAGCTCTATTTGAAAATGTTCGGCTCTTTATATGCATTTAATTAAGGGATATCAAGCATGCAGTAAAAGAAGACTTAAACAGTCTTTTTCTTAGCTTATTAGTTCTTCATTTCCCAGCCTTAGAGTGGCCCTACAAACCTCTACTTGTTTTGCATCATGATTTGGCCTAACTATGCGCACTTCTAAATATCAAGATGCACTAAAATATATTCCTATTGAGAATGAGATGAGACCACAATTTCTACTGTCCTAGTTGTGCAGCGCTTCTGTGATAATGTGGCGCAGTTACTGAAACACATTCCCCATGGGAACAGACATTTCTGGGTGACTTCCTTTGATAAGGCTGACCTCAAACTTCAAAGTTTTCCTTGCTGCGTCTGTGTGAATGTAGACTGTTTGGAAATGTATGCAACTTATTTAATATGTTTCTATTTGTGTTGTCTATTAACTTTCTCTCTCCCTGAACCATTGTGTGCTAAGGTTATGCATACCCATTACCAGTTTGCAAATAGTCTGAGAAATTAAATGGCAAATGTTGTCAGGAACCAAAATTAATTTTTGATTGGATTTTCATGCTGTTTAAAAAAAGGCAAAAAAGGAATTGGACACTGTGTTAAGAGACTGGAGTCAGGTAGAATAACAAAGGATTTGTTTTCATACTAGTACTGATGATGATTTGATCTTATTAGGGTGCAATAGTAGTACCCTATAACTCAAAACATTTTGATCTTAAATTAAATAGAAACCACTCATTCCACCTTTAAATGTGCACTATTTCTCCAAGCAACCAAACATCTAATTTTGTTGAAAGACGATTACAGACCGGTGTACCACACAGCTAAGCACCACATATTCATTGCAACAATGCAGTGGCAGTTGTGACAGGCGATGGTATGTGCACACACTCCCGGCTGTGGACCTGAAGATTGTTGGCTTCATAAAACCACCTTCAGATCATAATCTGGAATGTGAATCCACCCAGAGGTGAAATCAGATCAACAACAGTTTAAAGGACTGGTAGGAAGAACATCAGGGTCACAGTTTACTAAATTTGAGCAAATGTATCTGAAAATTAAACACTGAAGGAAAATTTCACACATTGTATGATTGAATTGTCCTCTGCCTTATTATCATAGGCCATGTTCTTAAATGGCCCCTGGTTCAAAATCTTTTCAAACAAAAACTCAGTGTTGTATAGATGTGTTGGGTGTTCCTAAATTTACATGTTTAATGAAATAAACTTGGAGGAAGTAGATATTAGACACAAACTGGGACCATGTCTAGCAATATTTAGGAATTTTGTCATTTTGTCTTGTGTATCATAAAAATAAATAATTTTAAGAGATTGGTGGATAACCTGAAGAGATTATGCCGTCAGGCCACAGCGGTTGTCATTGCGATTGAATAAATACACATGTAATGCTAAATTAATAAATACAATAAAACTGTGATTATATTGATTTCATTATAAAGTATGCATATAAAATTACAATAATTATGTCTTTAATATGTCAACATATAATGAATATATCAACAGAATTAGAATTTTCCACAGTCCACTGTGATATTTTAAACATCTTCTTTGCCGGATCAACAGTCGTAATCCAAACCCAAGAAACCTAACGGAGAGGTTAATAGACTAATCCTTGGTTCATTCACGCATGTGCAGTACGCCTGCTCGACGCTTTCACTTTCTTCAGCTCTGCTTTTATTTTGAAAGTAAATGGAAATGCCGCTTCCTGCCGCTCGGCACGCTCCCGCGATGTTTTGGGAACATGCGGTGTCCCGGTGAGCGCGCGTTTCCCGAACTGTAATCGTTCAGGCTGACATCACGCGGAGGATTTGCTACAATGTCCAACATCCAGAATCAGCGCGAGCTCATGGCTTCACCGCGCCGCAACGAGAAGCATCGCCGCGTCCACCTGCTCATCCTCTAAATACATAAGTCTCTCCACCTTTTATAGGTTTATTCCATGTTCCCGGACAGGATGCGCTTGAGGTAAGATGGGTCACCCCGTTGTTTTTATAATCGCTCATAAGTAAGACTTATTTTCGCTCTTCTAAATATTTCCCCGTGAAATTATTTATTATTGTTTGGAAATAATTAGACATCAGGACATATCGTTGTCTTTGCGTGAAAAGTTGTCCGGCTCCAGCACTGATTGTCGTAAGCTATTACGTAATGGGAGTGCGGACACTGCTGAGCAGAGCAGTGAGGTGATGTGATGACAAATCTCTGTGGGGTAATAACACGACCCCGCTTTCTGCGTTAATACTGCACGATGCGTTGACGTCACCAAAGGTTTGACTTGCATTAAATTATAAAAAGAAAAAAGTTCGTAGGCTACATTAAAAATATGACCCGACTATAATAGAGATCCTCCACAATTTAATAAACGACATTATTATGGAGATTGTAGAATTATGAGTTATGTATTACCAGTGAAAAAAAAACATAATATGATTCAGCTGCATAAACGTCTTTGACTCTTGAGTCCCACATATCACAAATCTCAAAAAGTATTATTTTTAATAATAATAAATATTAAATAAATACTAATATTCATTAGCAAATGAAGAAAAAACTTTCTAACATGATCAAATCAATAATGAAACATACTACTGTGATGTGATCAGACAAAACTACTACTGTTTTAAGGCACCATCCTGTCACCATGATAGAAAGCAACTTAATCTCAACTGCAGACTGCAGTTTCTGTGAGCACCATGTTGCTGCTGTAAAAAAATCCATCTTCAATGTCACGGAGGATACATTATTCCAAGAGTTAGTCAACCCGTTTGTGTCCCAGCAGGTCTATGTGAGTGTGTGAGCCAGGTCAGAGGTCATGCTGCAGAGGGAATCTTACTCCCACGGCCTCTTTTCCTCTGGCGAGACGTCTGACAATGACTGTGAGGTGTGTTTTTTTACTTTTACCTTGACATCTGACCAATCAGCTTCTAGCATAATGTGACACTGTAATGTTACATTTTAACTATAGTGATTAAAATACTATAAAACATCCTGTGCTGTACCTCCCCATCAGAAACTGTTAAATGATATATAAAGCTCTTTATATTGTGATGTTCTTTTACTCAAATTTATTATATGATGTACGATCCACCTACACTAATGTGAGTTGGTGGAAAAGATTAAAAGCCAAAATACTCATCGCTGAGCCACTGATGGGCATCCACAATATCAAAACTGTGCTTGTAGATTTTTGATAAATGTTGTGTTCATTATGTTCATTCTACATGACACAGAAAATGACATTATTATAGAAGTTTGCATTCTTCAAAGCTTCTCTCTGCTCCTTGTTAATATGCTGCCGGCTGAAGATAAGAAGAAGCTTCATGTGCATTAAGTCAACAAATCACAGTTGTTTTTTCCGCTCCGGTCTTTTCTCTCTGTCTCAGATGGGGGCGAGTTGTGGAGAGGTAGAAGTAGTGTGTCAATGCGAGGCTGGGCCCTGTACACTTTATTCAGAAGCACATACGCCTACGCCGGTGAGTGCTCAGGCTTCCTACTTAAGTGTCTGTGGCCGTAGCTCAACCTGCACAACAGAGGGTTTCTTCAGCTGTAATCACGCTCTCTAAATACACATACCTTTCGCTTTTTGCCGACCTCTCTGTGCCTACGTTCGTGTGTCTGTGTTGTCCTACCGGTTGATGTCAGCTCAGACGATAAGTCATTTTAGCTTTCTTCTCCTTGTCTCTTCCCAGGACACACTTCAGTGTGAACACTGTGGAAAAAACAGAGTAATGACAAACAGGTACTCTGAGGGATATGGCACTGAGGTAATGTGTGAGTGAATCTGTGAGGTTTTTTTTGTGAGTCTCGACAAGCTGCTGCGTGCATACAGTATTCCTCCTGATGCAGAGTCTGATCTGCAGGGTTTGCAGATTGAGCATCTTGGTGTGGCTTTTTCCATTTTTGGGCCTTTATTGAAAAATGCACATGTAACAGCTAATATATTTCTCTTCCCTGAAAATAATGTAGTGTTTTATGTTGTGGCCACAAACAGACTTCACAAAACACTTTACTGTGCGAGTGGCAGCCATAATTTCAGTTGGTCTGAATTATATTACCACTAGTATATTTGTGGCAGATTTGGACTTTTTTACATACATACAGTATTTTGAGAGCTGATGAGACACGCCGTACCACATTAATGGAGCTAATCCAGGAATAGTTAGCTCTGCCAAGCATCAGTTTTGCTCAGCTTTAACTTAGCCTAGGCTGCGCTTAGCAAAAAGCAATTTATCATTGGTTACATTTGCTTCTGTAGGTTTTAGACAAAGGACATTTAAAATAGTAAGAATATTTAAACAAGGACAAGATAGCTGTTTACTTGAAGTTTCATTGTAGCCTAACTAAGTTTCAAATATTAAATGTATTCTAATTGTAAGCCACTATTAAATGTCATACATTTATATTAATGGATGTAAATTTCTGATCGAAGAATAAGTAAACAAGACTCACACTTCAGATACTTCATACTTTTTCAATACTCAACTAGAGTCATGGCGTTTATGTGGGACGTCTACCCAGACATCATCTTGTAGTCTTAATGACTTATTGACTCAACAGAGGTCAACAGAGGTTCAATGATCTGGACTCCCCAGAAGTCAGAACTGAAAAAGCCTTTTGGGTGAGAAGTGAAACGTCATAAAATAACCTCGAGCAGGTTAGGTTGCCACTGAGTAGCACTTTGGGGATTTGGTTAGGTTATTATTAAGGTTCAGGGTTTAGCTCTCTGTCACCAGTGCAACATTTTCATGATTCATAGGTATCTATAACCTCAAATAAATGTTTTTTTATACAGAGGACAGTGGATGAATGAAGCAGAGATTAACTGTGCAGACTGTACATATACAGGTCCTTCTCAAAAAATTAGCATATTGTGATAAAGTTCATTATTTTCTGTAATTTACTGAAAAACATTAGA
>JAUMHF010000010.1:7737665-7752417 GCA_032359275.1 Microctenopoma steveboyesi | reverse complement strand
TTCGGGTGGAGATGTGAGGCTACCAGAGACTCCACCGCTGGCATCTGGTAAAGACCTTTTTCTCTCATGTCAACGCATTCAAACGCCGATGCGCCCTGCACAGGGTTGGCGGATGAAAGGAAAAGCTTCCCCACCGATCACCATGGTCGCCCCCACCGTGAGCGAATAAACGACATCCATCTCGTCGCCCCAGTTGGGCGCAGTCGCGGGCTCAACCACCTCAGTATAGTCCGCTGACACCTCGGCGGTAGCCATAATCGGGTCCTTGTCAGACAGGCTAACCTGGCGGGCTAGTCTGCGGCGGAGACTTTTCAAAGTTAAGCGTGCGCAGTGGTCACACGAGCCCGGTACAGATATTGCTGCCTGGGCGTGCTGCAGCCCAAGACACATAACACACACGCTATGGGTGTCTGAACCCGAGATTTTGCAACCACAGGGGCACATCCTAGGTGGTGGTCTGCTGTCTGCCATAATAAGGGAGCTTGGTGTAGCTAGCTTGGGTGGGCAGGAAAGTTTTTGAGGGGTCCTCGGCAGCTTCGTGGGCCAAGCTAGTTGGCGTTTGTGTCAACTGGTGTGGTGGCCGTTAACACTGATGCGTTAGCTTGGGCAGCTAACTGTGGTGCTAGCCGTGTTGTGACAGCTAACACGATCTCTCCTTGCTCACTCTATGGTGAAGAGCGAGCTTGTAGTGACTGAAACACGTCCGTGCTAGCGTCCGGGGACCGAGGTGTTAGCTCGCTCAGTTGGACTGTTAAGCTAGGCACTGGTGGTAGCAGTCAGGAGAGAATGAGATGCTTTCTGAGTAAAGCGAGAAGAGGTATTTGAATGACGAGTGACGCTGCGTCAATCCCCTTTATAGGAGAGAAGGGTGCCGCGCCTTGACACAAGCGTCACGACTGCCAGCCAATGATGGCTGGAGTAATGGAATAAAGGCTTCTGAGGATAACGCTGAGAGAGCGTTCCCCATAGTGAGACACCGAGACGAATGTTTGAAAGAGAACACATTCTTCATTCAGTCAGTTTATAAAACATCGGACTTTCTGGTTTTATTTCTGAAAACAACTTTATTTTAAAAACGATTGTTACATTTCTATATTCACAAATGGACTGTGACATTGATGTGGTTTAAACCAGCAGCAAATGCTTTGCTAACACTTATTTGCAAAGGTGGCATTTTTGGCTGTTATTGAATCTCAAGATGTGCGCACTGGAAAAAGCAGCAATAGTATGATCTTCAACAAAGACTACACAAACTCTGGAACCACTCACAACCAGGAATAAGACAGAATGTGTTTTAATGTGTCTGCTCATAATGTGGGTTTCATGACCTGTAGGGTAAAGAAACAACATCATCTTTAGCAAAGTAGTTGTGTTACAATAACACATAGTGTAGCCTTTATTCAGATCCTAGGTAAATAAATATTACATGCTTGTTACAGACTGTATTTCTTTTAAATCAAAAGCTATTACAAACAGTTAACTCAAAACAAGAGATTTACAGATCCCTTGGCTGGAGTAGTACTGGGACAATACTGTATTTGTCGCCTGGGTATCTTCACTTTTTCTTCATGGTTTTGGCTAAAATCCCAATAAAGCTCAAAATCCAAACTAACATTAAAAATCCTTTCAAAACAACTTAATTTAATTCTATCATATTGTGAGAGGTTTCTAATGTTTTAGCTACCCTAATTTTAGAATGAAACATGACTAGTTACTGTCTGAAGTGATGAGGCAGTCGGAGCAGGCAAGCTCGAATGTCTGTAACAGCCCCACGCAGTTTCCCCATGCTCTCCCATCTCTGTGTACTGGGATCAAACCTGTGGACCAGTCCAGACTCACTGTAATCATCCTGGCAGTATCCTCCCAGTACATAGATCTTGTCCTCCAGGACAGCTGACGCTGCACCCACATGTGGTACAGGCAGTGATGCAAAATCAGTCCAGGAGTCGGTCACAGCATCATACACCTCACAGGCCTGTTGGTCAGTGTAATATTTCCTCAGGTTACACACTCCACCTGCGACGTAAAGGCGTTCTCGCAGGGCCTCCATGCAATGCTGGGCACGATCATGGCTCATATCTGCCAGGTAGGTGGTTCCAGTCTCTTGGTGGTATAGGAACATGGAAACCAGACATGCATACTTACAGTCAAAACCTCCAGAAATGAAGATTCTTCCATTTACAACAGTGACAGCGTAGCCACTCAGAGTTTGATCCAGGGGCTGAACAAAGCTAAGATGAAACAAAGTAAAATCAAAAGCATCAGACGAAAGTAAATGCAATAAGTAAAAAAAAAATATATATATATATTCTTATATCATAGTTCAAAATTGACAAACCGGGTGACCATGAATTTTCAGTATCTGTCAGAATAATCAAATTTGTGCGTTATTAGCTTTTGTGGATGTTGTGTCACTGAATCAGCTGCTGTTTGATGGGAGAAAGAGTTTACATAATAGTCATAATTATTCGGTTGTGGGGGAAATGGTATTAACAAAATTATCTGAATGCGTGTTGAACATATTAGTATATTTACTACACGCTACAGTATATTACCAAATCCATGACTCATAGTGTGCTGTAATTTGTAAATTATTGCTAATCTTACCTCCATGTGTCGGTATCTGGGTTGTACATCTCCACACTGTCTACGTTGGTGCTAATATCCTTATCTCCACCAATAGCATAAAGAAGCTCCTCATGTACCACCACTGAGAAGTTACTTCTAATCTCCTGCATGTTAGCCAGCCTCTTCCAGGTGTCCTGCTCAGGATCATAACTAGCATGCAGGGAATAAAGGAAAGATGGAAAGAATGAGGTAAACTGTGTGACAAGTTCATGAGTAAAAAGGACAGGAGGATATTTTTGCAGTGTCTCTTTTTACCTGTAGGCAGATTTCATCATGTCATCCTTGGCATAGAAATAACATCCACCAACCACATATAGCCTTCCTTTCATTGCTGCTGCTCCATGCCTAAACTTTGGCTTGTCCGGCATCTCACTCAGCCTCCTCCACTCTATCTCCTTCACTAACCCTGTGCCACTGCGTAAAGAGTTGGCAAACCAGAGTTCCCTGCTTGGCATGCGATGACCCCTATCTTGGTTTAGCTGGTCTCCTCCGATTAGAATCAAGGCATCTTTTGGTCGCCTGACTCGACACTGATTCTGGGTTTTTGGAAGACTGAAACCAAATTCCTTGAGGGCAGAACCATAGAGTTCCACGTCGTTGTCTGCAAAACACTCCATGTGCAAGTTAACAGCCCTGACCTCCCTGAACTCTCGAAATGTCATCAGGGGGAAGCGGACTCCAGTCATTAGTAAACCAGCCTGACCCAATCTCACTGCAGGATCCGCCTCAATCCAGAAGATAACCGCTCGAAATACAGCCAACTCTGATGGCACACACAGACCATCACAGCGAAGGAAGTCTAGAAGCTTCCCTGCTGGTAGATCCTGAAACTTTGGTGTGGTTGACACCTCCCAGAAGTTTTTCAGTACAAAGTCATTGGCTTCCTCAAGGAGCTCGGACATGCCATAGGCTTCAGCAAATGATGCAACATCCAGACAGGAGCTCGCGTTTATTTCCCGTCTCATGAAATCAAGGCAAAGTGAGAGCGTGGGCTGGAACTGGAGCTGGAGGGCTGTGCAGGTAATCTCAAAGACATTATCCCAGCTGAGTAAAAGGGTCCCACTGTAGGAGCAACCTATAAGAAACTCTAACTCCGATTTTAACAGAAAAGGAAGGGCTACACAGGTCTGATGGGACTCCCTCATCCCACAGGTGAACATGCCACGGAAAAAGTCACTGCCTGTCGCCAGTATAACTCTGTGGACTGGAGAAAAAGAAAAGAAAGACTATCAAAAAATGATCAACAATATACTTGTAGTAGTTAGAAAAAATATGTCCACTAACCATACAATAAAGCTCCATCCACGTCCAAACTCACATCACATCCCACTCTGTCTACCCACAGCTGTTCAATGCGCTGGAGAGTAGTCTTCATCTCTTCTAGAGCACAGATGTTTGGTTGTTTCATCTTAGAACTTCCACCGTCCTTCGTTCTTTCCTCTTTGATACAGAGAGCCATCAATCTAGGGATCTCCAGTACTTGAGCTGCAGTTTTGATCTGAGCCATTGTGTCTTCATTTAAAGATAACACAGCTCCAGTGTAGGCAAACTCCACTACTGCCTGAAGCCCAACGCAATCAACCTTAGTAGCTAGCGATATTGACCTGGTATGAACTCCTACATTCTTCTCATCCTCAGACCTTTCTTTATTTCTTAGCGTGGCCAGAATGAAGGAACTTACGGCAGCCAGAACAACAGAGTGCACATAGAAACTTTTCCGATTTTCAGTGATTAGAGTTAGGTCTGTCAGAATAGAGGAATCATAGAATTCCTTCAAGGCCTGGAATACCTTTTCTGGATACGTGTTGCTGTGGTATCTGTGAACATCATTACAAACTCCTTCATTGCCTAATATCTCTTTCGTCATGTGCTTCCAATTTAATTCCTGACTTGTTCCACTCACCCTGACCTCTGACCTTTCTCGCTTATCCATCCAATTTGTCAGGCCCATCCTACAGTCATTGTAGGCAACAATCCTCCTCAACTCACGATTGTCCTGCTCTATGCCTTCTCCGCCTTCTTTAATCACTCTTTTCTTCCTCTCCTTCTCTTTCCTCCATCGTTCCTCCCATTCCATTGGCAGGTAATGCCTAGTAAACTCCATTTCACTGGTCAGACTCACTGTGGCTTTGAACAAACGTTTCTGTGGTACTTGATTTGTTTCTCTTACTCATTACTTTTTCTGCCTTCTCAAATCTTTCTCTTACACTTAACCCCCCCCCCCCCTCTCTCAGACTCGGCTTGCTTCAGGACGTAAACAAATTGCTATTTCTAGACACCGGGTCAGAGAGATTCAGTTTCAACACAAGAATAACTTGTATTTGGAATAGCTTGAGCTCTTTGAAAACAATCATCTAGGTGCAAGGTTTTGCTGCTGTGAACCTAACCCTAAGTCCCCAAGTCCCTAAGTCCCGACTTTGATTTAAATACACATTTATAAAATAGAATTTTATTATTATTAAACAATAATAATAATACATTAGTGTACTGATAAAAGTAAATAGATCCCAGTACTACTTACCTCCACTCGCAGATACTATACAGTACTGTATGTCATAGCCTTTAAGTCCCAGCCAGTGGCAATGCTGAATTATCTCTGTTGTATTACCAGCTACAATGTTTTTTACACAGGCCCCAATTACTCACAATGTTCGACTAAACCTGAATAATATGAGCATGATTAAAGTGCTTCTTCTGTGTCTGCAAACATTCACTTAATTATAATTTTCATCAAATAGGAATCAGTCAGTGAACAGAATGTCAGATAGTGCCTACCTTACCTTCCAATCACCCTGTGGACTTTAACTGGGTTTTACTTGTTGGTTAAACAGTTAAATATAATAATAATATAAAAATACAATAACTGTGCTGAAGTGTAAAGTTTATTGAATTCTAAATTCATGTGATATTTTTGCAGAGGCTTGAAGAAGTTCCTATAACATCATTGTAGCATAGATACTATTTAACTGGCTACACGTCTACTGTACCACTCTTGTAATTCAAGTGTGTTAAAATTAAGTTAAAATATAGCAATTTAAACAATTTTCTCTCCTATAGTTCCTCTTCAGAGAGGTCTCAGCTTTCCTTTTTATTGCTGTTATATAATGTGATTTCTAAGGATTTGTGGTGTAGTGGACCCCAAGAACACTCGCAAAACAGAACAAATGAAAATGAAGAGGATTTTAAGGCCAGGAGCAGGAGAGGGCGTGACAGGTAGACAGACAAGACGGAGTGTGTGTGAGAAGACCGAAAAACCGAAACACACATCAACACAACAGGAAGGCAGAGCGATCAGGGCTGAATCGCGACAAAAATTATATTATTTTTATTATATTTATACAATTTTCCAAATTCCAGATAGTTTTTGAAATATTGAAATATACAAAGTAAAAACTGTACTTATTATTTTATATTAATCTTTCAGAATAACCTAAGGTTACCATTTCTGCAGCAATTATAAACACAGACATAGACATTGGTCGTGCGATTTTCTGTGGTCTCTGGTGTACAGAGATGTTCTTCCCAACACTGATGAACATTACAACCCACACACAGGTGTGTTCCTCTGCTGTTCAATGTAAAATTGTTTTACCAATAGTTTTTCCCTCTCCCTTTTTCTTTTGCAGTGGTCTTTATTTTATTATGTCTTCCATAAAACTACCCCATAACATTTTACACTACAGCTGCAAATTAAACAGCTTCATATGTGACGTGAATATCTGCATAGTTCAACGATTGCACATGCATATACACAATTTTTGTTTCTGCAAGTAATAGCTATATGTTATCATAATGTTGTATATTCTGTTCTACTTTATGCCTAAAAAGAACCTTGCTTTTGTTATATTGCCTTTAACCTAATCATATAACAACATTTTAAATCTGATTTACAAATCAGAAACATGGATTGTTTCAATTACATCACACTGTGTGATTGTGACTCTTTTGTAACTATGTTGTGAATGTACTACAAATAAGCATAGTTAACATTTTAGACATTAAAATGTTTTTAACATAAACCATTAAAACAAAAATACATTTAGTTGTTGTTCATCAATGAGATGAAAACAAATTAAATCATCCATATATTTGACTATATATAGTTCTATTTATGCCTATATCCACCAGTTTCTGTAACACTTTAAAGTACTTGTTCATATGTTGGTGACAAAAATACACGAGTCCAAACCAGACAAGGAAAAGAAACCTCCCTCCATTAAAATCACTATATATTTAAATACAATTACCACGTCTTAAATCACAGTTAGTAAAGCTTTAAGTCAGTTTCTTTTAAGTTAACATCTGCTGTGTAAGACTTTTTATATACCCTAATTATAAAGCATAACTACAAAACATATATTTTGTAATTAGTCCAACCCCTTTCCTGCGTTTGCTCATTGGAAGGTTATAAGGTATTCTGGATAGGCTTGGTCATCATGAAATATAACAAACATGCTCGGATGCTGCTGGTTGTTCACCAAACTGTCGTAGCAGTCAGTGCGATCTGTGCCACGAGGAGGGGGTGCTCTCATGTCAGCATTGCCGACTATGTAACGGCCGGTCAGGACACGAGCGACATACAGGCGCTTCAGGCCCGAAGAGTCCGCTGGGGAAAACCGTTGGGCTGAATACTGTGCACTGACTGCGAAGTAAACTCCTTTTCCATACAGAGCAGCTGTGACAAAATAGCATTAGATGAGATGCATGTAAGATTAAACAACATGTACAAACATATACTGTACATAATACACAACATTTCAGCAAATCTTAAAAACCTACCTATTTCTTGTTGTCTAATTTGAAAGTTGTTCACACATGATTTCTAATAAAATATGTGCACATTTATCATGGTAAGTAATTTTTACAGTATGCCACATGGGACAAAACTGTTTACCATGTTTTCCTGCGTAGCTCCTGTCAAATCTGTCCCTTTCGATGCAGTTGCAGGATTCTGCTGATGTGCCATGATAAAGCTGCTTCTCCCCAAGTTCTGCTGAACCGTTCTTATTAAGTATACGTTGCTTACACACACTGTACGCATGCCATAAGTAAACGTTTTGCACACGTTCGATCTGAGAACAGAAAGCAATACAATCAGTCAACTACCCGTTCTGTAACACAGTATATGTCTTCAGTGCTTAGAAACTTTGTGTTTTTGTGTGTTACTCACTTTTTGAATGTTGTATCTAGCTGTGGCGAGAAAGCCCTGTGCTACATCCTGATACTCTGGAGAGTTAGGTTGTAGTGTGACCTTTTTAAAGACTTCTCCTGGCATTGGTTCCCATTCTGATGGCAGATCTAAGGCTAAGAGTCACACAAATCACTGTTTAACATGGATTTTTGCCTTAAAGGGGTAATTAGACATTTTAACAATTCCACATGGTTACATAAAGGAGGATGTCACATACCTGCTACAGTTTCACATCTTTTCACTTTGTATGTGAGACCGGTTACCACGTCTGTAGCTTCTTTTGACCTCAGGTTTACTTTTACCATCATGCCATCTGGTGCCATTATATCTACAAACACATCATTGTTTTGCTGAGCAACCTCCATCATGTAGTTAACATGTAGACTCAGCTCCTGCCAGACTCCGTTCACATTCAGAATCGACCACTGAACCCCAAGAGCCATCAGTGCTTCTTGTTTTTCTTGAAGGTCTTCACACAGGGCTCTTTTGACTGCTTTATTAACAAGCTCAGTGACACTCAGAACATCCTCTTTTAGGCCTTTCAGCACACAGACCTCGTCATCTGATCCCGATTGAGCTCTGTTGCCATTAGTACTTCCAGAACTTTGACGTCTGCTGTGCTCCAGACTTATTCCTAAGACTTTGACTTTTGCCAGCACTGCCTCCAGCTCCATGGTATCAAGCTTGGAAAAATCATGCACATCCAACTCTCTCTCTATCAGCTGCTTCTGCATGATCCCCTTCAAATCTCTCTTGATGGTCTCGATTATGTCTGTACCGCAAGAAATTACATTTATTATAGCTGGCAGGGGCGTTGAGGACATCAAGGTTCTGTCTTTCGGTGCAGAAGATCTGGAGGTTCGAGAATACTTCTCTTGCCACTTCTTGAGCTTTTGTTTAGCTTTTTCTAAAAGGAAAACGGAAAAAGGAGAGAAAGAAATTACATAAAGACATAAGATAAGGCCGTAATATTAGCCCAGAATAACAAACATGACGTTACACTCTGTAGTTTACTTTTCTGTGGTTGTTGTTATCCCAGCTGATGCTTTGGTATCATCTTGTGGCGCAAAGGAAAACTGCATGATTTGGCTTTAACTGATCAACTACTTCTAAAGCACATTTTAATAAAAATAAAACAATACATACATAAAGATTTATGTTCTTACACTTTGAGTTTAGTTTACTTCAATTGATGTATTGAATTTGTTGTTGTAAAAGTTGCACACACACACACACTGTATTCAAGTTGTCTAGAAGATAATAACCTCTGACTTTTCATCAATTAACATCTTTAGGTCAAATGTTTTTTTATGTCCATGTTGAATTTGTGTTGTGATAAAATGCCTGTACAACCAGTTCCAGTGTTATAAGTTTGGCTGTAGAAATCTTGTTCTAAGCCACAGTTAAGCTGACTGCTTCAAGAAAATTAGTTGTTGAATTACGATACTGTTACCACATTAAGTGTAATTCAGTAGAACAAGCTATTTCATTTTATAACTATTATAAAAACAAATCCAAAGTGCTCACAGCCTTTAATTGTGGTCCCTGGCGCAGTGTTTATTATCTAGTCCTGAAACAATTATTTTTAAGTGCAATACTTGGAAACAAACCTCTCAGGCTCAGGGAAGGGCCAATTAGTCCAAAGCGATTCTCCAGTTGTGATCTGAAAATACATTTTACATGTCAGACTATTAAAACCAAGCAATCTAAATGGGTAAAGTCTGTAATCCAGACAACTTCTTATTCTCTTGTTTTTGTTGCTGTACGAGATTCTTTACTAACTTGAAAGCCTGAAAGACCAGTTGTTGCAAGATAACAATGCGGATGAGTGACAGTGAATTTGGTTTCAAGTCCCTGATGGCTGAAGCAATGCCATCCAGCATAGCGTTACAAGCTTTAGCAGAGTCCATACCAGCAACACCTAATGGGATATAAATACACTTACTGTTAATCCACATCCAAAAATACAGAGCTGCAGTTCTTATTGTCTGAAATACCACTGAACAGCCTTTATGTATTATATTTACAAAACATATTGCCATAATACCAATTGCCATCATTAACCTATCAGTGAATCACTGATCTAAAGATTTTACTGTAAATTTACTTTTTTGCACTCACACGTCATGGTGGCATTGATATGTACGCCATAAGTATAAAGAAATTTAATATGTGTATTAGTATTGTTGTTTTTAATATGTCATGTATGAAAATAAAACACTCTTTTACTACTTCTGTATCTAATTACCTTTCCAGGAACACTCACATGCAGTGAATACAAACCTGTGTTGATGGCTGGGAAAGCCACTGAGTGGTAGCCTTTCCTCTCACATTGCTTCAGTATCTTTTTGCAGCTCTTTTGAATAACCTGAGTATCACAGTGAAATGTTGCATGGATGATTTCCCTACAACGAAGCAACCCGGGTCCTGTGCTGCACATTTTGTCTGGTGCATTGGCCACTGACAAAAAAAGAAAATATAACAGTAAAAGATCATGTTGAATGTTGTATATAACTTGTTTGATGGTGAGTGTGAGTGTATTTCGAGGGTTTACTTTGTGCTAACTCTGCTTGGACAGTGGGCCCAGCTGCGCTCAGAATGGCTCTGGAGACGCCTATACAGTTCGTGAATGAACAGTTTAAATCCAGAATTATGTCATTTACTGCATATTAAAGATTCCATTCATCCTATTTGTGCTAAGTCAGTGAAAACATCATACCAGAGTGGTTAGAGAAGTCAGTGGTGTTGACAATGACATCAGTGGCCTCATTTATGATGTCCCCCTGGACCATCTGAAGTCTGACTCCACCCAGCATGGCTGTAACGTCAGCAATATGTGTAGCGACATGGCGGTAAAAGGTAGCTAGAATAATAGAAATAAAAAGCTAATATTTTTAAAGAGTCACAGTGAAAATGAACTAAAGATAAACTGACAAATAACGTGTGACATTTTGGCCCCTTTTGGCTTATTGGTCTGCATTTATAGATCAAATTGACTGAATGTATGGTGCCTTGAAGACCATTTGGTCATGTTTATTATTAGTATTGTATGTGATAGGACAACAAGGGTGTGCATCATTCTTAAGTGAAAATAAAATACATTGGGTTTAAATTGTAAAAAAATGAAAGTAAGTGTGGTAAACATGAAGACCTTGACCTTGATTAGGGTTAGTGTCATTTGTGAATCCTCTAAGATGCAAAGTTTCCTGGGAACACTGGAAGGCCTGTAGAGATGCAGATTTGACTCGTTAATAGCTTTAACAGCAATTAGATTTGAGATTTACATTTTTTGTTGACAATATCCCTGCAGAGTCTCAATTAATCTTATTTAACACGGCCACTTATGCAAACAATCACAAATCCCACAAACAAGAACACGGGTCCAAATGCTCATAATGTATTTGCGAATGCATTTTTGTTTACCTTTCCAGACTCTTTGTCATTGGGGTGAATGACGATGCAGACCAGAAAAGGAGATCTGCTGGCTCGGTTCTGTTCAAATACCTTGACCTCCTCCAGTATAGCTTTGGATACCACACTGTGAGGAAAACGCAGGACAGTACCAGTCCCGAGAACAGGGAAAGCTACTGAAGTGAAGCTTCTGGTCTCACAATAAGTCAGAACGTTTCTTATGGTCTGTCTCAGAACCTGAAAGAGTCAGTGATTATCATGTTTACTACATAATAGTACTACTACATGCCTTCGAATCAATTATAAGGGAAGTTTTTATGAAAAAAAAAATACAGTAATGAAACACCTGATTTCACAAAAGCCTGCAAAGACATTGCTCATCGCTGAACATGGGATTTTACCTGCACTGCTGTTCCATGTTGGTTATTATCCCAAACTGCAAGACTGATAAAAACCACAGCTTTAGATTGAAGTACAGGCAAGTCCTGCACCATCACTATATCACCAGGCACTATTGCTCCTCCTGCTTCCTTGTGAAACTTTGTAGTAAGCAGAGGCCCTGTCACCCCAGACAAATCATGTCCAACACGGGTAGAGAGGGGGTCATGGCCAGCCATGGGGGAAACCAAGACATCTACCTAGTAATACACATATATTTACACATGAATGGTTCTAGCCACCAAAGCTAGGCAAAACTAGTCTTTAGCCAAAACTAGCATGTGTTTGTAATGCAAAGCGGTCCTTATTTACATTTATATCAGAGGTTCAAATCACAAGTTCAAATTCTGAATTTGTTTTTTAATTATACAAAGTTATCATTTCAGCAAGCTTTCTCACCTGCTGGGTTTCAAGAGTTCCCTGAATGAGCTTTACATGGACACCATCTTCAGGAACTCTCACAGTGGCTCCTCTTCCTGTGTCCTGGGCAGCAGCATGCATCTGGATCCCCAAATCACTTGGTGTACAGTTTTTAATGTTTGTCCCTTGGAGAAGTCCCTCACATGCTTTCTGCATGGCCTTCACCACCTCTTCTCTGTTGTCAATCAGGATGATTTTGCTCAGACTTCGCCCTCCTTGACTACCAAACTCTTTTACAGCAGTCACTATAGCTTCAGAACACACAGTGACAGGAACACCAAATATACCTGAGCTGATGCAGGGCATGGCTATAGACTTGAACTCCATAACGTCTGCTAAATTCAGAGCAGACTTGACAGTTTTTTCAAGTAACAATCTTTCTCTGCCACCTGCTTTTCCAGCTATGGGCCCAACAGCATGCAGCAGTTTCTTGCATTTTAGGTTCCCCCCTGTGGTCACCACCACATTACCTGTACGAATCTTTCCTTTCTGCTTTACTAATGCTTTACTCTCCTTTTGTACATCTGGACCACCTGCTTTGCTCAGTACAGCAGCAACACCCCCACAGTGGTCCAGATCCTCATTGGCAGCATTGACCAGGACATCAGCATCCTGTTTGGTAATGTCTCCCTGACACACCAGAACCTGGAGACCATCACCAAGGCTGTAGATTGCAGCCGTTGAGCATCCATTGTTCAATATTGCCCTATTATAACTAGTACTCTGAGGCTCTTGGAGCTTAATGAGGCACTTTTGAGAATGAGCAACTCTTAACATGTTTTCTCTTCCAGACAGACTTTCAAAATATCTTACTGCCCCCGGCAGGTCAATGGTGACACTGCTCTGAACAAGAGAGTCAAGAAATGGCCCCAGCCTGTTCCTGACCTCAGTCACTTTGCTGGATGGACCTTCCAGCACCACCATGGACTCAGAGGATGAGGTTAACGGATGGAAGGTAATCCCTGAAGAGTCAAAACCATGCAACTGGAGCAATTCTGGTAACTCTTGTGCTAAAACTGGAAACGGGAGAATAACTGTGCCTTCTATACTTGAGTGGTCCAAAATAAGCTGTGTTACACTTGCACTGAGCTCTTCAACCTCTTTGATGTGGCCAAGTAAGAACACTGTGCTGTCTGGGATAAACACAAACTGAGCCCTACACTGCCCTTGATTCAGCTCAGTTGTCTTGGAATTAAGCTTTTCCCGAAGCTCAGATAGCACAGCAGAGCAGTCAGGAATATCAAGCTTGACTTCCTTAAAATGTTCTTGTATTTTTCTATTGGTTGCATCCAGTTTGTCAGCAGAAAGGGAAAAGAAACGTATCTCTGTGTTTCGTAACTCTATTTCCACCTCATTACCAACCCCTAAAAAGTTACATAGCACCCCTGGACCTCCATAAACCTTTCTTAAGAAGGTCATAAAATGTGGGCTCATATTGGTAAATGCCTTTTCTAATACTAAATCATCCATTTTATTTATTAAATCTGTAGCCTTTAAAATGTCCTCCATATAACCTTCTAAAACTATCTGACCCGGGTCTCCCTGTGAGACTTTCACTCGTGGAAAAGTTTGTTCCAAACTGTGAATGATCTCTTTCCAGAGGAGGCGGCATTTACCCTCACCTAACCGGCAAACCGTGCTCTGCTTCTTTCCCAGACGTGACTCTTGAGGTTTAATGGTTGAACCCTCTAAATCCACCAACCTGATGTTCACCAGAGAACATTTACCAACAACAACGGCCATCCCACCTTCACTGTACACCTTCACCTCATCTGTGGTCTGACCAGAGCTACAGGACTGAAGCAAAGCTTTGACTTTTTGAGGTTCCACCTCCCAATGGCACAGGTAGTCATTAAAGATGGCATCAACTTTAGATTTCCAAGATGTACCAACATTTGCTTCACCAGGTTGAGATAAACTCTTGACTAAAATCCTCCCTTCTTCAGGAAGAATCTGAGCAGAACAGGCCACGGTGATGAGTTCTTTTTGTACATCGTTCCAAGCCCCGGGACATTCATTGAGGTAACGAAGGAGGTAACTCTCACGTTGTAATTCATATTCTTCACTACTTGGGATCATGCTTGCACCAGGAACGGACTGTTGTTGGAGAAATAAATTAATTTTCACTACATGGTAATGAAACACATAATGAAACTATTGGATATGTTTTCATGTGCAGTTTGTAACATTTACTGAGTGATGAAATAAAATGTTCTCCCTGACCTGTGATGAAGCTGTTGAGTCCAGTGTTGGGCTAACTGAGTTTGAGGGAGTGACGGGGATGTGAGGTCCCGGGCAGCTTTGCACAGTCAGTACCAGAGGAACATTTCCAAACTCCAACACATGTTCAGATCTCTCAAGGACTCTTTGCTGAGCTGAAATTAAAAAGGGGACATTACCTCTTTGGGCATTTGTTTTCCCTAAGGTTTAGTTTGTAGCCTGTCAATGTTCTGCCTCTATCCTTTTGAAAGGAGGTAATTTAATTTGTTGACTCCTTCATTCTAGTGTGACTAGCCCTCATGTGTAGTGATGTTACGCTTGAAGCAGATGATTCGACTCAGTGTCGACCTTTTGAAGCAGAAGTATTGCGGCTGTTGTGTCGATGCCTCGCTTCACCACGAGAAAAATCACGTGACCACTCAAATGAAGCTTCATTACGTCACA
>JAUMHF010000010.1:7717252-7735419 GCA_032359275.1 Microctenopoma steveboyesi | reverse complement strand
TCCCGGCTGGCTTGGGAACGCCTTGGGGTCCCCCCAGATGAGCTGGAGGAGGTGGCCGGGGATAGGGAGGTCTGGGTTTCCCTACTTAGGCTACTGCCCTCGGATGGATGGATGGATAGATGGATGTAATATAACTTATAATAAGTATTTTTTTACAAATGCATGTTACTAGAAGACAGGAAATTCAGATTAAGTTACAGGGAAATAAACATTTGTAAATTCTTTCGACTATTTGAATTGTCACCACGAGGTTAAATAGCCATGGCAAATAAAGGAAGAGGTACTCACTGCACATAACTTTAAATAAACAGCCAGTGAGTTACATGAACTAAAGCACAAATCAAATTAAATCAGTTTCACTCTTATTAAATTACATATGTTGTCCTCTTGTCTCCATGGATTCAGACAGTCACGCCGTTCAGTTGTTTTGCTTGATGTTCATTTGTGACAATGTCTGATTTATTTTTCAAAAATTATGTAAGATAAATATCTATATTTATTCCACTTCCAAATAATAGATTTATCAATGTGTAAAAGTAATAATATTTACAAAATTATAAATTAAAGCACAAGAATGTAATTGTACAGCCCAATCCAAGCTTTATCTATATTATTTACTAAGACTCTCCATGTTGATTATTGTGGCCATGGGTATAGAGTAGTTCCTAGGGTTTATTAATGCCATTTCCTTTGCTTTTCATTACTTTCCCAAGAAGATACAGTATTTAATACTTTGAAACACATTTTATGTCCTTATTATGAATTAATATTTACTTAAAAGACACACATAATTCATGTCACCAGGTCTGGACTTAAACATAAAAATGTGAAAATGTTTAAATGAGAAAAAATACATCCATGACATACAATGCATTAGCACAGCATGTGTTGTTTCTGGCTCTTAGCTGAAATGGTAATTTCTTACTGTCTTGTAGTCAACATTAAACAAATCAACAAAAAATGCATATATACAGAGAAAAGAGGTATCTATTCATCAGTATGCACATAAATGTAATATCTGAAATCAAACACTTACTTTTAATGATTTCTTCTGTCCCTGACTTAACAGAGGTTCCTCCTCAGTATGCTGTAATAGACTGTAGATAGTAAAATATTGCATGCTTTAGATATATGTACACAACTGCTCTTCTTTTCTCTCTTATAAGTCCACATTTGAATATTAAAATGCTGGAGGATTTATTTAGCAACCAACTCAATCATCAACAAGAGGGTGTTTCTGTATATTTGTAACACTTAAAGTAGTCAAACAAATGTAAATATTAAACAATGATACCACACCAATTTTATTTAGCTTAATCTCTAGTGATAACTAGGCAAATAAAACATTTCCCTCTTAGAGCTACTCAGTAAATTACAGAGAATGTTACGTAGATGTTACACAGTGTTGGCCTAAACCAAAATATGACTCCCATTACCCCATTGCCAAATACATTTACCTCCTAAAGTTCACAATCATCTCCTTTTTCTTGGTCACATAGAAGGTCAGTTGGTTGTTCCCACCATTCCACAAACCGGTCCACCAGGTCTCTGTGCTCTGCTTCTTTGTCATCGTTAATACACACAACAACAGTTGAGTCATCTGAGAACTTGTGCAGATGACAGGACTCAGTGTTATCAGAACATATACCGTGTGAAGAGGAAAGGTGAGAGGACTGTTCCCTGTGGTGCTTTTGTGTTACTGGTCAACTGCTCAGACGTCCACATCACGTTCCTCACAGTGCTGCTTGCTCTGCCCAGGTGACAGAGAAATAGCTGGTGAAGATATATGATGGCATCATCGACTCCAACCTGTTGGCAATAAGCGGACTGTAGTGGGTCCAAGGATGTTTCCACCTGAGGCCTTAAGTGATCAGTACCAGTCTCTCCAGGACCTTTATCAACTGTGAGGGGTAGGTAGATAATGCAACATATATGGTGAGATTGTCATGTTTTGTAAAATAATTACAGCAAGTACAAATATGTCAAATGTATATGTACAATTGCTATCTAAGTGAATGTACATTTCACTGCCAATAAAATTATCACAGTACTTACTAATACTTAATACTATTTTCTATATACTATATAGTACTATATAACAGTCTAGTTTTTAGTTTATTTTAAGTATTAATGTAATGGATGTAATGGATGGATGGATGGATGGATGGATGGATGTTTTAGGAGACAGTTTTGGATTTGTCCCAAACCTGAATTATACTCTCAGGCACTTATTATCATCCCTAGCATTGACAGAGATGTGTATACTATACAAATCAATACAAGTTTAAGAATCACCGTAACATTATGTAGGTACTAACAGCCCAGAGAATATAACGTGTTTAAAACCCAAGAGTTTAAAAAGGGAGATGCTATGAGAATGAGAAAACAGGCTCTACTTTTTTGCATACGTTATTACAAGCATTTGATGAACACCATGTGTGGTTGTTTATTCGTTTTACAAATCAACTGAGCAACAGGAACTGAATCTGTTTATGTAAGAAACGATGCAACAGAATTTGAATAACAAAATAGATTATTTGTTGTTTTTTATCTCTCACTGAAATATGTATGTTTTCAGGGTCTGTCACATGTTTCGTGCATGTGACAAACAAACACAATTTTCTAGTGAAGAGCAAATGTTCATGATGTAACAGCTTTATAGGAAATACCTGTTTTATAGTCACCTGATGAGGATTAAAAGAGGCAAAGGGTTTCAGCCAAATGAAGAAAGTTGGTTAAGTGGTAAAGACAAATGTATGGACAAATGGGTTATTTAGTTTCAGAGAAAACAATTCCGTTTCCTGTTTCTTTACTTTACTTTGCTTGGCAGACACTTTTATCCAAAGCGACTTACAGGGAGCTAGTGCTGGGTGATTGGCTCAGGGAGACACCTGGTAGGGGATGGACTAGGAGTCAGGCGGGGTTTGAAACCTGCAACCTTTTGTATTCCAGTCTGACGCTTAACCCATTGAACTATCAGGCCGCAATACATGTTTTTGTATGTGTGTTATTTGATTTGATCATGAAAGCTTTATGTATAAATAGCTGAATCTGTAGTAATAAATTAGAAGAAGAGAAGAGGAAAAAGGAACCAATTTTCTAAGTCATGAAAAAGATGACTTCCAGAAATAGCACAGCACAATCCTTCACAGACTGACCTCGAAAAGTACCAACAACCAACCCCACACAGACTCAGAGACATGCCTGGAGGACAAAGTAACAATGGATAAAAACAGAGGGTGATAAAATCAATAGAGAGAGAAATAGGCAAATAAAATATTTCCCTCTCAGAGCTTCTGACAGTTAGAGGTTCGCCTTTGACTGAGTCTAACACAACATATCTTTCTGTACATATAGTATTTAGTGCATTGAATTGCAGCAAATAGAAAGTTGTTTTTGTCACTGTGTCTAAAAAGTTTTATGCAAATGAAACATGCTGTTTTGCATTTAATGTTGCTAGCCAGAGCTACCCAGAAAATATAAATGATAAAAGTCTGCCACACCTTATTTAATACTGAATGAAGAATTTCTCTTAAATACAACGTGAACCAACTCTCTGTAGAAATGTAATTAAAGTAAGTAGAGCGGTAAAATCTTAACTTACATGTTCTGTTCTCTCAGATTTTCTCTGTCCTAACGTTTCTTCTGTGTTGATGCTGACACTGAACAAATTGGTATTTTATTCTTGCGCTATAGCTCAGCATTTGAACAATAAAACACTGACATTATCACTACGAGAATAATATGAAAAGTTGACAGAAATAATAGTGCTTTTGAAAAACCATTCATAATATTACAGAGGAGGGAGCAGGTAAACTAATACAGTTATTAAGTTAGAGAAATGTGTGGGCAACATATTGAATAGCTGCAAATAAAAATAAATGTGTCTGTTTCCATTCTATTTAATTAGGTTTAATAATAACAGCTAGAAACACTTTTCCTAGGACACGTAGCAGATTAAGTGTAGAGACAGTGAATGGATGGACAATAAGTTAAAATGGCAGATATTTCATCCAAGAATAACAGTTAGTAATTGTCCTAATAAACATATTAGCTTTGTGACTTAAAACATATGCTTATGGGAATTTGGAACCCATTCTACCAGACCTACTGTTATACACAGGCTGCTCACTTATATCATAACAAGTCTTAACAAGAATATTTTTTCTGGTAAACTATTAGATACAGTACATACAAGTTAATACATGGATTCAGCTTATTTACAGGCTGTATGATGTATGTACAGCAGATAGACAAAGGTGAGTTAAGAATTAATGTTAAAACAAAGAAGCAAATCCTCCAGATATTTCCACAAGGGTATATTAAAATTGCACACTCAAAGCTTGGATGACATGTTAAAACTCTTCACAGTCACGAGATCATGACTCAACCTTCATGAGAGATTTTAGAGTAACCCCACCTCCATCATCAGACCAATTGAGGTGATGTCCAGCAACCTATAACACGGTACATATAATGAGTAATTATTGTAAAGGAATCTGGGTGTTTGTGGTATTGTGACGACTTCCTTCAAGGACACCTCCATCAAATTAGTACCCAAGTCTCTGGCCTAGTAGCTTCATTAGAAGTCCCTATTTATTGCTGCCAACCATTTAAGATGGCCTTGGCATTCAACCTGAAGAGCTTGATGACAGTGGCAGTAACTGAACTGATGTTATCTTCCATCATTCCTATAAAAACTCAGACTCTTTACAACTAATTCCTTATTTTCCTCTGACAACAAATACACACCCATTTCTTTTGGTTTTCTAATTTCACTGATCAGGTTTGTGAAGTGTTTCCATCGTGTTTCTAGACTAATATAATTATTTAAAAAACTAATTTGGTGCTATAAAATATTCTTCCCTTTATAACTCGTTCATGCTTCTGTGAGACGGATCACTGGCAGTAGAAAGTGAGAACGTTCTGCTGGTTTCCCCGAATCAGTACTGCGGGGCAGTGGAGGCCGCTGGTCAGAGTCTCCAGCCAGGCCATGTACAGGGCACTGGGGCAGTCACTCTGTGGCACAGGAAGGCTCCTGAAAATACCAACAGGTGTACATGAACACCGCAAACAACACATAAGATAAGAGTCAAATTAGTGTTTATTGTGGTTTGGAAAAGCTAACAACAAAATCAGATATCTCTAAAGCAGTCAAACAGTCATGGAAATAGTTACGGTCTGATGGTGCTTAGTGGTCAATCATTGTGGTCATCAGACAGAGATTTAAATATATATATACATATATACATATATACAAAGATTACTTAAATATTACCATGCAAATATTATCATACAATTAATACTGAGATATAACTTTGTTATTACCTATAATCTGCTATTACTTATTCCGAATAAGTTGAATAATATTTTTTTCCAATTAAGGAATCTAAATGTTTTTAGAAACAAGAAAATAGATACTCATCTCAACCTAGTTTATTCTAAAGTACGTAAAAGCAGACAGAAAATGTACAGTGATTATTATTCTGGCTTTATTTACTTTTCTCTAAAATAAACTACAAAACTGTCTCAAAAATGTGTAATGAGAAAACCTGACTTATATATTCTTCTAGAGAAATCCTACCTTTCACCCTAAGTCTGTAAATCTTTCACTTAATTTAGTAAATTCTGAATATTACTAAACTGTACTTACATAAGCACAAGAGCAGCGTGTTGTGAATTCCTCCGGATAATTTCATTCAACCTCACTTTTCTCTCAGACTGTGAAGGAAGGAAATATAAAAAAAAAATCAAATGTATTTTTTTTGAGTCTTTTGAAAAAGTGGATGATAATAAAGGAACATCAGAGTGTTGCACAAGTTGTACATGCGTGGTGCTCACTAACACACCTTAAGTTTGAAGGCCTCAAACTGTTTGTCAGATATTTTCCATGGGGCACTTTGTCTTATCGCCTGAACTGAGACACATTCCTGCTGTTCATCATGCAGCATGAAGGGGGCGACACTGTCCACAAACCTATTCAGGCTGAAATAAGAACAACAGTAGAAGAGCATTAGAACAAGATAACTGGCATGTTGAGAATTAAACTCACACATAAAACTCTTAAACACACTTACAGATTGAGAATAACAACTTAAAACAAAGAATAACGACTCATCAAAGACTGATTTCAATACAGTTGTTCCGTTATCAGTTTGCAATTCTGAAAGTGGATATCAAGGTTGTAACAACATACCTTTTGGAGTGTGGGCGCTTCTCACTGTCTGTCATTACTATAACATCATTAAAATCCAGACGGAACCTCTTCAGCAGGGCAATCATCCTAAAACAAACAGTCAAGGTCATAAAATGAATTGTTGCATGGGATTGTGCATTGCGCAAAGATATAATCATAGAAATGTAGAACTGTAGAGCTACAGATCTAAGTTCAAGTTGTGCATCAAGACTCTCATTAAAAACTTGTTGATTCCTAATTAAATCTGGATGTTTTGTGGATCTGGTTCAGTTCTGGAAACACTTATGTCACTACTACAAACATAACGTACCCCAGAAGGTAAAACAGAAAAAAACCTACTCATTGCGTCCTTCCACCATGTTTTGTTCGTCTCCCACGATGAAAACCCTGACCTTACAGCTGCTCCAGCGTTTCCTCCTGGTGAGTAGGTACGGCACCAGGAGTGTCAGACCTAAAAAAAACAGAAGAAGAATAGAAAGGATGTAGCTCAGAAAGAGTCTATCAGGGGGGAAATGGCTGAAGACTGTTGTCCAGAAACAAAAGGATACTGTATACGGTATGTTAACATTTTAAACTAGCATATGACCAATAATCATCCTTTTTTTTATACATGCATTTGAGGTTCTACACATTACGGTTTACACATAACTGTATTGTGCTCTTTTGTCAAATCTAACCGTTCTTGGTGCTCACCTCCATCATCGGCTATCCAGTACAAATCAATAGTCTTCTTCCCCTGGTCGTTCTGAAACACTGTCTTGATCTGGTCGCTGTCGCCTTTGTCAGAAATGCCATCAGCTATGTCAGCAAGAAGAGGATAAGTGAGGTGTGGAGGAAGTATAAAGGATTTTTAAAGCAGCACTGCACTATTCAATTATACCCAAGTGTATTTTTAAAAAATAAAAGGAAACCAGACTTTTGGGTGTAATGTGTGGTAACGCTAGTACACAAGAAGCTGTGCTTATATAGTGATACTGTTACCTGACAGCCTCTCAGGTGATGGCTGGTCATCATTTTCAACAGATTCATCAGACTCAAATCCCTGGTTTACTAAAGGATAGACATTACATCACATCACCTCTGTTTTCTTTTGACTTTAATCATTTCTCATGTCAGTTAAACCCCCCCCCAACGGTAGATGTTGTGTAATCTTATGTCGTTATATGTTTCAAGTTAATATGTATACTCAAACCTTCAAAATCAAACTGGTCAAAGATGTCCAATCCATCCATCATCCTCAAGATACACAAACAGTAGTTGGAATCAAAAGTATCACTAGAAAAAAGCACGAAGAGCATGTTGAGATAGATTTAAAGACAAATCTCATCAGTATTCTCACTTACAATGCAACAGATTTTCTTAAACTTTCTTTGCTCTCAGTTCTTGCTTTTTAAGATCCCTTAATTCTTTTACACTTTTGTGCACATATAATATTATAAATAATAGCTGACTCACTATATAGTATTGATATAGTCTTCAATACTGTCTGGAGAACTATTCCTCCAGTTTGACTTGAACCCCAGGACCAGAGTGTTTGGCTTCAACTTCCCAAGGCCAGAAGCCTTGAAGATTGTTAAATGAGAAAGAAAAAAACATACACTAATCAAATATTTAAATACTGTATATAAATGAGCATGTGCCACAAATAGAGAAAAGGAAATCATTTATGTAAAGAAAGTAGATATAACTATAAATATCAAGCCTTAATTTCATTTCTCAAGTAAACTGCTGTACCTGCAGTAAGTGTCGAGCTCCAACTCTGAGGCTGTCTGCAGTAAAAGGAGTATAAAACGAGCGCACCTTCCTCTTGTTCATCCAGTTAACCAACCAGTCTGTGACTTCCTGTGGCTGAGTTGGCCTCTCCTGCTCATAGACAAGTCAAGAATTCATTTGTTGAGCCAAAGAAGTTCAGCATGACCAGTGAAACATGACGGATTTAAAGGAATTTGGAGGATGTTGAGGTTTCTCTGTAAAGTGCACTTTCTCTTACCTTTAGAAGAAACTTGCTGACTATGTAACATACTCACCATGATTATGTCTCCACAGATCATGAGGCCAATGTGCTTGGTGAAGCTTCCAACAAAGTCGACCAGTGCAGGTCGTTGGTTTGGAGCCCCAGTCAGGACGAGGCACTGCGGTCTGAAAGAAGATGAGAGAAAACAGATGAGAGTTATAACATTAGACAAACAGAGAAACATTCGTAGTTTATTGGTTTAACGTTTCTGTCACGCCTGACACCCTGGCCTGCCTTTCTAGTTCCCTGGTTCTTCATTGCCTCTTTGGTCACGCCCTCACTTCACTTGCATTAGTTTAGGCTTTTTTTCCATGCCTATCCTTATTAAGTGGCTATTTATGTTATTAGCTAATAAAGGTTCCCATCCTTATTCTACTCTGTGGCTCTCGTCTGCATAATGGGTCCATCATTTAATTCCCCTTCAACCATCTGACAGTTTTACAGGAGTAATGCATTCAGTGTTTATAAGTTGGCCCACTGGACTTACATTCTCAGTCTCTGACACTTAATGTGTGGATACTTTAACTACGATTACTTGGTCACCTAAAATTCTTGACATGATCCTCCACTCCAGAAAGAGAGATAGTGTATGAGAGAGCCATGTTGTAGGTACCAGCCTGGACTGATGATCCCCAGTTTACCTCTGTGGATTTTAAAAACACAGATGATTTGGGTATGAAAGAAATGACAGACATATGTTAGAGCGTGAGGAAAATCTTACAATTATACTTAGACTTTCTTAGTTTTTTTTAACTCACTTGGCTTTTTGTAGTTGACATATCCAAAGAGGAAGATGATGATACTGAAGGTGACGAGAGCAGCCCACCAGGTCAACCGGAACATCAGAACTACAGATATCACTGCTCCAAACAAGGCTGTCCATTTACTATAGTAGTGAAATGAAGGCCTCCACCCTAAAGGCAGCAACGATGAGAAAGAGAGGACCTCTAATTTCACACGTCCAGAGCTTTGTCTCATTAAGCTTCCAACGTCTTCATATTAGAATTGGAATACTGTGTGCCATTCAGTAAGCTAGGACTTATTAAATTATTTGTACCTGGTAGCAACATTGAGAAGCATTATTCCACCAATCACCAATAGGTGGAACTGAAACTGTTAGATTTAAACCAATGTTTTCCATCTAATCTATATCGATGCATAAGAGATTACCAGGGGAGTTGGTGATTGAAGCGTGAAAGCAGCTGAAGTTGATGAGACAATAGGAACACAGGAAGAAGTTGGAGATCAAAGATGCAATGGTATTCAGCTCACCTATAATGATACAGGAGAGGGAATTATACTACGTAAGTATTAAGAAAATTCCACGAAAATCCCTTGACCTGTTTTCTCTTTACAAAATATTGCATCACACCCACCAATGAGAATGAAGGCAACAGCAATCGTGTAACAGAGCATATAGGCCCGGAGTGGTTCATCATTTTTTCCATAACCCTTTGCAAAGAAACCAATGTAAGGGTATATTTTGTCTCTGCACAGACACTGAAATAGAAGAGAGTAAATATAAGTTTACTGTGTATGTGTTTTACACAGAACTACAGACATATCTCTAAGTATAGCAGCATCTGACAATAGACAACATATATTTTCTCTCTCTCTTCACACAGTATAATATATATACTCTAAATGTATCAGGGACTTTAACAGGTTTCTCACCTGAAAGACTTTTGGAGCAGAAACTAGGAACCCAAGAGCAGATGATAAACTGGCTGCAAACACACCAGCAGTGATGAGGTAGTAGAAACCTGAAATTTGGCCCAGTACCTGGTGGAAATAGTCGATATGTGAGAATCCGCAATAATAAATGAATGAGTATCAATGATCACCATCAGGAGCTTTTCATGGAATTGGTCGATCTCTTCAAGTTCTTCAACACTATGAATTGAAAACTACCCTGGTAATAGGCTTTCTAAGAATATTTGCAAAGAATTTGTAAAAGCCCCCCCCCCATTCAGATTATACACGATCAACATGCAATAAAATGTGTAGATTAAGGACGGAATGAAAAAATGTCAAGCTTTGACTGTTTTAAAAACTAGATAGCAGTGTTACTTTAGCGATGAAGGGATAAGGAACTATTTACTACACTTTAGGAACACAAAGGGGGGGAAACTAATGACTATTCAGTGAGTAATGAAGGAGTAGTTACTAGTTTGTGCCACCCAGTGGCTAAGTGAATCAAGAATGGCCTATGAAGAAAGTGGCAGTTATTCCTTTTTAGTAAAACGTGAACTAAATATGACCTTGTGATTCATTACAGAACTTCTTAAATTCTCTCTTTACTATACTATTTGTGGTTTTTGAACACTATTTATAAAAATAGACTAAAGTATATTGCTTCATTGGAATAACCCAGTGTAAGACTCACGGTGGAAAATAGATAACTTGTGTATATCACTGTGCATAAATAGTGCAGTACCTTAAAGTTGTTGGCAAGACCATATTTACAAGAATGTGACAGGGTGCACTCTGTGAAATTCCAGCCCAAGTTACATCCAACACCCACACAGCCGTCAGTAATGTTCCCGGTCATAATATCACTTATATTTCCAGAAGCGTTCCGTATGACACACGACCCTGAAGCAGAAAGAAGATCCAAAGATTTAACACAGCTGGTTCAGCAAAGCAAATTAGTAGCACATTATTGTTTATCATTTAATTTTCTGTCCTAAAGATTGTTATTTGTTTTACTTTGTGCTACAGAAACCATCTTACAGTCACAAGATCCTCGTTATAGACTCCTGATCGATCAAACATGTCATCTTTATTTCTAAAAGTTCTTTATTGAACTTCAATGGTTGTTTCTATTGAGTTTTCATTTCTTTTTTGTCACTGGCTCATGTTTTAGATGTTTCATTGTGCAAACAACAGTGCACATTAAAAAATGCCTGTATAATGAACAGCTTACCAACGGTTACAGAAATCACTAAATAGCTGACAGTGGTCCAGAAAATGGCCATGAGGGTGCCTTTGGGTATAGCAGTAGCTGGGTCCTGCAAAAGTACATAATACAATTCAACATTCAGTTGTTGTTGTTCCCAGTCATTTTTATCTTTCTGTTCTTACTTTAAGGTCTCCAGAGATGTTGGCTCCAGACAGGATGCCAATAGTAGATGGAAAGAAAATGGCAAACATCTGGAAAAAGCTGCTATCTGGTCTTTGCCAGTCTGGCTTGAGGTTTGATATGAAGATATCACCTAGAGATGCGAAGCAAAAGGCTACAAATCAATACTGTGCTCGTGTATTTCAGTATCCCTGATCTGACTATCATCCAAGATGTATAAAAAACAGTTTCTACTGAAACTAAAAAACTATTTTTTACCCATTCTCGCCTTTGTCTGAGTTAAAATCAATGTAATGATCCCTACACTAAATATATTCAGGTAAATCATCAAGTAAGATAATGACTCACTGCTGTATCCAAAGATGCCCTGGGCCTGTTTCTCTGGCACATTAGAGATGAATGTGCCCACCAGGTAGTTGGAAAAGGACACCATGAGAACTATGAAGAACAAAATCTGTGTCTGAAAGACAGATGTAAATGGAAAGAGGAAAAAAAGGAAAAGAAACATGGTCATCGATAAAACGCAGGGATCATTGTAGAACAACAAATAACATACAGGATGTACTCACCTTTGACTCCCACTCCATACCAGCCAGTGAAATGAGCAGAAGAATTGTCACTGTGATCACACCCACAATTCGGACGTCATTAATTTTGTCGACCATGACGACGCCAAACTCCTGCAGGACACGAATCAACCAATTTGTTCACACATACTTGCTCAGTTACATAACATGGTGTGTAAGTTATTTCATACAGCATCACCATCATCATTAGTTTCCATTTACTAATAACTCACCAGCATTAGATCACGGACCACCTCTGCAAAGCCAACGGTATTGAGAGCACAAGCCAGAGCATTGGCAAAGGAAAAGACCATTCCAATTGGTCCACCAATTTCAGGACCCAGTGAGCGGGAGATCATGAAATAGGCCCCTCCTGCAAATAATTATACACCACAGACAAGATTTTAAAGAACTAGCTGGTATCATAAAGGAGGAGGCGAAAGATAATTTTACAAGAAACTGAGGGGTAGCACATCTATGAGAAACCTTCACGACATGGACAACTTCATTTTACTTTCCATTTTTGCTTTACTAAAATATACAACTATTTTTTGTTTGTTCACAAGTTACAAAATACAATATTTATTTTCGTAAAAGTAACATTATTGAGCCATCCCCTCGTGTATGTACAATATTTTTAAAACTGTATTAATACGGTATTAACAGGAAAGTGACTGACCTGAGGTCACCCTCCCATTAGTGGCAATAGCAGAGACAGAGAGGGCAGTTACTGAGGTCACCGTCACAGACATCAGGATAATAAGGCAGGTCAACACTGAGATAAAAAGAAGGAATACATCCTAAAACTATTGTCAATATGTTTGATGTTTTATTATAACATTATAATTATTTATCCTGAAACTGAGTGGTGTGTATTTGCTGTTCTCATTTAACATAATGTGTAAGGTAATTCAGTAAATTAGTCACAGTCATGGTTATAGAACTTAAAGTTAAGATAACGAGAGAGAAGCCAGGGAGCATTACAGTAACAGAATACATGAATGAGGAAGGAATGAAGTGGTAACTTACAAATGCCTGCCTCAGAAATAATCCATGTTAGACGGAGAAATAGGATGACTCCCCAAATATTCAACATGCAACGAATCTGTGATCAAGTATAATAAAAACTGTTATGTACATTATGTAGATTATGTAGGATAAACAATAGAAGAGGTTATATTCAGTAGACTCAATGCACACGCCTACCATGACCCCGGTCACCCAGCCAAATCTAACAGGAGCTTTCTCCTTTGGACTTTGTGGCTCTTCTTTTCCACTTTCGGTGGGCAGACTGCTGACTCCTAAGTCTGTGGTGGTGTTTGGCACCTCAATACCTGACTCCGCTTCCTGGTTAAAATGTAATATCCACAAATAAATAATTATGTTTGAACTGTGACACTGTGTTTGTCTGGATGATGTGCAGATAGGGTTAACTTGCCTCAAAAGTCCTGCGGAGAGCCTCCAAAGACGGTCTGCTTCTTGAGTGTGGCAGTGTACTTGCATAATGTTCAAGCTGTGGTACGAGGTCTAAGGTGCTGTAGAAGGACGACCTCCTCAGCTCCAACCTTGAGCCTTGATGCTCCGATGCACTATTAGGCAAAAAGTTCAAACAATGTTTTTGATAAAATAAGCCAATAAGTATTTCACATGCTATAACAAATTCATACGTCAAAAGATGTATCAACTACAGTGGCTAAACAATCGACAATTATGACAAGAAAATATTTCCTCTCAAAACATAGTGCCATTAAATTTAACATGGTAGATATAAAATGAACACAACTTGGGGATCAGATTATTTTTGGTAAACTAGGTTATATTTAAATGAAAAACATGGATTTGCTAAAAATAAGCGAACACTAGGAGCTAACAACACATACCTTGAATCTGCATCCGAGATAACAATGGTTGGAGGAATTTGGAGGTTCCCATCTTGTTGTTGTCTGCTTGTGGCAAATTGTTGTGAAGAGTATCTGGGAGGTCCTTCCTCATTCGCTGAGAAGCGAACACGAGGGATGTCCTGTTTGGATGTGAGCTGCCCCATTGGCACGTTGTAGTGATTCCTGTGTAGTATTATAAAGTAAGTATATTGATTTACAAATACAATAAGACCTGATCTATTAACCAAAGAGGAAATTATGAAAGTTTTTATATTTTATTTTGCATATTTATTATTATTACTGTTGTTCATCTAACAGTCACTACATATGTTACTGCTACTAAGTCATGCTGGTTCTCATTTAAATCCAGTGCTTTATATTACCAGACTTGTAGGTCACAATATCAATTATTATAATAAAAATATTAGTCTTAGTTTTCAGACATTGTTAACCAGTGTTTATGGCACTTATTGTAATTTTCTGTAGGTTTGCAGCTATGAAGTATTAATTTCACTACCAAGTGAAGATATTGGTCCATTTTGAGATATGGTCAGACTTGGAATGGGCAGATGTTTCTTCCCATTGCTTTTTTTTTAATAATTACAGCCTAGATTAAAGCCTAATATTCAGTACCATGCTCATGGAGCTGGCACTATTCAAACTCATCAGGACAGTAAGACAGCTCAGTGGGGCTGTGGAAGACAAAGCTAGACGGCGTCTCTTGACCAGTCGTCCAAGAGACCAAAACTTGGACATATATGATGATATATCAATGCTGTTCTTCTGCATCGGCATTTCAGACAGATAACCACAAAAATTGGGTACAGAGTGGAGACAAGTTCAGAATAAAGTGCATCAATTTGTATGCCAAGCACGAATGGGATATGTTTTAAAGGAACTTGTGTTAATTACTGGTGCTGACTGGTATACGTTTTAAAATCAATAGCAGTGTGTGGGAGTAATCTTTTCTCAAAGATAACGAGCATATCAACCAGTTGAATACTTGTTTTCTGTGCACACCTTTTTAATAAGATCTATTTATGTCTAAATCATTTTCTGGAAAGGCTTAATAATTTACTGTAAATGTTTTTTTTTCTGTTGATGCATTGGTGTTACAATTTTTTTCCTATTAACCTAATATACAGGTGATAATATTCACCTTTTAAAAAGCAAAGTCGAGAGTTGGTATTTGGCTTCTGTAAATATAAAAACATTTCTATGCAAGCATCCATTTATGCATGATGAATTTCACAGATGTAAAATTGTCAAGCAACAAAAGGAGAATAATACATAATAAATAATATGAGTATCAATTACTTTTATAAAAACAATTATTACTTTTGTATGAACCGCAAACATTGGCAAACTGTAATATTCAGAATATTATACAATATTACAAAATTCCTTTATATAGAAGCAAATCAATTATTTAGTACTTACACAGGGTCTCACTTTCCAGATGAATATGTAGCCAGTGAAAAAATGATTTTGTTAATTTCATAGTGGGAGTCATTACATTTATAATTCCAGTTGGTGGGGGACATCCCCTCCCATATTCCTCATCTTCATCCCTCCTCCTCACAGTCACACACACATACTCACATGAATCATTTTCTACACTAATATGAAAATCCAACATTATTTCATAAACGATTATTTGGTTTCTCTTTGTTGTTTAAACCTCATCAACAACATTTGTACATTGTGTACATTAACAGCATCACAAAGCGACTTTATCAAGAATAAACATCCCATCTCAGTCATTCTGAGAAACAATCACCATGGTAATACTTAAGCTGATGACCTACACGTTTAAGTGGCTTCCTTAACATTGTTATTTTGTCATTCAGATGTTTCATGTTGTAATTGTTTTTTTCTAATAAACTAGCTGACTGTAGGGGCACACGTTTTACTCAATAGTTGTTTGGTTTGCTGTCTTGATTTTACTTAATTGAGACCATTAATAAGAATAATGGGTGATACACGAGGAGTATAACATCCTTACGCATTATAATTCTTTCACTCGACATCCTTATGCAGGTGGGTTGGCAAGAGTGTTATGACAAATTACAAAGTTAAAGAAACATTCTGCCAGACAACAGAGAAATGAGAGTTGGAAAATACTAACACAGTTATAGGGAAATAGAAAAATAATGTAACTACACCAGTCTTTAGTTACAGTTTCCTTAGTACAAGAAAAACAAGCACTGAAGACTTTGTACCGAGGCTTCTGTAAGGTGGAAATTTCTTGCAGTGTATTCTGCATACTGCTAGTACCCTGCTATAATTAAACCTGCTCTACTAAATCTTTATGTTGACAATCCCATTGTACCCAAAGTCAAAGTCTGTTATTACACCCACACTAGTAGAGTTTAACAAGGTCTACACAAAGTCCTGCTCCAAAATGAGATTCCATGACTCTTCTTCTAATATGTAGTGCTGCTGTATCACTTGTCTCCCAGTATTAAGCAACAGTTTGATGTTTGTATACAGACACGTATTTCTGTAGCATTGCTAAAGACAATGACTAATGTATTTGTAACCTTCTGTGAACTTCAGAGCATCCAACATAATGTAAGTGTTGACAGTTCAGTTTGTAGTTGAGGTCATTTTTAGAAAGAACAAAAGACACCTCAGGGGTCACAAGGGTAATTAACGCATCTGATGTCAAATACATGACATGTGACATTTCCAGGAATGCAGTGTTCACAGGGTTCCTCCCTGTTCTTTCCTTATCTCGGTGCAAGCTTTTTCCCCTTTCTTTCAGGCAATCAGGAGTTCTCAAGAGAAGCACACAGAAAGATCAGGAAAACTGACCTTCCTCCAAAACTAGAAACATCATACAGAATAAAGTCATCTGGCAGACGCTGAAGCCCATCACACTTTGCGTCATTGTTATATATTTAGAGTAAGGTAGAAATATAGTAGGGAATAGAATAACTGGTGTAACAATAGAACAATTATAGACAATCACTGTTCCGCTTACATGTCTGTAAGATGCCAGCCTTTTTTGATTGTCACGGCTGTGTATATTCCACCCGACGCCAATGTAAACACGGCTCTCTCTCTCCTTCTAAAATCCATTAACAAACAGCAGCGGGCCCTAAAGACTGTACTCCCGAAATTGTACCAAAATGGTAAGTGTTGTACTAGAGGGGAACACTCTGGACCATGTTTACTCCACATTACTCAACATCAAGCACGCGTACAGAGCCATGCCCCTACCCATACTCGGCCAGTGCGACCATCTTGTTCTCCTGCTCTCCCCAGCTTACATCCCCCTCAGACGCAGCACCAGGCCCACCACACGACTATTAACAACCTGGCCCAATAATGCAGTCGCCACACGACAGGACTGCTTTGAACTGACAGACTGGGATACATTCGAACAGCAAGAGCCGGAAACACTGACAGGAACAGTACTGGATCAAATCAATATCTTTATCAGAAATGTGACTGGGGACAAAAACATCCGGGTTTACCCGAACCAGAAACCCTTGATGACCTGAATGACCAGAAGTTGTCAGCCTGATGTCAGCACTTTCTTGACCTGTTGCCCTCAGGGAGGCGCTACAGTTGCATAACAACCAAGACAAACAGACTCAAAAGCCATAACCATCTTGAACTCACACATGCACTGACCACACAACCCAACCTCAGGACTCCACCAAATCCATCCACACGTGCAAAATGCACATGGTAGTAATTAGAACTGTAACATGTGCAATATCCATATGGTATTCAAAAAAAGAAAAATCATATATGCAGAAATTATGTGACGTGGAGAGTTATGCGAGTCCACTAAGGCTGTTGTGTACCAGCTAGCTGTGCCATCCTCAGTCACTGAATCCGTGCACATTGTCACTTACACTTACACCAGATTTTGGAGCTCACAGATGCACTTCTTCCTTTCCACCTGCAGAGGGCTATCCTGGTGCTGCATCAACCTTGTGCGTGAAATATTCAAGATTCAAAACACTTTATTAATCCCAGAGGGAAATTGTTTTGCCTTGTTACAGCTGCTCTCAGTTCAGAAAAGATTAGAATAACCACCACCGTAAACAGAATCAAAAAACAAAAACATGATAACATCAATCTCAAAAATTGATGGGTTGGGGACAGTTATAATTATTGTTCTCCATCTCCCCTTTACAGAGGGAGGCAGGGGAGAAATTGAAGAGTTTGATGGCCACAGGAAGAAATGATTTCCTTTGGCGTTCAGTGGAGCAGTGGGCTGAACGTGCTCCTCTGTCCAGCCAGAATACTGTGTAGGGGGTGGGAGGGAATGTGCATGATGGAGAGGAGTTTGTAGAGCATCCTCCTCTCGGCTACAACATGTAGAGGGTCCAGCTCCACACCAAGAGCAGAACCAGCCCTCCTGATTAATTTGTCCAGTCTGTTAGTGTCAGCCACCTTCAAGCTGCTGCCC
>JAUMHF010000010.1:7671441-7717152 GCA_032359275.1 Microctenopoma steveboyesi | reverse complement strand
TGTGTTAAACAGAGCAGGAAAATGGAGCTCTGATTATTGTTACAATACTAAACCCTTCTTCTGCTATGGTGGTGAGTTATTTAATTTAATAATTAATTAACATATTTATTCCAACAGAATTTCGAGAGCTGGTTAATTAGCACATTTATTCCTCAGCTAACAGATATTGATACGTTTAATCTGTGATAACAGAAACAGTAATACAATTACTCTGAAACTATATTTGTAACATGACATTTCTTTTTATGTTAATTTAGTCATTTTCACCATTACAATCAGAATAGAAAATTAAGGTTTTTTTCTCCATCTAAAATTTATTTGACATTTGTAAATACTGATTTTCCTCCAAAATATAAAAATATAAATAAAATATATAATATTAAATATAAAAATGTTATATACATTACATTTAAATATAGGGTAAATAATAAGCCTGATCTTTTATGCACATAAATTACCAGTGTTTTGTTTGTGTGCATTTGTTTCCTGACTGCTTTTTACAGCAAAGGAATCCAGCTGGTCTCAAAATAAACTGAATGTTTGTTCATGACAGATAAAGTGATTCTGATCCAGCAGAATAAGACCTGGGTGGAGGCCTTGACTTACTGCAGAACTAATCACCATGACCTGGTCTCCATCACTAACGTGGACGAGCAGCATTGGGTTCAAGAGAAAGCCAAGAACGCCTCTACTGGTTTTGTCTGGCTGGGACTGCGCTACTCCTGCACTCTGGATTTCTGGTTCTGGGTCAGTGACGAGGTAGTGAGCTACAACAACTGGGCTACAAGTAGAAGTAGTGATGACTGTGACATGTCTGCAGCCATGGAGAGAGGAGAACAAAATCAGTGGGTTACAAAACGTGATAATGAGACATTTAACTTCATTTGTTCTAAGTTATAAAAACACTGGAGACTGATGTTGTTGTTTTTCTGCTGAGGTGTAACATTTCAATGAGTTATTACTTTATACAGATGTTTGTCAACCAATAAATGTAATTAATGAATTAAATTCAAAAAGGGTAATGCTCCTTCTACATTCATTTACATGTATAGTGAGATATTAGGTCTTTTATGTTTTATTTAGCTGCTTCTGGTTTATAGCTCATGAAGATCCACTGTTATATGAAGTTTAAGTAACTGGTGACTGTGACATGTCTGCAGACATGGAGAGAGGAGTTTTGTCTTTTATAACCAATTGGGTGAAAGGGGAAAGTGTGGTAGAGATATATTTAGAAGTTGATTCAAGAACCTGAGAATATCACATTCACACACAGTAAGTTTCTGAAATGTTTGTTAGATTTTGTATTGAAGTGTGAATAAATATATCTTATTTATCTCCTATTATTTCTTATTTGTAGTGTGTGTATATATAATATAAAAAATATATAAAAACATTTCTGATAATCAAAGTTTTATGTCAACTTGTTGTTTCCACTGAAACTCAACAAACCACTTGAAAATAATGTTTTTTTCCAATTTATCACTTAACAAAATAATCTACATCTATCTATAACTATCTATAAAATTAAGCATTAACTATGGTATCGTCATAAAAGTGTGAATTGTGTTTGGTTGGCTGGGAAGGATTCTGTCAGTCTGTTCTACCAGGCCGCCAAACGGCCTAGTAGCTATAGCTATAGGTAATCTATAGGTTGTTCTTCGTGTCCACTATCATAATCTGATTATAGGCTTCACATAAACTGTTGCACTGCGAGGTAAAGTGTAAAGTAAGTGAGTAAAACATGAAACTACAAAAAAATAACAAACAATAATCTGCTAAGTATATTTTATTGGCAAACTGTGGCTACTCAAAATCACTGCTGGAATCCCAACCTGTGTAGCATACACACATAAACTATCAAATGAAGTGAGCAGTTAATCTTGTATAAAGGATAGAAAGCATCATAACAGTCTTCTACATGTGACTGCTATCTGTAAATCATCAACAATAAGAAATATATATACATTAATACACATATGGTCAGGCCAGTATTAGAGAGAAGGACACCAAGATTCTTCCAGCTGATGTTAACGTATGAAGCTAACACAGTTTGTTCACGTGGAAAATCAGTTCATGCAACAGTTTTCTGTAGCGGAAGAGTTTGTGTCTTCCATTGTTCGAGAATAATCCCTTTTTTAGCGAGCGCTATGCTCACTGACAGAGCTATTTGGATGTGTGAGGTGACAGATAAGATATATTGCAAGATATACAAGCACTAGTTGCACACATTTCACACACCTCCATTGCTTATTCCTGACATTAGGTTTGTGTCAGGCTTTCTCTTAGCATTCAGGACTTTGTTTAAATATATTTTTTTAAAGATCTGCCCCGTAAGGCTCCTCCAGGTCTCTGAGAGAAGATTCATTCGCAGTAATAAGTAAGGACATTCTCTTGGTTGCCTCGTACCAGCAGCGCAGGACAGTGGAGGCCACATGTTAGAGCATCCAGCCAGGCCATGTAAAGAGAACTGGGGCAGTCAGTCTGCGGCACAGGAAGGCTCCTGGAAAAGCAACATAAAAAATAACACATATTTTGTTAATATATGAAAACAATAAACATGTCAAATGTGTACACTTAACTGTACTGTAATAACTTTATATGTCAATGGAAATCAGGCAGTGTATTGTTTATATTTCCATAAACTGATACAGATAAACTTAAAAAGTTTCATACATGTATATTAATGCACCACCAGTCAAAGTTTTGTAAACACATAGAATAGAAGCAGTTTTATGAACAACAAATCAAATATAAAAAACATTGTTAATATTAAAAATGACTTATGTATACAGAAACTGTATCTTAAAGGAATATTTACATAAAAACATACAGAGGTCTATAATCATCAAATGTTGGTAATGTCTTCCATTAATAATTTGCTTGCTAATGAAAGTTTATTAAATTAGCTGAATAACTGATTATTGTTAAACCATTTTGCAATGATGCTGAAGACATGGACTTTTTCATGGATAAGATGGTATTCTCCTGACCTGAAATAATAATAATGCTAACTATACTCACACAAGCAGGATGGCGGCATTTTGTGAATTCCTCCTGATAATTTCATTCAACCTCACTTTTCTCTCAGACTGTCAAGGGAGAAAGAAGAAAAACATACTTTACACACTTAACATGTCGTGTTAATTTAACAAGGAGGACAGAAAGTTTTTTCACATGTTGGACATGCCTGATGTTTCCACACACACCTTAGATTTGAAGGCCTCAAAGTCTCTGTCAGATATTGTCCATGGAGCATTTTCTTTTAACTCTTGATTTGAGGAGCTTTCCTTCTGTTCGTCATATAGTCTGTAGGGGGCGACACCCTCCACAAACCTATTCAGGCTAAAACCGTAATGGAAAGAGAGAATTCAGTGATCTGTGTAAGACAGAGTTAATTGTACCGAAGTGTACCTTGTGATTGTACGAAATAAACCCTATTTTTATTTCAACTTATAAACATGCTTAAATACATAAAATATCAGAACAGCATTTCACATGTGTAACATGACACCCTCACAAAGCCTGCATTATTTAGTGCGTAAGTCTGGCACAATTTTACTCAAGCATGTTAAGAGTATGTTCTTGAATTGTTGCATATGTTATACTATCTTTCTAGTCCGCAGCTCGCGTATGTGTACAATTTATTTTTGCTTATATATAAATGTGTAAAATTTAGGGATCCTCCAATCAGATTTTTTGCTGCTATTCTTATACAAATTACTAATGATCACTGGTACCAATCACACTGATATTTTAATTTTCTGTACTTTCTTTTTTTATTTAGTATCCCTCACACAGCGACCGCACCTAATTTGTCCTACTTGTTACAATGACAATAAAGATTTTCTGATTCTAACTGTAACGAAACAAATAAAACACTACTGCATTAGGATAACAACATATATATATATATATATATATATATACATTATCATATTATAATTCTGAAACGTAATGTAAGGGTTTTCTCAACATACTTCTTAGGGCTTGGACGCTTTTCTGTATCCGTCATCACTATAACTTCGTGAAAATCCAGACGGAACCTCTTGAACAGCTCCACCACTCTAAACAAACAGACCATCATATGACTTTAGTTTAAATATGAGCATAGCATACATTTAATGTTTAATATGGGCCAATTTCATTCATTCTTCTCTGATATATTATTCTATTCTCAAATCATCCTTGCTGTGAGTTTTGGTTCAATTTATGCCAAATATTTTCAGTTGATGAAAGGAGTGGACTAAAGGCAGGCGGTTTTACTATGAAATCATTCTGTTTTAATAAATGCGGTATGCATTGTTTAGCAGCAGTGGGGGAATGACTTTTACAGCAGCACAGTTTATGACAGCTTTATATTCTTAATCATTGAAATCATTATTTAAAAAAGAGTTTTTTTGGTATGCATCACAACATTTACCAAAACAAAACAATAAAAATACACCTACTCTTTCTGACGTTCTTCCATGTTTTGTTCATCCCCCACAATGAAAACCCGGACCTTGCAATTGCGCCAATATTTTCTCCTGGTGACCAGGTAGGGCAACAGTAGTATCAGGCCTAAAAAGAAGGGCAGTATTTATGATGGTGAAGCAACTCAAATCTCAACTTCAGTAAATGACTGAAGAATGTCTTCACTCCAAATCACATAGCTAAAGTACATAGGTCAGAGGTCACCAACTGGCGGACTCTGCTCTGTCCCAGAGCCACAACTGATTTGTCATTGAGTTTTACCTGATTTTGGCAGAGATTATATTTTGACCGGCGACTCTTTTCTGCCAGCTAGGCGACGTTTTCGCTATGTTTACATTTCCACACATCTAGTGACTTTCTGGTGTTGTTGGCAATATTTTTTCAGATTCAGATTTTATTTATTATTTATTTTGTGACTTTCTGCGTCATCAGAGCAGATTTTGCTATATGCTGCTCTCAACAAGCAAAGGACGCTGCCGAGGGCACCTCCCCAAAGCACTCACAGGCGGAAAGTCCTCACACAGCAGTTCTATCCCAGCTGCTGTCAGAGCAGCAGATATTCACTCCTGAGCATCTAGACTCCAAGTTAATTGCGCATCCGCAAAGCCGCCGTCGACAAACCAGACATAAGAAAACTAAACAAAAAATATTTTAACTAATAATTAATAAAGAAAAAATAGGACATAAGTCTGAAATGTGAGTTAGACTATATTGCTATATCGGTAAAAAAGCCAATATCGAACACCAAATTATAATTCATACTACTTACTTACGTCTGTAAATGCAGGAGCTCATGCACTATGAGGGAAAACTAAAAGTGGACAATAAAACAAATCCCTGTTTCTGCAATAACAAACAATAAATGATGAAAGAATGAGGTATTAAGAAAGAGATGTTAGATTGGCTGCAAGAAGACACGTATACGTTTCCACAGTCTTGGCTAGATCGTAGCTAGAAGATGAGTCATTGATGTGACAGTTTTAGTCTTATTTATTTTCAAGAAAGCTGACATATACTAAGCCCAGTGTTTTGTGTTTTTTTGGCAGATCTGACCTTGCTCTAGACTCACCTCCATCATCAGCTATCCAGTAGATGTCAATGTTCTTTTTCCCCTGGTTGTTCTGAAAAACTGTCTTGATCTGATCACTTTTGCTTTTGTCAGGCAAGCCCTCAGCTATATCAACAAGAAGAGGAAGAGTGAAGCGATTACGTACATGGTTGTACACCTCATACACACTGATTTTTAACATGGGGAATCACAGAAGGTCAAATGGATATAAAATGTAAATCTGTTTTTGATAGTTGACAGCAATCGTACATATTAGAATCAGTGACTTAAACAAAGAAGCAACATTTGGCAATAGTTTTTGAATACATGGAATTTGACTTGTCAGCTTATGTACAGACTCATGTCTATGGTTTGCTATAGGTGAGGATTTGTTAAACGTAGGTTTCAGAATTAGAGCTTTAAATGACATATATATTTGTACTGAAAACTAGGTCATTAAAAAATCTGCAATCGACTGTTCATGTTCGTGCAGAGTGAGCACTAACCTGATACAATTTGAGGAGATTGTGGGTCATTAACTGCAGCATCGTCATCAAATTCAAAGCCCTGGTTCACTAGAGGGGAACAATACACCCTCAACCACTGTTTTATGGTATATTAAAGAGAACATGCAGAAAATGTGTATGTTTTAAACCTTCACTATCAAATTGTTCAAGGGCGTCCAACCCGTCCATCATCCTCAAGATACACACACAGTAGTTGGAGTCAAAAGTGTCACTAGACAAAAGAAAAGCAATAGCAGAAAAGGAAAGTTCAGGCTTTTTGATTTAGTCACACGTTTTAAGTTAGTTTGCTAAACTGTGGCACTGTAGCAAATACTTCAAAATACTGCTATTTCAGTAAACATTGGTGGAAAAAAATGCTAAGGGAACACATTAATAATAATATCCAACATACTTTATTGTGTTGATGTAATCCTCAATACTTTCTGGAGAACTATCCCTCCAGTTTGACTTGAAGCCCAGGACCAAAGTGTTGGGTTTTAATTTCCCAAGACCAACAGCCTTGGCAAATGATAACAAAAAACATCTTACGTATGAAATAATACTGTATGTATAATGTATAATGAATAATTTGAACGCTGTATATGATGCGGTGGTGAAATGAAATAGAGTGACAAAAGTCATATGTGATAGAAGGCCGTGATTTACCTGCAGCAAGTTTCGAGTTCCAGCTCTGAGGGTGTCTGCCCTGAGTGGTGTGTAAAACGAGCGCACCTTTCTCTTCACCAACCACTCTGTGGTGTTGTGGGCATGAGTTTCCCTCTCCTCCTAAAAGATTCAGGAATTAAGAAATATGAAAAGGTGAAAGGCATAAGAACATGACCACTACAACAGCTAATACAAAAGCTACTGTGAGGATGTTGAGGTTGTCTTATTACCTATTATTTTCATTTTGAAAGAAACAATGCTGAGACTTACCATGATTATGTCTCCACAGATCATGAGGCTTGTACGTTTCGTGAAGACGCCCACAAAGTCTACTAGTGCAGGCCGCTGGTTTGGTGGCCCAGTCAGGACGAGACATTGCGGCCTGAAAGAACGAATCAGAGAAGACAGATGAGTTTTTCACTGTCTCAACTCGATACTGTCACCACTGATAGTCAACTCCGAAACGCATGGACTGTTTGTCTGATTAATTGCGTGGATATAAACACATTCAATGGCAAAAAATTAAAGCACAGACGTAATTGAGAGTAATTAATGTGCAACAGATTTTTTTATCACTTACCTAAAATTCTTGACATGATCCTCCACATTTGTAAGAGAGACAGTGTAGGACAAAGCCATATTGTAAGTACCTGCTTGGACTGATGATCCCCAGTTTACCTCTGTTGAAGGAAAAAAATAATAATATGTATATATTTATGCCGATATTATATATTATATATTTATATTTAACAACAAGTAGTAACATTAGGTTATCAGGTCTATACCTTGTTCTTATTTTTTAACTTATACATAAACAGCCTACAGTTATTTATATTAGTATATCACAGCCATGTCATTTCTCTCTCTTTGTGGTGGTCTCGCTTACAATTACAATTACAAAAATCATTTTTACATATAGCATGTAGGTGTTGATGTGCCAGATGTGTCTGACCTCCCAAGAGTAATATAAGTAGTATAAGTAATATACAGTGCTGTGACAAAAGCTGTGCACTTTGTGGATTGCCGCCATTAAAAGGTACAAAAGCTCTAAACCTAGTGGCAATACTGTAATGTATGTAATTTTGCTTTTCAAGAGTTCAGCTCTTTGCAACTTACTTGGTTTCTTGTAGACGACATATAGATATAGCAAAGCGACCACAATTAAGGTGACAACAGCTGCCCACCAGGTCAACAGGAACATCAGTATTAGGGATGACAGAGCTCCATACACACTAACCCAGTTATTGTGGTATTTAAAAGAAGGCCTCCAACCTAAGGGTGACAACAAGAAATATAGTTATTTCATATGGCTATGGCTGTCACATGTCTTATTTCCTGCAGCTCCTTTTATTCACATTTTAACCAGTTCCATAACACTGCCTGGGAGGGTCCAAACACAGACAATTCATTTAGTGACACATGACAGCATTACCGTGGGAGCCGTGTTGTGTGAAATACAGGTCATAATTCATTTGTGAGCTTAATATTTGGCCATCTTCGTTTTTAACAATTTTGTCTGTTATTTCATCTGAAGAATTTGTGTATGTTGTGTAATATGTGAGTAGGTAAATCACCGGGGGAGTTGGTTATTGTAGCGTGAAAGCAGGCAAAGTTTATGAGGACATAGGAACACAGGAAGAAGTTTGAGATCAAGGCTGCAATGATGTCCAGCTGGGCTGTGATGATAATAAAGGGAGAAATACACGTTACAAACTCAGCACTGGATAATATTAATACACATGTAAGAAGTCTCTTTTCTTTATTTTAATACGTATACTAATACTACTTTAAACTAATGCATTAACCAATAATTCCACTTACAAAATTAGTTAATTAATTAATTCATACCCACCAATGCAAACAAAGGCCACACAAATGACATAGGTGAGAAGATAGGCCCGGAGTGGTTCATCACTTTTTCCGTATCCTTTTTCAAAGAATTCAATATATGGGAATATTTTGTCTCTGCAGAGACACTGTCCGGTATAAGAAAGAAAATATAAGTGTATTCAACAAACTGTGCAACATATGCTGTGTATTAGATTTATAAATATTATAGTCCAGTAAATCTTACATTTGAATGCAGTTTTAAATTTTAATATAATATCATAATAACAATTAATATAATTAACAAAATTTTAAATTCTATTTTTTTTTTAAACTTTAGAAACATGAGTTTGGATTATACAGCATCCATTATAAATCACATTTACTGACATCTGCACACAGTGATATTGCAGTACATTTCGTTATATGGTACAAGCATTTCAACACCTGTTAAAAAGACAGAAACACTTACATTTGAAGAAATGTGACATGTATTTGCTTTACTTTTTCAAGATGCTTTATTCGTCAAAAATGCCAAACGTGGAATTGGCTATGTCTTCTTACCTGAAGAATTTTTGGAGCAGACACTAGGTAGCTTAGAGCAGATGACAAGCTGGCTGCAAACACACCAAGAGTGATGAGGTGATAGCTAACTGAAATCTGTCCCAGTACCTGTTTGGATAGTCATAATCAGGAAAGTGAAAACTGCAATAGATATGTTATCACATTTAACATAATTACAAACACATAAGCATCTACATGTATCTAAGAGAAGCTGGTTCATTTTACAAATCCAATGTAAGGATTTTTAGATAATAGAGTATTCAATAAAAAGCAATAGTCCTAACTAAAGACTAAACAGTACCTGTAAATTGTTGGCCAGACCATACTGACAGGACTGTGTCTCAATGCAGTCTGTGAAGTTCCAACCCAGATCACACGCCAGACCCAAACATGGCCCAGTGGAGTTTGCTGTCAGCTGATTACTTATATTTCCAGAAGCATCACGTACAACACATGCACCTGGAAGAAAAAGTGTTTTAAAAATGCATTTTAAAAGAACACACCTGCCTTAGAGATAGGATAAGAAAGGAGGACCGTGCTAAGGGTGTTGAGCTGGTCCACTGTTCCATGGACAAAAAACACACTGCTGATGGACCCTCCTTTCCAGAAATGTTGACTAGACTTTCCAATAAAGGGTGAGGAATGTGATCGCTCTAAAGCTGAAACACACCCTCCACTCCCCCTTTTTAAAGAGGGGAACCACCACCCCAGTTTGCCTATCCAGAGGCATTGTGCCCAATGTCCATGCAATGTTGTAAAGGGGTGTCAGCCATGACAGTCGCAGGTACGAATCCCAGTCTGTTTCCAAGTCCATCCCCTACCAGGTGTGTCCCTGAGCCAGACACCCAGCGCTAGGTCCTTGTAAGTCGCTTTGGATAAAAGCGTCTGCCAAGCAAAGTAAAGTAAAGTAAAGTAAACATCCAGAGCATTCAGGAACTATGAGTGGATCTCATTCCAATGACCCTGCCACCAAGGAGTCCAGCTCCATATCCCCTGGCTCTGTTTCCTCATCAGAAGGCATGCTAGTGGTATTTAAGGAGGTCTACCCTCAGCAACCCACAACGTCCTTAGTTGAAGTCAGCAGAACACCATGTCTGCTATACACTGTGTTGACTGTGCACCGTTTTCCCCTCCTGAGTCGTCAAATGGTGGACCTGAATCTCCCTTCCAGGTCTCATTGTCTTTGTCCAAGTAAGTACTGAAGTCCCCCAGCAGAACCATGGAGTCTCCAGCAGGTACAGGTAAAAACCTTAACACCACCAGGCACTCGCCACTGAGCCCCACCTCTAGGCCTGGCTTTGGAGCGAGGTCTTTGTGACCCGTGTCCAAGCAAGGGAAACATTTCCAAAGTTCTTGTGAACCACTCTTCTTTCGGTGACCCTACCAGACATGAAGCCCCCGACAACACAATTCCTAGGATTATTTGGACACGTAAATCACTCCAACTTTTCAAATTGCCACCTTTTTGTGGCAAATGGAGGAGGGGTATTTTTAAGTTTTTTAAATTACATTTTTAAAACATATTATTATACATAAAATTCACAGCCCTGACCATAGTACAAGACCAGCCTCTTGAAAATACCCATTTATAATTTTTATGAGTCAGGTGCTACAAAAATAAATATTAGTATAGCTTACCAACAGTTATGGGAAGAGCTAAATAAGAGAGTGTAGTAAAGAAAACTGCCAGGAGGGTGCCCCTAGGTATACCCTTATTAGGATCCTGTAAAAATAGAAAGATAGAGGTTTAAATATATATGTTTATGTTAGATCTAGCCATTTCTCTTAGTTTTGGTCTTACTTTGAGGTCCCCACTGATGTTGACTCCAGTCAAGATACCATTGGTGGCAGGAAAGAAAATGGCAAACATCTGGAAAAAGTTACCACTTGGTCCTCTCCAGTCTGGTACCAGGTTAGCTACGAATATCTCACCTCAACACACACAACACAAGAGTCTATTGTTCTCTGATAAAACTGGTAATATAGAACAGTCAACAGATTTGGGATTTAGAAAAGTCTGCTATGAACACTGGAGTTTAAAAAGAATATTGCTTTCTCTTTTCTCTCTATTTGTATCAATACAGATGTATTAATGCTAGCAAATTTGTCCTCAAATGCCTTAACTCACTTTTGTAACCAAAGATGCCCTCAGACTGTTTCACCAGTGTCTGTGGAATGATTGTTCCCACCGTATAGCCGATAAATGAGATCATAAGAGCTACGAAGAACAACATCTGGGTCTGAGAAACAGAAACAAAAAAAACATATGACGTATGTTGAAGCACGCATCGTGAGATGTGTCAGGATGTGCTTACCTTGGACTCCCATTCCATGCCAGCAAATGATATGAGCAGAAGAGCAGTCATCGTGATCACTCCCACGATACGGACAATATTATCTGGACTGATCGATGTGCCACCGTTGCTCTACATTAAAGGAATAATTGAATAGGTTCGACCGTAATAAAGTTGCTTTATAGAGTTGCTTATACAGTATGTATGTGACAGTATATCTTTTGCATGACATTTTTTCTAAAAAGTAAAGTTGTCAATTTTATTCTTTTACAATTATTATAGATGTTTTAAGGCTGTGTTTTACAGCCTTAAAACATCTATAATAATGGTAAAAGAATGTGAGGAGTTTTTCCTCACTATAAACGTTATACACTTCTCTCAGACAAACATTAACATTTTCACACTTTCTCTCTTGTTTAAAGACTCTCAAAGTTCAAGCCTTCGCAGAAAAATGCGGGTATCAGGATGCAGAACACAATGCCCTCTTTAGAAAAACATGAAAAATTGCTCTAAAAATACGAGAAACTACAAGGCCACAAAAGGTGAACCGTGTTATAGCGATGGACCACTGTAAACCAAGATTTCGATAAGTATGAAGTCAAGAGCCAACTTAGGCCCTTATCTTTAAGTTAAATAATTTGAGTTCATGATGTAAACCTTTATACTCAATATCTTTACTACAGTTTGTCTTATTGTTAAGAATAAATAAACCATTTACACAAGTAAATTACACAAATTTAGCTTGTCAGACATGTATTTTTGAGGTCTGATCCCAAAATTGTTTATTTTCAGTGTGATTTATATTATTGATATTTGATCATACTCAGTGATAGTACTTACATTGATTAAATCGTAGACCACCTCTGCAAAGCCAACAGCATTTAGAGCAGAAGATAGAGCATTGGCAAAAGCAAATACCAGACCAATTGGTCCACCAATTTCAGGACCCAGAGAGCGGGAGACCATAAAATACGGCCCACCTGAAAATGAATTTATAGCACAGAGGTGTAAATATGTGTATGTATGTATTTTTGTGTGTAAATCATCTGAAACGTTGAAATAAATTAATTGTAAAAAAATTGAAACAATTGAAATGAAAAATATGTTAATTTTCTTAGGAAAACCTGAAAACTGAGTAAATTTAATTTAAGTAATCTGACTTACATCTGTTGCAGCCTAATGTTACAGACCCAATCAGTCATTTTTGCCAAATGACAGAAGTACAGGACTTAAAAAACTTGCCAGCAAAGTAAGCAAGTTTTTTTAGTTGCTTTCTTTACTAGCAACATATAAAGCTGCTCCTGAGTTATTCTTTGTTGTAGTTTTAAGGAATAAATGGTAATTTTTTAGACATAAGCCTGGATACTGACTGAATCAATCTGAAGACAGAGAATGTAACTGACCTGAGACTGTTTTTCCATTGGTGGCAATTGCAGATATAGTAAGGACAGTTGCTACAGTCACTGTCACAGACAGAAAGACCATAACCCAGGTCAACACTGGGAAAAGAACAAAGACCGTGTAAATAGATAGTTAATAATTCATAACTAAATTGTGATATAAGTATCAGGAGACAAATAACCTATGCCTGCCTGAGAGGTTATCCATGACAAGCGGAGAAACAGGATAACTCCCCAGATATTGAGCATGCAACGAATCTGTGATAAAAAATGAATTCTGATGATTCTACAGCAGTCATACTGTACTATTTGAATACGCAGATCTGCAGTATTATCAAAATATACATAATTATCCCTCACCTGCACTCCAAGTACCCAGCCCAGTTTAACAGGAGCATTCTTCTTTTGTTCTTCACTACCACCATCACTGCTAACTCCTGAGTCGGCAGTAGTGTTTTGTGACTCACTGTCTCCCTCTGCTTCCTAAGGAAAATACAATTTAAACAAACAGGAATACACATATATTAAAGTTTTTTTACCATGCAGTGAGTTTAATGATATAGCTTACATATAAAAAGTTGATGCCCCTGTCAGTTTATACAGCTTTATGAGGTACAATGGAAATAAATGTGAAACATTTTAACAGGACATGTTTATTTGTCGCATGGTGGAGGTAAATTGGGAATAATGGAGTCCGAGATCCAGAGAGAAGGTTGTACATAAGATAGACAGGGGTTGTGGTTCTGAATACAGGTGACAGGAGGTCTAAAGACAGGTACTGGCGAGAACTTAGCTGGAGATTGAAGGTGAACAAAAACAATTGCGAACACAAATAGACAGTTACAAGATGTTTGCAACTATTATTAGTCCTACAGGCCAAATTCATGAGTATTAGATCTATTCAAAATAAGGCAAATATCACTTTGTAAGATTTTCACATAAAATATTTAATAACTGATCTGTAGCAGAAAAATGCTGGAAAAGATTTCAAGATCAGGAAGAGCGTTTCCATGTCTTCTGATAGTCAGAGGATTTTTTCTGCAGTTAAAGATATAGCCTGGGACCTGCAGCGCAATCTGACTGGCGTCCAGTGCTGAGACAGAGAGATCATTTCTCCCCGCCCTGGTGTTTGACAATCGTTGGCAGGTGCAGATGATGTGATGACAGTACAGAATATGTCCATAGTAAAATAATTAATGCAGTAATAATTTATTTTAAGCACAAAGGTACTGCAGAAACCAGTCAAATCTGTCAGATCAGACGACGGTGGAGATTACAGATTCTCTACTTCCCTTGGTGATGGTCGCATTTTGCCATTTTACCAATTCCTGTCATATTTGTGCTGATTAAAAGCTGATATCCTTGAAACCTGGATACCTTCTTCTTGTCCAGGTAGCACAGCATATTCTCCATTCTCCATCCATCCTGATACTCATATGCAGTACCAGCAAGTCTTACACGCTTCTATAACTAAACAACCCACTATGGACAGCTAAAGCAGGACAAAGTTAACAATAGGTAAACAATAGACTCTTATAATATCCTCACAAATAAGTATAGTCCACTGACCCAGCTGACTAATCCATACTATCCAAATCCGATAGTCAGATCAAGTGCAATGGTCAAAGATATTAATTGACTTGCGGTGTGGTTTGAAAAGATGAATTATTTACCTTAAATGCCTTGCGGAGAGTTGCCAGAGACGGCCGAACCTTCGCCTGCTTGTGAGGCAGCGTATTAGAGTAATGATCCAGATGTGGCACCTTGTCTATTGTTCTGTACAAGGAAAACTTCTGCTGTTCCATTTTTGGACCCGGGTGCCCTGGTAAACTGTTACACACAAGGTCCAAACATTACTCATGTTACTTTGAATTAACAAAACAAAAAGTTCCCTGAAAAAACGAAATAAAAAAATGTGCTAGCAATACAAACCCTGAAGTCATGTCCGAGATAACACTTAATCGATGAATCTGGAGGTTACCAATCTGACTCGGGTTGCTGGCATTAAAATTCTGTGAAGAGTACCTAGGAGGTCCTTCACTAGTAGTCGTGGAGTGGCCATCGAGGACAATGCCTGGGTCCAACCTGTTACGTTTAGACGTTAACTGCCCCATCTCCGCGTCTCACTGATACAACTGTAACATAAATAATGATGTAGCCTTAGAAGGTCAGATTCCTAACTGCTGGCATAATTTAATATATTTAGTTTGGTGTAAAATCTCTTTCTTTTTTAGACAGATTATGTTAGTGATTGCTAATACAGAAATGATTCTCACCACTAGTCCTCGGGAATTATGTACGCTGTAATACTTATCACACGCTGTTAGAACAAGCGTGTTGGCATGTAGTCTTGGTCGATTAAAATTATTTGACATTTGCAAATGTACAAATTTATAGATGAACAGAACTTTTGTTCTGGGCTCACCTACATTAAAACTTTGAAACTTTTACCACAGAAATACCGTGAAACATTTTAAGTCCGTATATCCTTTGTGACTGAACAATCTAATGATTATGACAAACAGAAACATTTATGACATTTATTTATATATATATTCGTATATTTCTTTGAAAATGCCAAACAAGGACATGTACTCACACAGATGTTTTCTCTCCTGCGTGAATGAGCTGAGCATCAACAAACCAAATATATTCGTTTATTCTACTACTTGAAATTTATACCTTGTATGGGTGAATGGAAGCCATCCACTCCCATCTTCTTCGGCCCTCCCCCTCAGAGACACACACATATGTGCATAGACGTGTACAACTGTCTAAAACTAGGTAAATAACTTGACAGTGAAGAGTTTTTGCTTTGATTGAAGATGTTTTGTAAATGCTGTAATTTATAATAAATCAGATCACTCAACATTACAAAGATAACTTAAACAAATCAATTGGTCATTCAGAATTAAAATTGAATTTGAATGATGATACATAAAATTTCAACCCGTATTTACAGTGTCTGTTGACAATATTATTCTTTCAATACCCTGTTAATCTCCGATATTTTTTGTTTTGTACATCTAGTTTTGGTAGCTATAAATACATCTTTGACACAAAACACATTGCTTTTCATGATTCTTGCAGCTACTGTAGATTGTAGATTTAAAGAAATCTGTGTTTTATTATTGTGATTCTCATAGCTGAACCGATTTTAGAAAGTAGAACATATGCACATATTGTAAAAACATGTGATGTATATTTTCTCTTTAAATTGGTAAATCTTCTTTCATATTTATAATATATTAGAAACATTGTACTTTTTTGTTTTACTAAACTGATTATCATTAGTAGTAGTGAAAGAAAAAGTGTACACACTAGGATAAGACAAGATTGGCTGATTGGCTTTGGGCAGCTGAGTCAATCTACGTCACATTTTTAAGAATTGTTGACTGTATGCCACCTACCACTGTTTACTACATCAATAACACACACGACGAAACTTTGTTTTCACAAGATACGCACGAAAGATATCATGAGGGTCCCTTATTTTACATAAAGGACATTCTCTTGTCTTGGCCAGCTTTTCAGTATACAGTAGACATTCATTTGCATTAAACATTTTTAGTCAATATCTATTTATTAACACATATCACCAATCAGAAGAAGAAAGGTCAATAATGTTTACAAGGTGGAAAATATTACGTTAGTGGTAGACTTCAAATTAAAACTAGAAATTAAATTTTATCCATCTCTCCTACTGCTGTTTTTCGATAAACTTTAAGAAGTTCCTAATCGTCTTCACCAGTGTTCTTTAGTACCTTCCAGATACAGGTGTGTTTATACTACATCTCTTGTATATATGTATTTTGTATATACTACATCTCTTGAAACACATTTGCTGCACTCAGGCGATCTCCATTCGACTTATTGTGTGACTTTAATGTTTAAAATCTTAATTTTGTAAATAAATTCAAAATACATTTCCTTCTGGGATTTCCAAGGTTAATGACAATATAAATGTTTGATGATTTTCAAATAAATTGATAGATATCCATGAACAAAAATATACATATATTGTTTACAGATACAGATAGATAATTTATTTATCATGAGTGGTTAAGGTAAAGAATAATAACTTTATAATAATAACAGCAATATAATAGAATCCTGATGATATTATGAAATAATATTTATATTATAATAAGTATCATAATATTAAGGTTTAAATACATTTAATGTACATATTACCATGTGAGATAAAAGTCTAACTAAAATGGCACTGTATTAACAGTTTCATCAAACTATTTTTCATTCATTTGTTCCTTAATTATAATCAAGAGTTTTGGAAAATATGTGGCCTTAAGACAACATCATCCTCTTTGTTTGACTTCATAGCCTCCTTCTACGAAAATCATGAGGTTTATGATGAAATACATGCAGGTGTACAAATGTGCACATAAAAGGTTGCAACCTCTGCAAGCACAAAAACAGGGACTGGTTGTCAAAGACATGTGGGAATAGGAGTGGGATGTAATTTCACAGTACAAGCACACGATGGAAAGAGAAAACTCAAGTGGTAAAAAACTGAAGATGTCTTTAAGACTGTCTTCACCAAAAAAACGAACTGCAATGGCTATTTCTTCAAATGGACTGTTACTGATAGGGGATCACATAATTTAAGATGGTTGTACTTTAGAAGTCTTTAGTGTGTTGGGAGTTGTATGTTTTTTCTCTTCTAGTTAGATTTTTGTGCTTTAATCCAACTTTTATGACAGTTAAGGTTAAAGGTTAATCCTGTTTATAAAATTACATTTGTATATAACTAAACTGCATTAGCAGTTATGTCTTTGTGGTGAACTTAATTATAATGTTGTGCTGAAGCATATTCTTGTGAATGAAGAACGTCATAGGCTGGAGCGTTACATACACTTTATAATAGCTAATTTAATCAATAGTTATCACAATTTGTAAACTAATCAAAAGTTTTGTATGTGGAATCTAAATCTGCATTTTTACCAGTGCTTGCCAGTTATGAGTAAAATAGAATAGAATAGATTTTTATTGCCATTGTACAGGGAGTACAATGGAATTGTGAGTGCTACAAAAAGAAAGTATTAGTAAATTCTACTACATCTTTCTCCAATGTAATTCAATTTTAGCATAAGCATTTAGAATTATTCAAGTAGAGTACATCAACCCTGTTAGTTGATAAACCTGTTGCCATCTCTTGTAAGTTATGCAGGTTGGAATAGAAAGTGCAGGCAACAACAACATAGATTTTTTTCCAGTGAAGGTTTGTCAGTCCTTAGTCTAAAAAGGATGTTTTGTGTAGAAAGATTTCAAGCATTATTTTTCCATAACACATCTTACGCAAAATCCTGTACCGTTGCAAGTTCAAAAGTCAGTGTACCGTGAACATAAATGTAAGTGATTTGATCTAAAATGGAAAACCGCCATAGTATGAACGCATCATGATGATGAAGTTGTAAATGAATTTGTCAGAGGACTGTCAGGTGGAGTCATAGTTCAAGGCTTGGTCCAGCCTGCATCACTAGACAGCTACTATTTTAGTGTCATCCATTGTCCAGGTGAGTGTCTTTTGGCACATGGTCTAATGTCTTCACGTTTGCTCCCATTTTACTTCCCTTTTATTTAATTGTTGTGTATAAAACATCAAAAGTACCATCACTATAACTTGTGATATTTTGACATTGTGATTTATGTCCCCGTAACTGTTCTGTTTACAACAATAATAATTTTGTGGCTTCTGTTTCTCTTTGCTTCTGTTTCTCTTTGGTTGTAATGATTAATTTGTTGATGTTAGCGGCTGATAGTCATGCATCTTTACAACCATAAAGTTTCCCTATTTATGACAAGGGGAATATACACAAAACACAGGACTGCACCATTTTGAAGAAATGTGTATTACTTTTTTATTTCTAATAACATTATCTGTAAAGGATTTCTGTCAGAAGCATATATATATATATATATATATAAAGGACCCAAACGCAGGTTGAGATGGGTTAAAGAAGGGAAATTGTAACAACAAAAATGCATACATAACAGAGAGGGAAATAAAACGGAACAGAAAGTCACTCCCGCAGGAGGGCCGGAGAAAGTGCAGACCGTTACTGCGTCCCAATGACGCTGAAGAGTGATGAGGGGAAACGTAGACGAGCACACGTTCTGCTGAGGATTAGAAACTGGAGAGGTGACCCTGAGAAGTGAAACAGGAACTGGAAAGGTGGCGACGACATCCTCAACTTTGGCCGATCTCAGAACAGCAAATGGAGTGGCTTCGACCACGCCAATCCTGACGCAGTTCTGCCAAGGAACAGGAACTCTCTCAGGGGCTGTGAGTCTTGGGATAACACCAGCCTGGACAGAGGTCTGTAATTGTCTTTGAGAGACAAAATGTAAAAAAAAATCAAGGAAATCACATTGTATGATTTTCAAACAATTTATTTGAATAATGGTGCAGAAATAAAGTGTTTATCACCTACAAACATGCAGAATTCTGATCTGTTACTTCTACTTTAGGAAGCTCTTATATACTCCACTCATTACCTAGATTAATGTCACCTGTTTGACCTTGTTATCTGTCTAAAAGACACTTGTCCACACCTTCAAACAGTCAGACTCCAACCTCCACCATGGCCAAGACCAGACAGCTGTCTAAGAACACCAGGAACAAGATTGTACACTTGCACAAGGCTGTCTACAATCTACAATAGGCAAGCAGCTTGGTGAGAAGAGATCAACTGTTGGAGCAATTATTAGATAATGATGACTGACAATCTCTCTCGACCAGGGCCTCCATGCAAGATCTCACCTCGTGAGGTACAAATAATGTTGAGAACGGTGAGGAAACCCAGAAAGGCCAGAACTAGAATGGGGAGAATGACCTGAAGGAAGCTCTTAGTAACTTTTGTTACTATGTACCTATTAGTACTATAAGGTAAACCTGGTGAAGACCGACAGGAAATGTTTGACCTCTGTCATTGCCAAACAAGTTTACATTACAAAGGTGAACTTCTATTACTGACCAGATGCACACACCTTCCTAAAAATTCAACTTTTGTCTCACCAATACACAAAACTTTATATACACATAGCTGAGGTTGTGCTGAGAAGAATGAGACCAAACACATGATTGTTATAGTTTGTTAAGGAGAAAAAGGGGAAAAAAAAACACAAGTAGTTCAAAACAGCCAACTGATTCTTAGACTTCAGATTTTTTTAGGTAGACAACTTCTGGAGGCCTATCTGCAGTACTATCAAAGCCCATCAGGGGGAGCAAGGCCTACAGTTTGGGAACCACTGCTTATAACAAGACCACAATCTTTCTATAACCGACTAAAGTGCTTTTGAACTTGAACCTATTCACAGATAGTATATATGCAATGTATGGGCACTTTACAGGATAACAGTTTGCCTTAATAAGAATATGCTCTTTCATAGTTTAAACACTAGGAAAAAAAAATCTGTGTTGCTGTGATTTAGAAATATAGTATGCAGAATGCAGTATTACTAAACTTATACGACTTGACTTGTGTTTGTAAATCTGTAAAATGGGATATGTGCAAATGATTTGTAGGCTACAGGTTATGTGGCATGGCTATGCATTAATGGTAATGGTCACCCTTGCACTGTATTGGCAATAGTTCACAGGACTTCTAAGGTCAAGCTGATCAGTAGATCTGCCTGCTCAGCCATTTATACAGGACAGTGCTCTCCAGCTGGAAGGAATCAAATAGCAGAGGTTTGTACTAATCCGGAATATAAACAAATACACAGACACATGTACACGTACATTTTTTAAATATAAATTACAACACCTACGGTGTAAACTATGTGTTAAATAATCTTCAACACTTTTTACAGTGAATTTGCATGAGTGGGAGTGACTTAAATCACTTAATCTTTTTTTTGTTGACTTGCAGGTCATCAGAGGTAAGATTGTCAATGTTTTGTCTGATCAACAGTCTCATTATTAGATAAATATCACAGTAGAAATTGAGTAGTATTCAGATCAATGCTATTAAGCTACGATGTGACTCATCCATTGTACCTACAAATGCTAATATGATGTAATTCTGGATGCATCAAAGCATCAACCAACGTCATATGACGCATTTCTTAGAAGTTCATTTTTACCATTTCACTTGCCAACACTTGCTAACCACATCAGTTTAATTTGATGCCAATGCATGTCTGACAACCCACATCAATGAATATTGCTTTGCACAAAAGCATTGCTCTTTTTTTAGATTAAATGCTTGACATTCACAAATGCCTTAATCAAATAGGCATGTCTGGACTGTCTGGAATAATCTATTAATTTGTCAACATCACCTACAGTTTCTAACATCTTATCTCCTCAGAGAGTACTCTGTTTCTGCATTTAAAGAAAGATGCATAAAATCTGCAAATATCAGCAGTTGTGAAGCTGAACGCTGTTTTCGATCTGCATTTTTACAGGTTATCAAATGAATAACGAGGAAGAGAGAGTGTGAGAAAAAGAAAGATTAAGTAGGACAGGAAGGAAACTGATGTTGCTAATTCATGTTTGCATTTTCTTTGACCTTGTTAACTATTTCTATCATTGTAAAATTGCTTATTGAGATTGTCATGTCCTTTATTGCAACAATTTTTGAATTGAGATTTATTGTTTTGTTATTATTATGTTGTTTTCCTTTATTTATGAATAGATCATCCACTTCACAAGCTACAGAGAAACTAAATAAAAACAAATCACCTTTTTTTTACAAGGATCCTTTCAAAAATTAAACAAATCGGGAAAAAATTACCATCAACCATCAAAAGAAAAATTAAAATAATACAAAAAGGAACAAATAGAACAAATTATCATTGTTAATTTAGTATATTTACCTTTATATAATTGACAGCAACTATATGGGATAGTAATTATGTGTGTTAACACATTTGGGGGAAAAGTTTAATTATTAACAATAATTATTTTATAAAACTAATCATGCCTCTCACTTGCTAAGCAGGGAATTTTTACTCAGCCATTTACGTCATTATCATATACACTATTATGCCAACACTGCTTGATGTACCTTCACTGCCACACACTGACTTGTTTCCTGTGGAATTGTACCCGTCCCTCATTTGTTCAGTGATTCACACAGTTTATGTCTACCCAGCTTTCAAACAGTTTAACCACAGGACATTTTGTTGCTTGGACATTTCAGACAAGCATTTTGAAATAGTGAACAGAGTGATGCGCAAAACTGTGAAATAAGATTATGCAATGTTCTGTTCATGCTGCTCAACAGAAGCTTATGTAACATCTGAGGACAATAGTACTTTAAGTTCTTTGTCTTGAGCTCTTATGACAAATACATTACAGTTTCATAAAAAAATGTTTATGACGAACTTTCAGGAAAGATGCACACGAGACAAATATTACAAAATTATTTAAATAACATTGGATGTTAAAACCATAATTCCAAACATTTATTGTTTATGTGGAAAGTTACATAAATACAAATACAATGTATATAAAAATAATTTCTACAAATTGCCATGAGTAAGAAAAAAAAGTCTAGGTCATTTCTAAGTCTGTGGGGATGCTATAGAAGAACAGGGCCCCTGTTTTGAGTCAATACAAGTTATTAAACCCTCCAATGATTTGTTGCAAGGCATCACAGTAAGTATGCAATAGACTATATATTAATGGTAAAACAATTCCCTGTCTATGACCATACAGGTGCATAAACGTACAAGCATTAGAATGGTACATGCAAATCAAAGAATTTCAAGATAACAGGCAAAGACATGAGCAAAGATTCAAATCAGATCCAGTGTTTTTACATGTGCGTGTTATGAGATTTAACAATTTGGTCTATTACAAAATACACCTAATTGTGTAAATAGCAGGAGTTCCCAAACCTTTTTTAGAGACAATTAGATTTGATGATGTGAAGAGTCCTGTGGGCCTCTCAGAAATATTTGTAACAATTATTATGTCAATAAAGCCACTTAGAAATGATCAAATTAAAAAGAAGGTTCAGGCATACTATGGACAAGCCTGGTCCTACATACCAGAGTGTGCCTTTATTAGCTGAGCTGTCAAAGACATTGTGAGACACTGATCATATCTAGTTTAAAGCAAAACACAGTTAACACTGAACTGTTTACAATTAACATTTTTACTAAAATATTTTCAGACTAAGACGGCCCCACTTAGGGGCCCTTAGTGGCTGCAGGGCCCTATGCATCTGCATAGTCCACATAGCACATTAAATGGCACTGATGTAAAATAAACAAGTAATAACGTGGTCATATAGTAGTTACCTTTAGATATGTATCTTTAAATGTTTATAAATATTACATTTAAATGTACATTATGTATTAGTTTTCACAGTTAGTAATGGAGTCATTCTGGATTCAGTAAGGAAGTACTTCTTGCATCTAATGCAGTGTTACTGTTTGTATCAGCCTGACTGTTGACTGGATAGACAACAGTATATTTTTAGTCTTAATGCCTAATCTAATAACATCATAGTTGTGAAATAACCATGAAAGGGCAGGGAAAGTTCTATTCAAGCTGCTCAATGCTAGCCAGAGTGTCAGCCTCGGTTCTTGCTGGACTGCTGCTGCTCTTCTCCTTGTCCTTCCCTTTGAGAGACTTTCCCACTTTGGCAGAGAGCGTGTGCAGGATGGAGCTCTCATCCGGTGAAGAGCCACTGCGGGAGCTCCTCGTGAATGTGGATATTCTGCTCTCTGAGTTGGTGGCCTCAAATAGTTTGCCCATGAAGCTGAGGCCAGCCTCGCGAATGTGGGAGCTGCCAGCAAACACGTAAAGAATGGGATTGACAGCACTGCTAAAGTAAGCAAAGGCCGTGACACTTGGACGGGCTGTCAAAGCAGCCTTTTTCACCAAACCACTCTCTTGCAAAACGCCAGCCACCTGCAGGAAAGACAGAAGAATTAGAAGGTGGAATTAAACACATAGATGTTAAATTAATAAGTATCATGGTAAGCTGTAACGCAATGCTCGGAATTTCAAAACACAGCTAAACAAAAAGCAAAGGAAATATGTCTCTAACATATGCTAAAAAACAGATGATACAAACTGGTTTCATGTTCACCTTTACATAAAACTAGAGTTTGCCAAACTCTAAGAGAAATGAAAATGTAAGCCTTGCATTTTCTGTATAACAGAACCCATCAGCCTGGATTTCAGTAATGATGGTGGCTTTGGGTTTTAGGTGACTTGGTTGAGACTTTAAAGGCAGAAACAATGTTATGCATCTTAATATTTTTCTTTAGTTTCCAGGCCATGTACATGTAGGCCAGGTCAGAACATTTTTCTAAAACAGAAAACTGAACTTAAATAACCTCTATGATGTTGACAATGTGATAGGGCAGCCAGAAAACTGCAAAGGCGCAGATAATCATCAGGATCAGACGGGTGCCTTGTGCTCTGCGCTGGAACTTTGCATTTTGCAGGCGACAGATGACGGAGGAATAACAGGTGTTAATGAGGCAGAAGGGCACCAGGCAGCCCATGATGGTCTCAAACAGGTACTGGAAGACTCTGTGGCTGACACTGTTCCAGTGGTCCACATTACAACACGCAAAAGGGATGTATATACACGGCTTCAAAGTACTGTCAGAGGGGTAGAGGAAAGAATGTATAATTACAACGTTAAAATAGGTATCAAGTCAAATGGAAGCTAATGTTTTATTATAATTACTGTGAGAAAATTATAACAGTAAGATACACCGTTGGACTGGTTGACATGTTTCTTTCTCAAAGAAATTGTACTTAATCATGTACTTTCATGGAAATCTTTAACTCATGCACTCTTACTACACATGTGTGTAGTAAGAGTGCATGTGCATGTGCAGTGGCTCAGATTTAATTTAGACGCTGTGAAAACAGCTGGCTGAGAAAGTTTTAAAAAGTATCCAGACAAACTGGTGGTTTTGTTTTACAGAAAAAAAATGTAAGGAGACAAATAAAACTGAACAAATGAATATTTAGTTGTAGGTACAGGTAATGTAAAGGTCAGACCAAATTTAAAATTTAGCCTGGAAGTATTTTGATTTCTCATTCAGAGGAAAACATAAATCAAACAATTTATTTAGCTGTTTTGGGGCAATTTAACATTTGACATTCAATACATTTTCTTAATGTGAAAACTAAATGGTAGCAGAAAAATGTAATTAAAGGGTCAGAGGTGCAAAGAAAATTTTAGTCTCACCGGTAAAAAGGCATTGGTAGTGACAGGATGAACGCCATCACCCAGACCCCAAGAAGGAGATACAACAGGGAGCGCTTGTTCCTCAATCTCTGGGACAAAAAAGGCTTTGTGACGGCCAACCAGCGATCCATGCTCATCAGGCAAATGAGGTAGATGGACACATACATGTTCACACTTGATAGGTAATGTACCAGCTTGCATGCCGCTGAGCCAAACTCCCAGCCCCGACCTCCAGCCAGAAAACGCAGGAAAAAGGGGGCACTAAGCAGCACGAAAGCATCTGCCAGAGCCAGGTTCAGCACTAACAGACAGGTTACTGAGCGCTTTTTAACTCGACACAGCACCGACCAAACCACAAATAGGTTCCCTGGGAAGCCCAGCACAAAAGCCAAAGTCAGGATGGAAATGCCAACCTGGACAGTCACGGGGAAAGAAGTGGGAAGCTTCTGGGAGATGTTGGTGGTGATGTTGAATTCCATCATTGAAGCCTTGGAAGAATCCACGTTTAACTTCAATTACTGTGAAACTAACACCTGACACCTTTTAAAGGACAAACAGGCAGGAAACAGGATATGCTGAGTTAAGATTTGCGAGACATGATGTTTTTCACACATTGCACAACATTTCCTGCATTAAAGAAGGTGCGCCTGTGACAGGAACAAAACAAAATTTTTATCTTTACAAGTAACCATGTGATAGTACTTTTATTGCATAAAATTAGTAGTAAGTATTAAAAATCAAATGAAGCAAAATAAAATATAATTACTATAGATTCGCATATGGGACAAGCTGAGAAGCTAATGAGTAAGTGTAGCTCACGTTTACAGGTGTGTATCATTTGTCTAATTAAATCTGACTGTAAAATGTGTAGGTCTCATAAGCAAAATAAAATACAATTTGAAATGTGGTACATATTCTGGGGTTTGAACGTATGTGTTCTGAAGAAAGCTTCAATACAATTGTCAGATAATGTTGTGATATATAATTGTCACATTTACTGTGTAACATAAAGAAGCTCACTGCTGAAGGTTTTAAAAACTGTAATATAATTGTCAAACATTACAAAAAAATTTGCCAAGCTGAATTATATGAAACTCACATACTGACCTTCAATCACTGTATCAACCTCTTTTTAAAACAAATAGTAATTCCCCCTCTAAGGTTTTCCAGTTTCCATCCGTTTTAAATCATGTCTGATCTGCACAGACAAAAACAAGCTCTTACTGTGAAGATTGCATGCGAAGAAAGAAACCTAATATTATACATATGTTGAGAAAGAATTGTGATGTAAGGGGAAACGTAGTGACCACAGGAAACAAGACTCACTGGGTTGCGATGTAGCCACTCTTCCTCTTACACATTTAAATAACAGCTGACGACTGAACAAGTCCAAATTCGTTTAATGAATTCATACATGATTTCATATAAAATAAGAGGAGCAGTCACAGCAGTGTTTATATGTTCAGATGTATTCCAAGAATAGCAAACCAACAATCTTCAGATGCTTTATAATCAATCCCTGTTTGTGGCCCTCTGTAATGATGAAATGTTCAATCTGTCTCACAAATAAATAACATCACATTTGGTTTATGGAGACATAAACGGCAATTATTGTGTAATATCAAGCCTTTACATCAGACATGCAGCACAGTTTACGGTAGATAAGACCAAAAAAATAACAAACTAGGTGATAAAGGCACAGTGTTTGCAGCCCTTTGCTGCCCCCTGTGTTGTGCAGAGTGTAATATGAAATACCTAAAATTCACTGACCTCATTGTGGAAGAGAAAAGAGAAGATATCACGAAATCATAAAAGGTTGCATATCTGAAGGGATCATTTTTACCAAAAAGCAGAAATGAACAGAACGGAACGGGGAGTGGGGGGTTCCGGTAAGAAAACCTGGATCCTGTTCTTACATGACCTTATCATCATACCCTTGTCTGGTGTCTTACGAAATCCTGGCAAAGTTATAGTGGATCTATCTTTCCACGTACACCATCTGACTCAAGTCATCTAATTGCATAATAGAGTTGTGATTTTCAGTAAAAGTTGCTTTACTTCATTTTATGTGTCGCGAGTTTTAGTAAGGGGATGCCCACAGTGAGACATAAAAGATCCCAGTTCAATGTTATGAATTAAAAAAGAATCAAATGCTACTTCATTAAATTAATGTTAGGTGTGCTTAGTATGTAAATGTGTAAGGTCATAACATATCACGATACACCGTGGCCAAAAACACACTCAAGCAAAGACAGTGAAACAATTCCCACACAACACACAAAATCAGAAACAAAATCAAAAAGTGGCACCGTCAAAGCCGAACTCTGAGCTACACTCTATCACTGTTGCAATTAGTTTTAACCTTTCTAAGCTGTCAGGCTTTTTTTTTTTTTAAATAAAACACTGCACAACCATTTTGCATCTGATTAATAAAGGTTTTTACTTTGATTTAGCGTAAGGTAAACACAGGCCATCATTTCCCTTTGAGACATGGCTGTTGGAGTCAAGAGCATTCTGGATAATAGTCCAGATTTTCCCCCTGGAATAGTTTGTCTGAATATACTCTATAGATGTGTTGTCAGGTTTAAGCATTTCATACACAGCAATGTCTTTAGGACTTTAGGATGCCTCCGAAAGCAGGCTGCTCCAGGAAGAGTATGCCAAGAAATACGGTCAAGTCATTACAACAGTCTCATTTAGAGGACAGTTCATATCATGGATGGGCATGATCTTTAATTTTCTGATTGAACTGGCTCACAATGAACCCTGGGATATTTCAAAGTGCACAACTGGACCAAAGCTTGAGTGGTTTATTTTTCCCACGAGAGTAACAACAACCGATTCAGGCCTGTTACCTATTGTCTTCTTTAGTTACCATTCTTCATGGTTTTGACAATAGAGCTTGAGTTGGTGACGGAGTCCTGATCTCTGTCCTTAAGTCCAACGGCGTCTGCGTCTTTGTCCTTGTCGCGACTATTCTGGCTGTTTTGTTGACTCTTTCTGGGGGCTGAGTCCACCCCTGTGCGATCGAACAGGCGAGCCATGAATGCCAGCCCTTCACGCCGGATGTAAGACCTTCCTGCGAAGACGTACAGCACTGGGTTGGCACAACTGCTCATGAAGGCTATGGAAGAGAAGACAGCTCGGCTCCTATTCCATATTTTACACAACCTAATGAAAGAGTAAAGAGTAACAGAGAATAAAACAGCTGACTTTTATCAAAATGTACAAAACTTTCCTACTTGATTTACCCTACAAACCACTGGGAGCACACAATTACCATGATTTTATTTCCTATAAAAAGTAATAAATTAATTATAACTACTACCACTTTTGATTCTGAAATAACGGCACCTACTGCATTTCTTTCCAACTGTAGATATAGTAAACATTTAAAACAATATAAGAATACCACAACACACACAGGATTAAAATAAAAAATAAGATGCACATACATTTTTAGCTTACTTACGTGTCTTTTACTGGACCATCTGGACACGAAGCCCATGTAACCTGGGAGTGAAATAAAATTGCATCAATAAAGTGAAATGTTTCTTCACTCTTTTCATAAATAATTTTAAATCTGAATTCACAATAAAAGCATTTATAGATTGTACTGTATAATTTTTATCCATATAAACTGTGTTATTTGTCAACACATAATATGTGGCATACTTGCACCATGTTGACAATGTGATAGGGCAGCCAAAAGCAGCAGAAGGTCAACACGATGGCCAAGATAAGCTTCTCACTACGAATGCGACGACGGAACTTGGTCTGTCGGATCCGGCGTAAGATACATATGTAACTGATTAAAATGACTCCATAGGGAATTAAAAACCCTAACACAAGTTCCAGTGTGTACTGGAGGACCACCTGAGAGACAAGGTGAGAGCAGAGGAAAAATAGAAGTTAATATTCTAACATTTACAGTGTTTATTTAAAGTAAGATAGTAGTGAGACTGTTTTGTTTGTTTGTGGTTTACCCACATAAACGTTGGGTTGAAAAGCACAACATAAATAAAACAACTTTGTAATTGACTCATAGAAGATACCCTGATTGGGCAACATTTAACTCTCCATTTATTAGACATTTACAAGACCAGTTCCTCTATTATACTGCTGAAAGTGATTACTAAGAGTATTTCTCATTTTACTCTGCATTACTTATCATTGTATTATTGCCCAACACTGACTGAGGATGTCTAAACTGTTTTGCTGTTATTGGTTGTTTATATCTTGTAGAACAGTCCAGTCCTAAATGTGCTTTTGACACTGACTCAGTTAACATTTTTTCATATTTGTATAAAGCCTTAATGTCCTCAAATGTCTCACATTCTGCAGTGTAAAGTGGTTTCTTTACATTTTCAACTTATTCAAATAGGACAAAGGATTCCGCAGCCTGACAGGTTGAATTGTTTCAAGTTATTAATAATATGAAGATATCTGTGTTTAGTCGTTCACTCACTTGGCTGTTTGTGTCATGAAATGAATCGCACACCTCACTCTTCACGTTCCTGAAGGCAAGTGCAGGAACAGAGGCGACCAGCACCAGCACCCACACCACAGCCAGTATTCGCATTACAGTCCTATGACTGGTGATACCAGTTAAGCGCTGCGGCCACAGCACTGCCACAAGTCTGTAGAGGCTCATGAGCATGATGATTTGGATGGAAGCGTACATGTTGGCCAGACACAGGTAGAAGAGGATCTTACACATCACATTTCCAAACACCCACTTCTGCATAACCAGATAGGTGAGGAAGAATGGCGTGAGGGCCATCAGAGAGCAATCCGCAATAGCCAGGTTGAGGATGAGGAGTGTGGTGACCGACTGCTTTCGCGCACACGCCACGATGCTCCAGATGACAAAGACATTTCCGGGGAAACCCAAAAGAAAGACGAGAGCCAGGATGAGGGCTCCCATACCTGTGCCAACTGAGCTAGCCATGATGGTCTCATTTCCTGCGCTGGAGTTGGCAGTGTTGTTTGGGAGAGAAGCAAGACATTGAGCCATGTTGTGTCCTGCCAAGACAAGAATATTTGTGAATCAGTTCAATCTAAAATGTTGACATTTATTTCGAAAAAATACAGATAAAAAAATAGCAATATTAAAGATTACAAAACAATAAGACGTTTAAAAAATCAAACCTCCACCAAGTGTATTCTGAAAATAATAATCAGACAATAATCAGATAATATGCAGACCTCTTCAAAAACACCTTTTAGGATTTTTAGGAACCGTCTCAGCTCTAAATCCTGCTCCATGTTTTATCTGGCACAGATAATCTAGGTATGTATTTCTGCAGCAGAGTGGGAGTGTGGCGCAAGTGTAACAGGTTTTAACGAGTGTTCTCCAGCAACGAGACCAGACATGAGTGGAGAGCAACTTCACTCAGTCTTATTTGTTCAACATTCACAAAGTTTGGTCGTGTAGTGCAAAGGTGTTTTCCCAAGTATGTTGAACAAGCATATAATCTTTTCCTCCTGCGCCACAGATGTCCACACATATACCTGACACATAGATCTACTGACAGCTGAAAACTGTCCCCATTAAAGATATTATTTGTTTATTTATTAAAGATATTTAGTCAAGACAGTAAACTGCAGTTCACATACTACATACTACATCAACTACTATGTAACAAAAATGTATCTCAAGGCACTTGAGCAATTATTGGAAATTCATTGGAAATAGATTTTAAGAAACATGCCCTAACTTATTTGACATGTTTGGTATAATAGCTTGCCCTGACATTTGCTGACAGTCAAACATTTTAGTGTTAATTTTTTAAATAATTAAATACACACCCACATCTGTTAACCAAAACTTTTTGATATTTCTCAGCAGATTAGGTGCTATTACAAGATAAATTAGTCTGTAATTGCTACTTGATGATTATCAATTCATTTAGGTGTAAATTAAATATCTGGTTGTTTGACAATAAGATTTAGTCAGATTAACATGTGAACAGATTTGAAATACTTAAAAAATTGTGTAGTAATGACAACTTTGGAGATTCAAAAAGCACATGAGAAAATGTGCTTTTACAATTTCTTAAACTCAATTTTTTTATATGGCCTATTTCTTTAGCATAAATATGCATATTTCAGTTGGAGAAAACTGCTTTATTGTGGTCTCAAAAAGGAAATAGACAGAGAAGTTTAACCACTTGGCTAGTGTTTTTACAAAAAGTCAAACCACAACAACAGTGGCATCAAAGGAACAGCAGCTGGTGAAATGGTGTCATGATGTGCAGTGGCCCAACAATAATACACTATAAACCAGGTTGCTGTTGTTAGTCAGATTTTGCTGTTTCCGTTCTGCTTTATCACATTTTTCTTTTTGCTATAATTTGTACAAACAGAGCTCCTGGTTAAATAAGCAATCCCATCACAGACTCTAACCGTACTGACTCTGAAGGTGTGTGTACAATGTGACTCACACACATACCTACGAAAACACGCCTGTTCTGCCTACTTCAACCATGCATACAGAAACTATACAGAATAAGACCTACATAGATTTAATGCAATGAGAGATTGACAACTAAATAAACCACACTTGTCAAATTAACCTGATATAAATGACAATAATGGAACACTTTACATGTGTTCACAGAAATAGACAGATTATGGAGACAGAACAAGACAGAAAGCAAATGATCATCATTTCTCCTTCAACAGTAGCTCTGTAACTCTGACTGACTGCACTGACTTGTTGGCAGTTTAACAACAGTGTTGCTGCTCACAGAAACCTCTACACACGCTCACGAATGAGAGAATTAAAAATGAGCCAGACTCACCAAGGCATGTGTTGTAACTTCACGTGGAAGAAAAACGGAAGCTAGAGCAGTCTGAAGATGTTAAAGATGTTATAGTGTCTTCACTTTCAGTCTTTATCTTTTTTCTCCCCATATTTTTCACCCACCCACTTTCTCTCTTTCTCACTCGTTCTTTCTGCATTGATTTGTCATGCTTGCTGTGACATGTAGTGTGCTGAAATGGGAAGGTGTGTCGAATTACCTTGCTTGTCTCTGCCCCTGGCCATGTGTCAATATCTTAACATGTCAAGTAAGGAATTCAGAGTTTGTAGTGCCAATGTAAAGGATTGTTTCACCCAAGACCAGCAGGCTTGCAGGTCAGAAATCCCTCCAGACCACTGAGCCCAGTCAAATTCTTCCATAACACTCTTGGAAAACCATTTATTTATGATTGCCCCTTTCTGCACATAAGCATTGTCATGTTGAGACATCATCTTTTTCTAAAAAATGCTCCTGCATGAGAAAGGTTTTGCTTAAACAAACAAACCTTGCAGGCGTTCAGGTTGGAGGACTAGGTTATATTGCTTAGTCTATAAAGATAATAGATAACAATAGATAATTAAAATCTGAAAATAGACATAAATACCAAGTCAAAAAGAATATTGTACCTCTTTGATTACTGTATATACCTTGGGTGTTTGGCTAAATGTGTTCTTTAAAAACTCAAAAAGTCACATGTTCTCCACCTCTGACAGACAAATCTGGACGAGTTTACATGCAGGAGGCAAAAAGTGGCAAGCTGTACCTGCTCAGTGAGGTATGTGAAAAACCATATGTATATACGGCCTGGTAGCTCAGTGGGTTAGAGATGAGGCTGGGACGCAGAAGGTCACAGGTTTGATTACCTGCTGCAGCACCCAGACCATACCCCATACCTGTTCTTGAGTAAGCACTGTCTGTAGCTGCTTCTGTTCCCCCCAGGCGAATGGGTTAATTGCAAAGGAGCACATTTTACTGCATGTTGTAATCTGTGTAACAAGGCATCAATGATGAAAAACTTTATTTAGCAATACAAGTTTAATTGTTTACTTTAACTTTTACAGGGACCTAAGAATATATTTATAATTATATATATTCAATATATACTATAAAAAAAATTAAAAATTAAAAAACAAACAAACAAACAAACAACAACAACAACAACAAAATATATATATATATATATATATATATTGGTAAATTAATATTTAATTTGAAGGTGGATAAAAAGACAAAAAAACAAAAAGGTTGCAGGGGGCAGCTGAAAGGCAAGGCTCTACAGCAGGCGGGCAGTTGCCTCCTCTAGATCCGCCCCTGCTGACAGATGATGACAGATGAATCAGCAGTACTACAGCATGTCTTCTAGTGCAGTCTGTGCAGAACTCTGTTGGCACACAATCAATTTCTAAGTAGTTTGTTTTAAGCAAAACATAACTAAACTATACAAAGAATCCTCAGCAGCTGTATTCAAACTGCTCAACTGCTAGCGCTGACCTTTGACTTCCTAAAGGCCAAAATAAAAAATGGCTTTGCAGATCGAAAGCAAACTGACTCCCAGCCAACACTCCCAGCCCTTCCCCCATACCATGTGTGACCCTGAGCGAGACACACACCCTATCCATAATACACACTGCATATTATATTATTATAAAACCTCAGCTACCATTGTATATAGTGTATTATTATCTTATTTATTTTGTATTTTTTGATTTTATATTCTTGGTATTTTATATTCTTTGTATTCTTCCGCTGTCTGTCCCCGTGCCCGCACAAATAGGATCAATAAAGTCTTATCTCTTATTTTGTTATTACAGCTCCGACAACATTCCCATTCTGCGGCTTGTCACACATGGAGATTATACTTTGATTGTTTTAGCTCTGTCTGCTTCTTCTCTTTGTGTTGGACTTTTTCCCGTACTTCCTTTTGACTCGAAACTATATGATTCTGAAAAAATAAAGCATGATTTACTTTGATAAGTTGTGCTAATTATATAAGATAAGACATATACAGTTAGAAAATATGTATAATCATTTCTATATGTGATGACCACATTTCCAAACATGACTCATGTTTGGTGAGTACAGTGTGACGGTCTGTGTTTTCACCTTTGTCTTATCGTTCTGTACCGAAGCAGAAACCATTTTGTGGCCCTCATGCTCCTCTACAATGCATAGAGAGCACACAAGCTGCCTGACACTAGATCTCCATCAGTTTGTTGTGCTTCGTACACATGTTGTCCTGCAGCGCTGATATATTATAGCTGAGACCAGTGGATGCTTCTTCGACACAGGAACATTGAGGCTCAAGGTGAGCTGGACAGTAAGATGCCAAACACGTCAGGCAAGACGTTGTAGCTTTGTTAGGTTTGGTCCCGTGACAGAAATCACAGATAACATCTGTTGGGCCGACACAGGACTGAGCACCACGGGAAGAAGCCGGCTGGGTTCTTGTCTTTTTCAGCTTCTCCACAACCTAAGTATAAGAGTAAAGTGACATGGTCATTTACCCATAAATATTGAGATTTTGGACGAATCATAGTATAATTCATAAATGTCTCATTTAGTATATACAATCGCTTGAACATATTAGGTTTTATAGTTGTATTTTTTTTTACAGTAACAAATGACAAATATGTCGTTTAGCATTAGGTGCCACTCAAATTATTACTACTTTTTGTCTTTATACACACAAAATATGTATGAGGATTTTGATTTGGGGGCAACAAATAAACAGGAAGTATGTATATTTTTCAGACAAACAATAGGTTATTGTATTTATCTATAAATAATTAGTTCAGTAAGAGCAGATAATAAAACCGTTTACCTCAGCCAGCATGTTGTTCCTCCGTAGAACAGGCCTAGGATCGAAGGTCTACCTGCACTGAGGACAGCTGTCCTGGCTTTGCAGAGTTAACCTTTGGTGCTCTGAGACAACATGGCAGGTAGCAGGCACAGACTTTACACGTCAGGAGCTCATGAGTCATTTTACAGGGTGTGACAGGTACGCCCAGCTTTTTCTTCTCGAAGCCCACTCCCTTGTTTGTTTTCCAACTATCTCTGCCCTCATTACTTGCCTTCACAACCAGGTTTGGGAACCCCAGCGACAGAATTCTGTTTGCTTGAGTGACAAGATACAACGAAGTGTGGTCTGGTTCAAGTCCCCTGTTGAGAGCTGGCAGATTTTACAGTATAACAAAATGGACAAACAAGAAAACTGCGCAATCAATGCTTTTATTGTTGACAAACTAATTTATATTTAGCAAATACATATTCGATTTACATAAATATGGAAAAAAGTGCACATTTAAACAGCTATAGTTAGAAATTTAAAAATCACATGAAACACATCGTCTGTCCCCAGCTGTCCTCTTTAAGTCTGGAGCATGATGTCTTACACACTATAACCATGTTTTACACATAATTGATTTATAAATGTTATTACTAATTCCAATCATACCACTACAAAATATACAAATCATTTAAAAGTGGCTCATAACAAAGTTTTTCCTTGCGCACTCTTAAAATCAGCGTTTATCTTGTAGATCTTATCCTAAGTTTTCTCCCATTTTTTATTAAAAATAGATGAAATGATTATATAAGGTGAAACTTGTTGCTCGTAGTTAGAGAGAACAAAGAATTATTACCCAACCAGCAGGCCCCTCACAGGGTCAGTGAAGAGTCTTTATTGCTGCATTGTTTTGGTTTTATGGTCCATAGGCTCTTTTCTGCACAGTTTTTAGTCACAGGCAAAACTAGAGAAAGAGCTCCCATTAACTTGCTGTATACTATCTGCCCAGCACCAACCAGAAGAAATATAAAGTTAGCATCTCATTGCAGAGCACATATTGGCATTTTGGCATCCAAAAATAATAACTGATAATTTATTGATCAACTTCGGGAAATTCTTTGTGGACAGGCTGCCCAGGTGAAGTGACAAGGCTCAGGGTATGGGTGTCTTGTCAAAGGACAACTCGACATGTAGCCTGCTGGGACTGGGAACATGCTATTAGTGTTTTTATGCTGTACCTATGTTTTATTCCTATGTTACTGTAACTGTAGTGTAGCTTTTGCTTTTTCCATGACAGCTTTAGCTGCCATGTCCATGGCTTCCTGTACCGTTTCTGCTCGCTCAGCAGCATTGTGTCCAATAACGCCACCCATCACTCCTCCAGTTGCAGCTGCAGCTGCTGCAGCCACTCCTAAACCCACTCCAGCCGCTGCAACTACGTCTCCTCCTGATGCTACTGCAACTGCCTTCCCTACTGGGGGAGTGTTTTTTATAAATTGTATTATTCCTGTGTGTTTTTTTACAGCTGTAAGAGCTAATTTAGCAATTCCTACAAGGCCAAAGAAAGCTCCCAACAACATTCCTGTTGCAGTTCCGGCCATTAGGATCAAAAACCGGTGTGACACAGTAGTTTTGGCCTGTTTTCTGATCTCTTCACATGACATGTTTCCTGATGACAGCCTTATGTGCACTTCTTCCTTCTTTATTTCTTCCTCCACCACTTGGAGCAACGTGTTAGTGTAGTAGCCTCCTTCGTTTTGCATCACCATCTTGTCTATTGTGTTGAGTAGCTCCTCCACCTGGCACCGGTTGCTCCTGTAGTTATCCTGCTGTCCGTTCGTCCAGTATTTATTATCAAAGACGTGGCACCGGCCGCCACACTTCTCCACCAGATCACTCAGATTCTTATTCTGCCTGACAAACTCCTCAATTGTTATCCCTTCAGGGAGCTGGTCGCCATGAGTGAAGACAATTACAGCATATCTCAGAGCATCATCAGAGAAATTATCACATATTTTAGTGACTACATCCTGCTCCTGCTCTGTGAATTTGTCCACTTTAAGCACAATGAGAAAAGCATGGGGCCCAGGAGCGCACTCTGTGATACAATTCATTATCTCAGGCTTCACCTCCTCCTCAGATCTTCCGGTATCAAATAAACCAGGAGTGTCGATCAGAGTGATGCTTCTTTTACCAACAAGTCTGGTTTCTGCTTGACAGACTTTTGTTCCAGAATTGGCAGAATCGTCTGTGGTGAACAAATCCTCTCCAAATATGGTGTTAGCCAGGTTGCTTTTCCCAGCTCCAGTTTTTCCCAGCAGGACAATTCTCTTTGTAGTTGACCCTTGAGAAGAAAATTTTGAGTGTGAGTAGAGATTTATATATTGTGTTGTTACTTTCTTTTTAAGAGTCATATTTTTCTTTAATTTTCTGTAAGTTTGACTCAAAAATATCTATTAATGTATCTATTAATTGTATCTGGTATATCTAGCAAATAAATCTAACAGAGATGTTGTGAAATGTTATTACAGTTAATATGGCGGATAACATCGACATTGTGTAGTAAATCTTTCAACAGTATGGTGAATTATAGAAACCACAGACTGAAATGTAATATCTTGACTCACTGTGGTCTGGTTGTTTGAAAGCATCTTGGAAAAACATGAGAACCTACAGAGACAAGGAGGTTTAGATCAGTGGACCTCGAGTAACAGATTTACAAACCTATAGCCTTGAGCAGTTGTTGGCAAATCCAGTCTTTCAGTGGGCTGCTGCCCAGCTTGTTTTCTAACAATCCCCTTCCTACCCACTAGTGATGTCTGTGTTTAGTCAGTCAGAAGCTGGAAGATATGAACCGACTTTTTCTTCTTGCACACCACTATTATCTGACCTAGTATCTTCCAGATTCACTTTGATCACAAACCTGATCCAGGTAATCGACTGTATAGAAAGGATTGTTAAAAAGCAAAGCAGGGCAGAGTGTTACACTATGAACAGACAGTATTATATTAACACCACACATAATAATAACATTAATAATAATGTTTCCAATACAATGCATTTCTATTACCTCACTAGACTCTTTGTCATCAGGGTGGACGGTGATGCGGACTAATAACGGTGTTCTACTGACTCGACTCAGTTCAAATGCATGGATTTCCTCCATTAGGACCCATGCCACATCAAAGACAGGAAATTGCAGGGCTTGGCCTGTCCCAAGTAGAGGGAGAGCAACAGATCTGAACCCTCTCTGCTCAGCAGAATTTAGTATATTTTGGATGCCCAGTCTCAGAACCTGTAAAAGGTGGGGATTCAATGCTAATCCAAAGAATACTGTAATATGGTGATGAAAACTGTGAAACTGCTCCTGATAGTGTTCTGACATATAGACATAAGAAAGAAACACTCCACTCTTTCACCTGCAGAGATGTTCCATCTGGGTCTTCATCCCACGGAATGAGGTTGAGGAAGATCACAGCATTAGATGGAAGTTCATTCAAACCATCCACCAATACCGTGTCCCCAGGCATGGTTTCTTCTTCTGCCTGTTTTCTAAACCTTGCAGTCAGCTGTGAACCAACAAGTTCGTATAAAGTGTTTCCAACACGAGTAGAGAGAGGATCATGATGAACCATAGGAGATACTACAGCATCCACCTAGAGCGAGAGCAGCAGACATTTTGAGAGGCTTTAAGAAATTGTTTTGCTTCTAAGTGCATCACTGAGAACAAACACTGAACAAAAATATAAAAGCAACACTTTTGTCTTTGCTCCCATTTTTCATGTGCTGAACTCAAACATCTGATTTTTTTACTACATACACCAAAGCCCATGACTCTCAAATATTGTTCTCAAATCTGTCTACATGTGTGTTGGTGAGCACTTCTCCTTTGCTGAGATAATCCATCCCACCTCACAGGTGTGGCATGTCAAGGTGCTGATTAGACAGCAGGAATATTGTACATGTGTGCCTTAGACTGCCCACAATAACAGGCCACCCTGAAATGTGCAGTTTGATCAAACAGCACAATTGAGAGCAAAAATACAAGTGTTGCGTTTATATTTTTGTTTAGTGTAGTTGCTTATTTAAACATCCAGCAGATATAAAATAAAAATAACCCTAACCCTACCCCTAACCCTTAAGCTAACTGCAAATTCTGTTGTGCTTTTTTCCTGCATGGAATGTTATGCATCCTTAAAGACAAATGCCTAACAAGTAAAACAAGCTAAACAAAATCTAAAACTAAAACAAAATGAGATAATTTAAATTCTCTCTAAAGCTCAGAGTCAGATTAGAGGGCTTGCCACAACAAAAACATTTCCTGCAATTATATGATCTCAAACTGCATTTAAACTTTATAGTAATAGTATTGTTAATCTTAGCACTATAATCCTGTGTTGTGAATGTAAGCATTTTAACTGTCAGTTTCTGAAGATCTTAAAAAAGGTTTCTAACCTGCTGGGTTTCAATAGTTCCCTCAGTGACCTCTACAAAGACAGAATTTTCAGGAGCTCCAGCAGTGGTTCTTGGTTCTGTGTCTTCGGCAGCAGAAGGAATCTGGATCTCCAAATCACTTGGTGTACGGTTTCTGATTTTACTCCCTTGGAGAAGTCTCTCACATGCTTTCTGCATGATCTTTACCACCTTTACTCTATTATCAATTAAGATGATTTTACTCAGACTTCGCCCTCCGTGACTACCAAACTCTTTTACAGCAGTCACTATAGCTTCAGAACACACAGTGACAGGAACACCAAATGAACCTGAGCTGATGCAGGGCATGGCTATAGACTTGAACTTCATCTTTTCTGCTAAATTCAAAGCAGACACGACTGTTTTCTCCAGTATGATGCTTTCTCTGCCATCTGCTTTTCCAGCTATGGGACCAACAGCATGCAGCAGTTTCTTGCATTTTAGGTTCCCCCCTGTGGTCACCACCACATCACCTGTACGAATCTTTCCATTCTGCTTTACTAAAGCTCTGCTCTCCTTTTGTACATCTGGACCACCTGCTTTCCTGAGTGCAGCAGCAACACCCCCACAGTGGTCCAGATCCTCATTGGCAGCATTGACCAGGACATCAGCATCCTGTTTGGTAATGTCTCCCTGACACACCAGAACCTGGAGACCATCACCAAGGCTGTAGCTAGAAACTACTGTGTTTCCTTCACTTGTGAGACTTGTGAGACCAAAAGCGCCAGTACTGATTCTATCTTGAAAAAGTAAGTCTAGAAATGGACCCAGCTTGTTCTCGACCTCAGTCACTTTACTGGATGGACCTTCTAGCACCACCATGGACTCAGAGGATGAGGTTAAAGGGTGAAAGGTAACCCCTGAATAGTCAAAACCATGAAGCTGGAGAAATTCTGGTAACTCTTGTGCTAACACTGGGAAAGGGAGATGGACTGTCCTTTGCACGTGAGACTCATCCAAAACAAACTGCGCAACAGTTTCACTCAGCTCGTCAACTTCTTTTTTATGGCCCAGTAATAACACTGTGATGTCTGAGATAAACACAACCTGAGCCCTGAATTGCTTTTGATTCAACTCATTTGTCTTGGACATAATCTTTTCTTTAAGTTCATCCAACACAGCAGAGCAGTCCTGAATGTCTATTTTAACTTCCTTGAACTCATCCTGCAGAGCCTTTTCTGCATTATCCAGTTTATCAGTAGAGAGGGAGAAGAAACACAACTCTGGGTCTCTGAACTCTATTTCCACCTCACCGCCAAAGCCTAAAACATCAGCCAGCACACCTGGACATTCATAAGCCTTTTTCAGGAAGATGAAAAAATGTGGGCTCATTTGAGAAACTGCCCTTTCTAAAACTGAATTATCCTTAATAGAGATGTAGTCTAAGGCCCCAAGAATCTCCTTCATAAAACCTTCCAAAACTAGGACACCTGCATCATTCTTAGAGACTTTCAATCCAGGAAAATCCATTCCCATACTTTGATTAAAGTCTTTCCAGAGAAGGCGGAGTTTGGCCACACCTAGCTGATGAATTCTAGTTTGCTTCTTATCTAATTGTGACCCTTTATGTTTAACAGTTGAGTCCTCTATGCCCATCAACCTGGTGTTCACCTGAGAACGACTACCAACAACAACAGCCATCTCTCCCTCACTGTACACCATCACCTCACTTGAGGTCTGATCAGAGCAAGATTCAACCAAAAGTTTGACTTTGTGCTTGTCCTTTTCATAGTGGCAGAGGTAGCCATCAAAGACATTTTCTACCTTTGATTTCCAATGTGTACCCTCATTTATTGCATCTGGTTGAGCTAAACTCCTGACTACAAGCGTCCCTTCCTCTGGGCGAATCTGAGCAGTACAAGCCACGGTGGTGAGTTCACTCTGTAGGTCGTTCCAGGCCGTGGGACATTCGCTTAGGAAACGAATGAGGTAGGTATCACATCGTAATTCATATTCTTCATCACTTGCTGCGGTACTTGACGTAGGAACACACTTTGGACTCTGTGTTAAGAAGACATTCAGATAATTATTACAGTTAATAGGTCAGTTATTTCTTTTGCACACTAATAACTGAATTGTTCAAACAAGGCATACATTATTTTGATCACAATCATTTACTATATCCAATTTATATATATAAAGACGTCAGAAAGCAACATGAAGCAACAAAAATCAATTTAGTTGATTCTTGTTGCATAGCTGTATTTATTCTGGTCGACTCCTAAATTTTAATAAGCCAATAAAAGTATTCAAAATATGTTGTTGGTTGGTTAGAAGTCCATGCAGTCATATTTAAATGAATTAACGTTTGTCAACTTTTTATTATGAGAACTATTAAAGGTTTTCATAGTGAGAAAGCGTAGCAAATGCTATCCTAGTTCATAATCTATTAAATTATCTGGTGATGTGTAAAACACTGGTGCACGTTTAAACGCGTACTTTACTTCTACATCTGTTATGTGTTACCATTTGCATACGGATATGTATTGTAATTGAATGCATTAATCTCTGAATGTGTGTATGTGTTTCTGAAGTAAATTATTTTTATAAATTGTAAATTTGTTGGCAGTGTGGCCTTTATGTGGCGTTTTTTTCTAAAATATAAAACCTTCCTAACTAAATCACAGGAATTCTGTACTAACCTCTGTAAATCCCTTGTTGGAAGCAGAGGCTGTGATGGTAGATGGGTTTGAAGGTTCAAAAGTACTTTGGACAGTGAAATTGAGGGAACCACCTTCAAGCTCATGTTTCAGTTTCTGCAGGACTCTCTGTTGATCTACATTAGACAGAGAAGGAGATGTTAGTTATTGTGTATTTTATATAAACACAGTTTTTTGCCATAAATCAGTCTTTTTTCTTGATAATATTTAACAATAGATTTTTCTTTCGTTTTATTTTATCTATATCTATATCTAATCTATATCTATAGATATAGATATAGATATTCTATATAATATAACGCTATTCAGGGAGCATTAGTTCCCAAGCTTAGGGAGGAGACTGAGTGAGGGGTTGGGGATGCTTTGGGATTAGATTACACAACGTAATAAACATAACATAATAAATGATCTGGTGTTTGATTCAGATTATCGTAAATGGAAACTAACATCTGTAGGAAAACTACTGACTACATTTTTTCGGTATCTACTCCCGGGTATTGGGATCTAACACTGACAACACTTTCGCTTTCCTGGGAAACTGAAAGTTACCGATTGGATCCAGTTTATCCCCGCAGGACATAGTCGATGATGATGTTTACACAAAACAGTGTTCTTTCTCTTAAAGATCTGAAAAATGTTTTTCGAACGAGATGATAATACATCTAAGAATAATAGAAAGACTGTTCACAGTAGCCTAGAAAATAACCAACTACATGACGAGTGCACCTACCTCGCTGACTTTTGAACTCTATACAGTAGACGTCGTCTGTTACTCTCCTCAGTGGCCCGTGATCACCGCCGCCTGACTTGCGTCGAATAAGAAAATAATTCTCCACTTTCCTGATTTGCTCTTCGTGCAGGTTGTGGCACTCAAAGAAAACGGGGTGCTGGTAAATATCATCCATCGTCCTCCTGTGGAAACATTAACAGCGGGAACATGCGATTACACGTGTGCAGTTCGCTGGCTGCATCGTGTGATCAGACAGAATCCAGTCAACCAGCAGAGCTGTGCCCCTAGTGTTGGTCAACAGCCTGTCACTACGGAGACTAAAGGGAGGAACCATGTTCTGCTTCCTGTAATTGTATTGTTATGTCAATAAATGAAAGGGAAACAAGAAACTAAATATAAGAGCAAATATTAAAATAAATAAAACTTAAAAACTACAAAACTAAAACATGAACTGAAAGGGCACTGAACACTGAAAGAACAACTAATCCCATATAATATGAGATAAACAACATGTAGGAGAATCATACTAAGTAGTGTTGCTTTACAGAAATTGGCCACACCAACACAAATTAAAAAAAACTTAAAGTCAATAAGAATAAAAAGAAGGTGGTGCCCAGTGTAAATAATGACATTAGGTTATAAAAGAAGTAGAACTGAAATATAAAACAAAACTAATCAGTCATGATTAAATTCCAGAATAGATGTTTATGGATGCATGACATAAAGGCAACTTCCTTCATTCTTGTATTGATTTCAGAGAATTTACTAACTTTGTTTTCCACTCTGTTACTGCAATGAAAGACCAAGTATTATATTTATTCATTTTCAACTAGAACCACGAGAGGAAAAATCTCACAGCTAAAACAAACTTGTAATTTTAGTAGAAAGGTCAGATCTTGATAGCTCTTGTTTGGCTTCTGTCCCTAAAAGAGAAAACTTACTGGAAGATTAATGTAGCTATTATTAGCCTCACAGTCATGGCATCTTGTGCCAAACCTTGCAGACATTCTTGCTTGTTTACTCATCTTGGTATTTAGGGCTTCCCAGTGGAACATTTCTCTGCTTTTCTCTTTTTAATAACACTACTTTTCTGCCTTTAGTTATGTGTAATTCGCTGCCGCACTTGTAAATTAGCTATAAGCCTGCCGATATGGCAGATGCAGTTTAGCTCTGGTTGTTGGTTTGTTTTTTTGAACTGTGAACTTCATGAGCATAACATTTATTATTAGATCCCTTGGGTCATGTGTTCGTTCTGCTGTGTAGAAAACTGGAAAAGCTCCTGTTGTGGAGTAGAATCTGCAGCCACAGCCACATGTTTTACTGGCACTGTACAGTAACACTGTACATTTACTCTTTGTGTCCTGAACAGATGCTCTCAAAATGTTATGTTTTCTGTTGTCTTGTCCTGTGTGCACATTTAGCTATTTATTTATATGATCTAATGTAGTAGTAGTAGAAATTATGCTTAGTTATTATATGAATCATGGGTTGAGTCATAACCTGAATAAAAAGTTATGATATCTGCTGTGTCAATTTAACCAATTGTTTTCAATCTGAATTATCTGAAGTGGTGGCAGTACAAGTTTAGGACAAGAGGTTGTGAAAAATACATAATATGTGAGGTTAGCAGCGTGAACCAGTTTTCATACATTATATTTAGTTTAAAAAAGGTTTTGTTGTCATGACACCATTACATGACCTTTGTGCTTCATAAACAATGCAAATGTCTACCTCTTGTCTTTTAATTCTTAATTTAGATTTAATTTCAGAGGAATTAAGACTCTTTACGTTTAACAGGTAAACGCTCTAAATCCCTCAACCTGATATTCACCAGAGAACGTTTACCAACAACAACGGCCGTCCCATCTTCACTGTACACCTTCACCTCATCTGTGGTCTGATCAGAGCTGCAGGACTAAAGCAAAGCTTTGACTTTATTAGGGTCCACTTCACAGTGGCACAGGTAGCCATTGAAGATTTTATTTATTTCAATTTTCCAATGTTTATTTTCATCTGAAGCATCAGCTAAGTTTCTAACCAACACCCTCCCTTCCTCTGGGTAAATCTGAGCAGAACAGGAAACACTGGGGAGTTCTCTCTGTAGATTGTTCCAGGCCTTGGGACATTCATTTAGGTAACGGTATCATACGGTTCATATTCTTCACCAGTTGCAGAAACAGACTATGGACAAATCTGGTACATAAAAAACATAACAGTTAAGTTTCTTTCTGGTCATACACATTATTGTACGTTGTTTATAATGCAATAAACATCATTAATGGTTAAATATACATCAAATAAGGAGTTAAAATTAATAAAAGGCAAGTTTTCTTACAGAACACTGACTGAAAAAAGTATTTTTATATTAACCTGTGCAGAAGCTGTAAATGCCTGGCTTGGAGAGGTGCCTATCATGGTAGAGGAGGTGGAGGTAGAGCTCTGATGCACGTCATCTCGAACAATGACCACCAGAGAACCTTCTGCGAGCTCCACAACATACTTAGATTTCTGAAGGACTCTTTGCTGATCTAAGACAGAAACACTGTCATTAGTTAACATAGGGGTTTAAATATGGGGCTTTCTGCTCTTAATTACAGGCTTTTTAATAAATTACATTTTCAATACCTCTTCTGCCTTCAAAAACGTTTTTATCCGAAGCTTAAAGTTGTTTGGTTTCTTAACGACGTTTTACCCTTCCATCCCAAAGGGCTTTCTCAAGACGGCACCATCAAGTGGTGAAGAGTATGAACTACATCATGATGCCTACATCCCTACATGAATGTCCCAATACCTGCAACAATCTAGAGAGAAAACTTATCAGTGTTTCCTGTTCTCCTCAGACTTCAGAAAGCAAGTCCAGTTGCTTTGGATATAACCTTTAGGAGATAACCATGGCCTAGATGATTGAGAACCTTCACAGATATCTACTGCTTCCTCTTGTCACTCCACTGATTTAGTGGTGCGAAAAAGTATTCTGTATTTTGACTTTCATCAGTTTTGCTCCTATACTAATATTTGTTAAATGCTAATAACTTCACAGACAACTGCATGGAATATATTCCATTAACCACTTTTCCTTAGAAAGTTTGTTTGTAGTTTCCTACCATCTTACTAAAGATACAAGAAAAAAGACCAAGAGGAACCAAGAAGTAATGTGTTACCAGATACATGAGATACCCTGCCCACGGACTGTTCTCTCTCCTGCCTTTGGGCCGACGCTTCAGGTTACCCCGGACAAGAACCAGCAGACTTAGGAACAGCTTCTTTCCTAGAGCTGTCTCCTTACTAAAC
>JAUMHF010000010.1:7648732-7664346 GCA_032359275.1 Microctenopoma steveboyesi | reverse complement strand
TGTACAAGAAAACTCATCTTTGTCTCTCTCTCTTCTTTGTGCATTTAATAAGTGTTTTAGGTGGATAAACCTGACAGTAGACTTTATCATTCACACGTCTCAGTGGTCCACATTCTCCTCCGCTTGATTTGCGCCGAATGCAAAAATAAGTTGTTTTTTTTTCTTCTGTTCTTCAAGCAGATTATGACACTCAAAGAAAATGGTAAATTGATAATTCTCAGCATTATCCGAAGTCCAGCAAGGAACTGGATCGTTTCACTTTCCCCACATCCAAAGGGAGGTAACTCATCAAGTGTCGCATGTTTTCAGTGATATCATATTACTGTAAAATAGACAAGGACCTCCAGTACAATTACTTTTACTAACAATAATATTAATTATTATTTTATATTAAAACATATATTATATATTCTAATATATTCCATTATATGGTTGTATTATTATAATAGTTATTATTATTATCCTAATAATACCATTCAAATACACTGGGAGCCTTTAAAGGTACTGACAGATATGTAGCATAGAAAAACACCCGATGTGAATGTCTCTGACCAAACCGTTCATGAGGGTGGCCTGAGCGCCTGACAACCTCTAGTAGGCCCTGTGCTCCCTGCCCAGCACCATGCAGATCAACTGGAGAACACCAGAATTGGCAGGTCCAGTAAAAAGATGAGAGCAGGTTTACTTTGAATTCATGTGACAGATGTGAAAGTGTCTGAAAAAGCTGCAGTGAATATTAGGCTGTTGTTCAGCATGATCAGTTTGGTGGTGGATCAGTGTTGTTCTGGGGAGGCATATCCATGGAGAGATGCACAGACCTGTACTGGGTAGAAGGCGGGACCATAACTGTCGTTAGGTACATAAGATAAAATCCTTTGACCAATTGTTAGACCCTTTGCTGGTGCAGTGGCTCCTGGATTTCTCCTAATGCATGATAATGCCCGACTGGCTCTTTGTAACAGGGAATGCGGGCAGTTTCTGGAGGATGTATTATTGATAACATTTAATTGATACCATTGACTGGCTTCCACGTTTGCCTGACTTAAATCCAATAAAACATCACTGGGACATCATCCAACACCTCAGACTCTGCAGGACCTGAGTGATGCCCTGGTCAGGATCAAGGAGGAGATACATGCCCTGACTTTGTCAGACATGCATATAAGCACGAGGGGGGCAAACAAACTACTGACATCATTTTAGTTGCTGCAATGACATTTCAGCAGATTGGACCAACCTGCTGCATCGACTTTTCAGTTTAAATTTCTGGGAAGATTCTCATTCATCCAGGTGACATTGTCAGAAGGTTTAGTCATGGTAACTGGACTTTCATTCGGTAGAGACGTTTCATTGAAGCCACAGAACACAGATTTTCCATCTGAGATTAACAGTGAAAAGCTGAGATTGAAGTTCTGTGGATGCAGAATGAGACGTCTGTTCTTGTTTTGTCTTTTCGATTTCCCCAGGGATGTTTTCGTAGATGTTAAAATAAAATTTCTTGTGCAATACACTAACTGTTGAGCCTACAAATGTTCTGGCAACAGATAATAACGTCAGACAATGCTGACATGCTGCATTTACATTTTTATTAATTTCTTTTATTTCAAGTTGAACAAAATGATCCAAAACATACTCTTTTGCATATATACAGTAGATAGACTCCACAAAGGTGTGTCCATACAAACAAGAGCCACAAAAGAGTGGCGGCATGACAAAAGACTCTGAACTGAAATTACAACAACTGATACGTCGCCATGGCTAATACTCTATGGCTTCAAGTGACTGATTTCCTGACAGCGTCACATTTTTTCTGAAAAGCTGAGTATTATAAAAGATCAAAACTGAAATTGGTAATCAACAGTCACATGCTGCAGTGCAGTAAATCAGCCGTAAATACTGAAGGCCAAGACATCCAAACCCCAGTTTGGCAGCACTGAATGTGATTGAACAGAGTCGACGGTCCTTAGGGTTAAGCAGGATTCAGCGGTCATTTTACCATCTATCGTAAGATTCCCAGTTACAACAGGATCAACAGTGGCACACGAGGACCAACGCATCTTCTCACCACAACTTCACCACTTCTGCGTAATAGCCATTGCTCCCCCAAGAGCGAGCAGCCTTCAGCTTAAAGCCAGGATAGAGAGGCTGGGTGAACCAGGTGTGTTCTTTGTGGAGCAGGGTCATCTTGTCAGAGAGGCTATAAAAGGACAGATCTCCTCCTCTGTAATCCAGGTATACGCCGATGCTCTTGGACAGAGGGCCTGACACTGTTCTGCTTGCTCTGTTGTGTTGGAAGGTATAACCACTGGAGGAGCACGCTAAACTCCATGACTGGTGGTTCTTTCCAAACTCCGACTCATCAGAAGTCCTGCTAATGTCTCTGTACGACACTGCCACTGACCAACTGGGACCATTTGAAGTGACCTCCCAGTAACACCGCTGTGACAAACCCTCTTTACACAGCACCTGCTCTACATCGATGAACCTGTCGGGATGAGCAGGATAATATTGGTAACGCATTTCACAACACACCCGCCTGTCTTCTTCTGAAAGGGACAAATATCTGTAGACTGAGTTCTTATCCAGGGTTAGAGGGCATGAATCTGATGAAGAGCAAAGAAGGTGTCATTCAGATCATTATTAATTCATTTGTATCTTGTGAAATTTCAAGATAAGAGAGAGAAAATTTTTACTCACAGCGTAAAAACTCATCTCTGGTCTTTGGCACCGGCGGCAGAATAACATCTACAGTGGACACTAATGAAACAAAACTAACTGAATACCAATAGACCTGTATAATAAAAGTAATATATATTCTTTCACATTTCTCTCACGTGTGGCAGCGATCCTGGGACACTCGTCCTTGATCAGACGCTCGACCTTTTCTCTCAGCTCAGACATGGAGTCAATCACAGTTTTGATGGAGCGTTGTGGGCGAACAACTGCACCATGTGGCAAGTCTGGCGATTCACAGGAGGTGGAGAGTGACTGGTACGTCTGGAAGGAATACATCAGAGACGAGAGCCTGTTCTTTAAGGACAGTTTATGCAGGCTTGGTAGCTAGCGGGTAACACAGAGGGCTGGAATGCAGAGAATAGCAGGATCGATTCCCAGCTACGACACCCTGCCCATCCTCCATACCAGGTGCGTCCCTGAGCGAGACACCTAACCCTAGCTCCCCGAGCGCTGCCTGTGGCTGCTCACTGCTCCCTCCAAGGGGGGATGGGTCAAATGCAGAGAAAATTTTAATTGTAATATGCAGAAATGTATTCAATGGCAATAAAGTGGATTCTTCTTCTTCACCGCAGGCAGTTCTGCTCGCCAAGTCTGACTTCATGGTTTTGGTCCATATTTGAAAACAAATCACATACTGTAGCTTTAATTTTAGATAGGCTAACACGTTTAATCAGTGATATTCACACTGAAACAGATATACACACTCAAACAGAGCGCGAGAGAGAAAACTGAAAAGCATCTGGTAGGTACCTGAATGAAATGGATGTGGTCGTCCATGTGAGAAAGCAGCTGGAGGTCTGCTGCTCGCCTCTTCAGGTTGATGACCTCGCTTTCCAGCTTGAGCTGCAACTCTTCAGCCTGAGCCACTGCAGTTCGTTCCTGAGCCTCGATCATCCTCTCCAACATGGAGCTTTTTTTCTTTATGCAAGAGATGACCTCATCAACAATCGTATCAAAGGTCTTCACTGCGGTTTGGGTTCCACTCTGTTCATACGAATGAAGACACGAAGAACTTTAATGTGATGATTTCTTGACAGTCATAATGATATTATCCATAGACACTGGTCCATTATAGTGATCCTCTGTAAGGAGATGTATAAAGAGCTTCACTGATGTCAGAACAAACTGAATCTGTGGTGGTTATTAATGCAGAAAGTAAAAAAGCACAGTGGATAGTACTAACAGTAAATGTAGCCTCAGCATTTACATGGAAACACCCACTCTTAAGGGATATTAGCATCAGCCACATTTCTAATAACAACCCTGATCTAACTATTTTTTAAACCTGGTGCACACATGATTATGAAACAGCAGTCCGATTTCCACACCTTGAAATCCTTCAGCGCTTGGACCAGCTCATTCAGCTCCGTTTCTCTCTCACGTAAACTAATCTTATTGTGAAACAAGAGAAAATCCAGATGTTTCTGAAAAAAAAGTACAACTAGATCAGTTTCAGACTCTTGAGTTTCACAGTAGTAATGTGGCGATCTTCCTCCTCTACCTGATCCTGAGCCCTCTGTGCTGCAGCCGACACTGTACGGTGGCCTCGGTGCTCATCTATTGTGCACAGATAGCAGATACAGGTCATGTCTGAGCAACAGTAGATCTCCATCAGCTTGTTGTGCTTAGTGCACATCTTCTTCTGCAGCGGCACTGTAGCGGAGACCAGCTGGTGAGCGTACAACACAGGAACAGTGTAGTGAGGCTTGACGTGAGACGGACAGTAAGACGCCAAACAAGTCAGGCAGGACAGTGTGGCTTTGTTAGCCAGGAACCCGCAGCAGAAATCACAGGCAACGTCTGTCGGGCCGGCACAGGTCGGAGCAGCCGAGGTAGACGCCTGCTCGGTGCTCTGCTGCAGCTTCTTTACAACCTGAGTACGGCAAAACAGATGGTGCTGAGTGATACTGTAGATTAAAGCAAATGACAGACTGGAAAGTACTCTGCACATATTCATCAACGTCGATTATGTTTGGCTAATAGTAGCTTTTTAGGTTTTTTTAAGTGAGATTCATGACCAATTTCAGCCATTGACCATTTAGCATTTGAAGACAACAATAAACAGAAAATACATAAAGGATCAGTCATGATGAATAAATTAGACTCCAGGTTTTCATTGTCATTTTAAACATATTGTAACAAACTGTATGTGGATCGCTGTTAACAAAATTATTTGCGGTTCTTAAAAAGAGATCTACAAATAAAATAGTCTGATATCGGACATAGTTTGGCTCAAACCATCTTGCGTTCCTAACACCCTTTTCTTCTGATCCGTAAACGCCTCATCACCTCAGCCAGCACGTTGTTCCTCCGGAGAACAGGCCTGGAAGTGAAGCAATCCCTGCACTGCGGGCAGCTGTACTTTCCCTTCTTCGTTTCTTGGTCCCAGCAACTTTCAATACAACTTTTGCAGTAAGTGTGTCCGCACTGGATGGTGACCGGCTCCTTCAGCAGCTCCAGACACACCGAACAACTCAGCAGTCTCGCGTCCAGCTCCAGGCCGCGCGTCTCCTGCCGCAGCAGCAGCTCCTCAGCCATGTTGGTGACCGTGGTCCGCGCAGAGCGCGCAGCGACAGATCACCAGCCCGAGCACGGCCTGCAGGTGAACACACCTGTCGGGCCTGTCGCTGGAAAACATGAACCTTTATGGATTTAATTTAATTGATTTCATGTTTTTATGTCGTATTTTTACGTTTACAATTAGAATTTCATGCAGCGGGATTATAGTTAAAGTCAGGTTTTAGGCAGGAAAACGCACACACGGAGGGGAAACAGACCGTTTTATAGTCAAGCCATCAGACTCTTCAGTTCCTCCCCTGCCTCCCTCTGTAAAGGGGAGAGGAGAGAACTACAACTCTAGAGGTCCATGTTATCATGTTTTTGTTTTTTGATTTTATATATTTGTTGGTGCTATTTATTGTTGTGGGTCTTCTAATCCTTCTGAAATGAGAGTGAATGTATCTAGGCAAAACAATTTCGCTCTGGGTTTAATAAAGTGTTTTGAATCTTGAATTAAAACAGTGTATCGTTTATAAAAAAACATTTCATAATCATGCGAAGGTTCAGGACAGAACAAATTTAATCCTGTACAATGACTGTACATGCTCTGGAGAGAGTTCTTCTCTCACAGTCAAACAGGGCTATCTTTCTATTACTTTTAATTTTATTATCAGGAGAATTAGCTGAGCCCCATTTGTATGTGTATACTGTAGGCACTAACTAAAATGTTACTTTACTTATCTGTTGTTTGTTTCTTCTTTGCCTACAGTCACCTCAAAAAGTTAATTATTTAAATATCTAATTGCTTCTGTCGTTCTACTTTTCTACAAATCTATGCTTGCACAACCCTTCTCCACCCCATCACCCCTGATTTACACCAGCGTACCTGGTCCTGAGGTGCACTCCTAAATACTTTGCTCAGTATATTCAGGGATTCAAAGATTCTTTATTGTTATTCTTGCACGAGACATGAAGAATGAAACAGCAAACTCAGATCAAGGTGCATATTTCCAAATCAAACATACAGATGATACCATTTAACCATCACATTACATATCAGCCATGACATTAACATTATTTTGTGGTTGACAGGGTCACTATGGACTATGGACTCATTTATACTACTGACTGGAATTATGAAGAAGCAATTACAGTTCACTAAATCTTTACACATCCTACCACCCCTTAAAACAAGTAGTTCCGTGGTTGGTTTAAATCTGATCTCCTGCTCCCACCTTTAATCATTTCTCTAGTTGCTTTTGCTTTGGTCGAACCCTTGATCCTGAACTTAATGATGACTGATTCCAGACTTCTTCCGCTGCCTTCTGCATGGCTTCTGTTGGTGTTTCTGCTCCTTCGGCCGCATTATATCCTATACGCAAACCCTCTACTGCCAAGCTTTGAGCAGCAGCTTTAACTGCTTCTGCTGATGTTGGAGTTTGTGCTAGTAAAGTGCTGAACAGCAGCTCTGCCACGCCAAGAAACGCTTTTAACAACACACCTGCTGTAACGCCTGCTACTTTGATCACTAATGTGTCAAATACACTTTTTTTAGCTTCATTTCTGATCTGTTCCCGTGACATGGTTCCTGATGATTGTGCAATGTTCTCTTCCTCGCTCTGGATTTCTCTCTTCACTGCTTTCAGCATGTCATTGGTGTAATAGTTTCCCTTGTTTACTTTAACGATCTTTTCTATGGTCCTGAGTATGTTTGTTAGTTGGAGGTCATTGTTCCTGTAGTTGTCCCCTCCATTGTCTCTCCAGTATTTATTATCTACAACATGGCAGCGGCCTCCACATTTCTTCACCAGATCAGTCAGCGCCTTGTTCTGCCTGACAAACTCCTCAATTTTCATCTTGTCGGGGAGCTGGTCACCGTGAGTGAAGATAACTGCAGCATGTTTCAGAGCATCTTCAGAGAAATACTGGCATATTTGTTCGATGACATCCTGTTCCTGCACTGTGAATTTCTCCACTTTAAGCACAATGAGAAACACATGAGGCCCGGGAGCGCACTCTGTGACACACCGCATTATCTCAGTCTTCAGTAAAGTCTCAGTCCCACACGTGTCAAAAAAACTGTAGGTGTCAATCAGTGTGATGCTTTTTCCGTGGACATGTTTGGTTTCAGCACAAGACACACTTGTTTCTGAGATGGGAAGATGGCTTATCTTAAACACCTTCTCCCCAAATATGGTGTTGGCAAGGCTGCTTTTCCCTGTTCCAGTTTTCCCTAACAGAACAATCCTCCTTGAAGTTAGCTCTAGAAAACAATTACAGCAGACACTTTTGTTAATTTGAGTTTTATAAAATCTTTGCAACTAACACAAATGTTCATTTTTAGATGTTAGATGTTCAGCTACAGGTCATTGTTTTCTTTCCCCATCAGTTAGTCTATGTATACTGCAAATCAGAATTAACAACAATACAGCTGAAGATTATGTCAATATAAATTACAGGTGATTGCTTAATAACCAGAGAAGCCTGCAATATGCAGAGTGTGCAGATAAATAGGCCCTGCATCCACTAGGGGGCCCCCAAGATGCCCAGAATTACATTATATTCAAACAACTCTCAGATTTGTTTTGCTCTGTACTGATGAGAGAAACTTCGATAAGCTGTCAGGACATGTTTTTATCATTGCAGAAACAGCTTTGATTTGCTTAATAACAGACATGTTTAGTAACACACACAGTCTTTGAAAGCTATACTATGCTATACTATTATATTACTACTATATTTATTATGGAAATGCTTTTGCATCATGCTGCATGCTGGGTTCAAGACCAGTCTTGCCAATTTCTGCGACCATTCCTATGTGGCTTATTTTACATTTAAAAAGTCACAATTCTAATAATAATAAAAAGAAGTTTTAACAGTGTGCACCCTGTGGCTGCCCACAGCAAGGGGAGATGGGTCAAAGACCGAAGCCATATTTTGTTGTAACATGTATGAAAATATGTTATTGTAATTATTATCATTATTTGTAAGTGAGCAAAACAGGGGCCCCCAAAATAAACATGCATAGCAGCCAGAAATGGCTCTGAACAAATCAGCTTGTATTTCAACATAGTGATGGCATCAGATCAACAACCACAGCAGTTACCAAAGTTATTCTATCCTGAGGAAAACAAAACGTATAACTACATACCTTTACATTTTACCTTTACATACTACATTTCTTTAAAGTTCTGTATTTATATACCTGACACCAATATAAATCAAGCTGTACTCACCATCCATGTCAAGAACGTAGTTCGAAAAGTGTTTGCCGTGTTTTTCCTTCAGTTGTCTTGCTCTGAATTGTACTTTCAATTTCTACCAGTTTGACTAGTTGGTCGACTTAGCACGAACAATGTACAACAGATTATCATATCTGTGTGGCTGATGCAGGCATCTGTAAAGTCAAAAAATGTTGTCTACAAATCCTCACAAAATATGCCAGCATATATAAATATGCGTTCTGTGTTTAAAAATGTAATATGTATTTTTGAATGTAATTTAAAATGGCTGTAATTTCCAGTTTTGTATCTGTATGATAATTACAGAAGTTAAGACAGGTGACAATAAATGCACGACTGTTTCCAGTTAGGCAAGTTTAACTGAAAGTCCTCATGAATCCTTTTAGATTCGTCTTGAGAAAGGCTGCACCTCTTCATACCTTTTTAGGGTGGAGAGTTTGTTTTTATTGGCAACATCCACACTCAGCTATATGCTGTCAGACACACAAGTAAACACACTGGAAACAATAAGACCTTTGAGGGAGTGTATGTTTTTAACACACCCAATAGAAGAAGAGAAAGCATTAATGCTTTAAGTTGTCTCCGAGTACATTCCCCACTTTCACTGTGCCTTGGGTTTCATTAAGTATCAATTGAATTTTTTTTTTAAATATATACATTTTAAAATGCTACATAACTTAAGTCTTTAGTAAAGAAACATAATATACTGTATATTGAACCATCTGTAAATTATTGACCATTGTAATAACAAAATGCACAACTTGTGTGTTTTTCTAGTTTATTGACCAGAAAATCATATAGAGCAGAAGAATACAAAGTATACAAAAAACAGTAGAAAGAATTCATTTGTCCATGACAGCTCAATAAATGTCTTTTTTCTTCTACCAGTCCAGTTAGTTGTGGTACTAAAGATTTTTAGTCACATAGCGGTGTTTTTGCCACAACCAAGATGTAACAGTGGCAACCAGTCCCACTATGACAGCCAAACACAAAAATCCTTTAACCCAGGTCTGTTGTGAATCGTCCACCTGCTGCTTGAAGACATTGATTTTAGCCTGTTGTCTAATCTCTTCATGTCTCATGTTAAATGAAGACTGTCTGATGTGTTCCTCTTCTCTCTGTATTTCTTTCTCCAGTGCTTGCAGCATTTCGTTGGTGTAGTAGCCTCCATTTTTGTCCTTCACTATCTTGTTTACGGTGTTGAGCAGCTCTGCTAACTGGAACCTGTTGCTCCTGTACTCATCCTCACGGTTATTCTTCCAGTATTTATTATCAATGACGTGGCACCGGCCACCACATTTCTTCACCAGATCCCTCAACCCTTCACTTTGCTCAACATATTTCTCAATCGTCATGACTTCAGGGAGCTGGTCACCATGTGTGAAGACAACTGCAGCATATGTTAACGCATCGTCAGAGAAATGTTTGCACATTTGTGCAATGACAGCCTGCTCGTGCTCTGTGTATTTCTCCACTTTAAGCACAATGAGGAGGACATGAGGACCAGGAGCACACTCTGTCATACACATCAGTATCTCATGTTTCATGTCTTTCTCGGGCCTGCCTGGGTCAAAGAAACCAGGCGTGTCTATTACAGTGATGTTATTTCCATTTATACATTTGGTCTTAGCTTTAGATTCTGTCATTTCAGTTTTTATAGTATGATTGATTGTAAACACATCCTCTCCAAATATGGTGTTTGCCAAGCTGCTCTTTCCAGCTCCGGTTTTTCCCAGCAGGATAATCCTCCTTGTATGTGGGACTAAAAAAGAATAATGGTTTCTATCAGTGAAGCAGTACATCTGACTTTTGCTTTTTGACTTATTTGGAGGTCAGTGTGCTGTAAAAATATGATACAGCGTGTAAAAATCACTATAAATAAACATAAATCACTTAGTATAGTAATAATTGTGACTGTTTTTAGTTAAAACTAGATCTCATAAAGAGAAGCAATTGTACTTCACACATTTTGGTTGTTTGAAAATTTGTTTTTATGTGACTTGTATCTGAGCTCACTTTATCACAATGAAATAAAACTAAATAATGGTAACAAAGAGTAATTACCAATAGCATAGCGGTGCTGCATGGGTTTAGTTTTTCAGGTTAAAGTACAGTATGTTGTAAAATATTTAAAAAGCCAGCAGGAAAATGTAAGCTTACCGTCCATGCTATAAAAACAGTATTCTGAAAATGTTTAGATCCACGGGAGAGACTCCGCAAGACTTGACTGCAACTGTCTTTTCTCTTGTGCTCTTGCTTCAACTTGTCCTTTGCTTTTTTCTTCCTGTCTGACTCGTTTGCCCAGCTACAAGCAGACTGATTTTATTAATTTATTTATTTTTTTGCCTTCATACAAGTACAAACACATTTTTTTTTCTTTTTTTCCAAATAAATTTTGGAAATTTATTTTTCCAAAATCCCCTGATGGTATCAACAAAAATAAAAATGTATCACTAAAAGCAAACAAACAAAAAAAAAATATTCATTACAATGATTCATTTTAAAATTTGAAACATGATGTAATTTACAAATACAATTAATATTCATACATTTTTATTGACATAATGAAAATTTGATGTTGAACTTGTTATTTCTAATTTATTTTGTCTTTTTTGTTCCAGTTACCAAGAAGTGAAACACTGACTCATACCAAACTGGCAGCATTGACAGAGACGACAGGTCAAGCAAGAAGTTGAGGCTGGTACTGCCGAACATGTGCAAACAAATAAGTCACTCCTAAATTTGTCTGTTATAAAATCTTGTTTATATTTAACATTTTAACATAATTATTTGTATGTCACGTGGGCGTCTGTGACAGCTGCAATCCTTAAAACTGAATACTGAAATTTTATTAAAATATCAACATAATACATGGAAATACTGATTAATAAACATTTTTTATTATGTTTTCGCCTGTTAAATTTATTCGTAGCCTATTGAATATTGAAATGCTCTAAATGAATAGTTTGCTGATCATAAAATGTCATGTTAAACAAGAACTGCTCCTGAGCCTTGCGTCACATAATTTCACACTATTTGACAGAAACATATTAATCTATTATTAAGTCAGTCCATGTCATGGCGTTGTCCAGTATATTTCTAACTACCCCTGATGTTTGTCTGTACCAGACGTTGTTGGCGCCTTTGCTGTAGCTCTGCTGCTGCTGCTCCTATGTTACCCTAGAACTAATCCTAATGCTGGTGCCTTGTCAATGCCATCAATGTCATTGCCCCACCCAGTAAAGCTGCCAAAAGTACCCCAGATGTAACTCCTGCAGCTTCAATCAAGTGTTTCCCAAAAACCTTTGTTTTAGCATTTTGTGTGACCTCCTCTGGAGAAAGGTTTGCAGATGATTGTTTAATGTCCACTTCCTCTTGTTTTATTTCTCTATCTACTGCTTGTAACATTGCATTAGTATAGCAACCTTCTCTGTTTGCCACAGTAATCTTGTCTATTGTGTTCAGTAGCTTTGCCACCTGGAACTTGTTGGTCCTGTACTCATCCTGTTGGTTTTTTTTCCAGTATTTATTATCTATAACATGGCATCGGTTTCCACATCTCTTCAGCAGATCGCATAAATCTTTACTTTCGTTGGCAAACTCTTCAATCCTTTGTTGTTCAGGGAGTTGGTCACCATGAGTAAAGACAACGACCGTATATTTTAAGGCTTCCTCTGAGAAATACTGATGGAGTTTTTGTATGACAGCCTGCTCCTGCTCTGTGTATTTCTCCACTTTGAGCACAATGACAAAAACATGAGGCCCAGGAGCGCACAGTGTGATGCACCTCACTACCTCACGCTTGATATCCTCATCAGATCTGCCTGTGTCAAAAAATCCAGGAGTATCGATCCACATAATTGTTTTTCCATTGACAGGCTTGGTTTTTTCCTGACATTCACTTGTTTCTGAATTGGGTGAATGACTAATCGTGAACACTGTCTCTCCAAACAGGGTGTTGGCGAGACTGCTTTTCCCTGTTCCAGTTTTTCCTATGACCACAATCCTTCTGGTTAGCACTGTGAGACAATAATAGTTTGGTTAGTGATATACATGAGTCTCTGTCTGTAAAAAAAACTGTGACACTTAGCAGACAGTAGCGCTATTTATAAGGGAGGCTTACTGCTTGCAATGAGTTTGGGTCACAGATTGAATCCAATGTTTTGCATGCGATTTGCCAAAATGGGAGGCACATAACTTGATAAACAACCCCACGGTACTGTTTACATAGAATTACAACAACATCCATTATGCCTGTAGTTCTATAAGTGCTCACTATTAACACACAATAAATTAGAATAAATGACTTACCATTCATGATTTTGGAAATAGAAACCAGTGTAGAGTAAAATTTACTCAGTTCGCAAAGATGTTGTGACTCTTCGTTTGACTCTTCTTTCTGTTTTCTGTGCCCTGCTTTGTTTCTCTACCAGTTTGACTTGTTTCTCTGTGACAGGTTAATGGAATGAGTTTATCACGCAATGCATTTCTTTTTTAAACTGGCTTAATTATAATGTCAAAGCTTCATGACTGACGACATCTAAAAGGTGATTATATTTTTTATATTTGTTCATCAAGATATTTGGGGTTTTGCACCTCTTAGCAGATTGTAAATTCCAATAAGTCAAATAGCTTTGTATATAGCTAAGGGTTATTTACTTGTTAAACACTGATATGTAATAATCAGCCAGATTGTTACTGGCAGACCAAAATACTTGTGTTGAAAATAAACATTTATAATGTGTGTATCACTCTACATGTGCTTTTTTACAGATCCAACAGAAGATCTAATTGTGCACGTGATAGATTAGATAATTGTAAACAGGTTTTTGTTCCATTCAACTTACTTTGGGATTTAGATGTGTTTGCCAACTGTGACTGACCTTTGTTGTGTTTCCTAACATATATCTCTTTTTTGAGTCACACCTAATTTACTGAGTGTCTATCCAAAAATCAAAAACATTTTGTTACAGTATACCGTCTTCTTGTGCCTTACTCAGAGTTTTTTCTGAATTCTCAGACATTCATGTAGATGTTGATAACAGCTGTCTCAACACTGCATTTTGTTCATTGATAGATTCTATTGGTTTTACTCAACATGTAAATAAACCCATGCACAGTTTTAATCACACCCTCGATCTTGTTCTGACTTATGGAGTATTATTTAGTTATTTTGTTGTCCATTGACCATTTTAATAACATTTGAATTTACTATAATTGAGACTACATCAATTAAGAAACAATCCACTACAATAGATATTTATCTGAAAATACTGTCAGCATATTCCATAATATTTTATTCTAGTGACATGTACCTACACAGATAGAATTTCTTTACAAATTAAGTTATAAATATTAGAGAAAAAAATGATCAGATCCTCACTGCAATTGGACAGATGCCAGGGCCCTTTCTAGGTCTTTCGGGGCCCTATGCAAGATCATTTTTAGTGGGCCCTGTTTTGAAGGAATTTAAATTATGTAAAGAAATAACATCCTAACATGCATGTCTTTCGATGGTGGGAGGAAACCGGAGTACCCAGAGATAACCCTCACAGACACGGGGAGAACAGGCAAACTCCACACAGAAAGGCACCTGGCTGACCCAGAGTCCTTCTAGCTGCAAGGCAACATTGCTAACCACCACACCACTGTGCCCTAACACAGTATATCAAGACGAGTAAATCCATACGAAAATACCACCTCAGTGGTTTGTATGGCCCCTACATACTTATATGCATGTCTGACAACAAACAGCATGCTCCTGATGAGAGGACAGATGGTGCCCAGGAATAAACCACATACTACATAAGAGCAGCCTGATAGCTGTAGTGATGCCAGATTTTAATGTTTACAGGATGATGAATGCTATAATAACGTGTTTCAGTTCAGGTATTGTTCCTGGATAAATACCAGAACAAAAACCAGTGCACATTTACCAGAACGTTTATAATACATTGTTTATAAGATCAATTTGGGAAACCAAAAATCACCAAACAAACAAACAAACGAGTCGAAAATTTTAATCATTTTACAAAGAGATAATCAACTACTGATTCCTATTAATGTCTGAGCTATGATAAAGCGTATTGTCAGAAAGTAATCATCAAAATTACAGCTGGTGATAATTATATATATGAAACTATTAAATTCTGGGCTGTTCTAAAAGCAATAAAAGTGAACTTTAAAATTTTAAATAATAAATGATTATGTAAAACTATGTTGAAATAAAAATGCGTCTGATGTAGTATAATAATGTGTCTTCATATTGATTAAAAATATAGAATACAAACTTCCTAAGTATACAGTATATTCATTTGCAACCTAATCTCACAACAATATACTAATATAATAGGAAAATAAAATATGTAAAAATACTTATCGATGGCCAAAATCACCAGTTATAATGTTTTTATCACCATCAAACAAAAGAAATAATGCATTAGCAGAATACAATGATGTACTAGATGGAGTTCATGGGAGCATGGAGTGGTTGGGTATGAGCTCAGACCACAGCAGTGATAAAGTGTAACGCTGAAATAACTACAGAACTACTATTTGTGCATCAGAATGTTCTGGAAACTAAATCAACTTTGAAACTCAGAGTACAACTAAAAAGTACCAGTTAGTTAGTTAGTAAGTACAATCTATTAAACATTACACCAGGATAAACAATCAATTTAATGAATGTTCTCTCGTGTTTCTTATTTTAAGTTTCATCTCTGTTTTACTTTGGCTTAATTTGTTTTATTTAAGATGGCTGTAAGATAAGATCACTCTTGAAGCAATGACTACTATCTTCTTTGCTGCTTTCCTTGGCGTATCTGCTCCCTCAGACTCATCATATCATATAATTTCTCCTCTCAGTGCTCCTGTAGAAGTAACTGTGGCAAAACATAATCCAGTTAATCCTGCTTTTCCTCCTGTTGCTGTTTTTTTTATTGCTCCAAATGCTTCTCCTCCTGCTACTGTTGCTGTTTTGGCTATAGCACATCAAAACTGTATATGTGTTCTTAATCATTTTAGCACCTATATCATCTCCCCATGTTGCAAATGCATCTATTTTTTACTTTACTTTACTTTACTTTACTTTGCTTGGCAGACGCTTTTATCCAAAGCGACTTACAGGGAGCTAGCGCT
>JAUMHF010000010.1:7597929-7640675 GCA_032359275.1 Microctenopoma steveboyesi | reverse complement strand
GGAGCTGCTAAACCTGCTGCTCCTGACACCACTGGAGCTGCTAAACCTGCTGCTCCTGACACCACTGGAGCTGCTAAACCTGCTGCTCCTGACACCACTGGAGCTGCTAACACCACTGGAGCTGCTAAACCTGCTGCTCCTGACACCACTGGAGCTGCTAAACCTGATACTGTAAATGCAGCTCCTATGCCTGCTATTATATTCCAAAGACTACTAGTAGAATTTCCTGATGTGCTACTGCGAGTTTCTTTAGGAACATTTTTTTCTTCTGTTTCATCTTCGGATTCTTTTACTTTTTCATTTTTTTGTCCAGTTTCTTTTTTTTCACTATCTTTAGAAATATCTTCTGATCCTTCTGAATGTTCATTTTCCCCTCCTCCTCCTTCTCCTTCTTCTTCTTCTTCTTCTTCTTTTTCTTCTTCTTCTTCTTCTTCTGCTTCTTCTTCTTCTCCTTTGTCTGTTTCTGATTCATCTTTTTCACCTGTTTCTTCTATTCCATTTTCTTCTTCACCTTTGCCTTCTATTTCTGTCTTTTTATCTCCAACATCCTGCAAAACTATGACAGTTGGACCAAAAAAAGCTTCTGCCAAGGACTCTGCTGCAGGACCAGTTAATTTTAGCCACACGTTCTTGGATACACTTTTTACAGCCTCATTGTTGGTGTCACCTTCTGATGCCAAGTTGCTCTTTTCTTCTGTTTTTATCTCCACTGTTTGCAGCATCTTAGCGGTGTAGCAGCCTCCTCTGTTTTTAATCACTATCTTGTCTATTGTATTGAGAAGCTCTGCCACCTGTACCTTGTTGCTTCTGTAATCACCCTGTTCATTATTTTTCCAGTTCTCATTATCGACGACATGACATCTGCCACTGCACTTCTTCACCAGATCTCTGAGACATTGATTCTGCGCCACAAACTCCTCAATCTTCATTCCTTCACGAAGCTGTTCGCCGTGAGTGAAAACAACTGCAGCACATTTGAAAGCTTCATCAGGGAAATACTGCCATATTTTTGTGGTTATTTCTTGCTCCTGCTCCACTTTAAGCACAATGAGAAAGACATGAGGACCAGGAACACACTCTGTGATACGCCTCACTATCTCAGGCTTCATCTCCTCCTCAGGTCTGTCAGCGTCAAAGAAACCAGGAGTGTCAATCACAGTAATTCTTCTTCCATGAACAGATTTGGACTCTGTTTGACATTCAGTAGTTCTGCAGATGGTGGACTGATTTATCTTGAACACGTCCTCTCCCAGTATTGTGTTAGCTAGGCTACTTTTCCCAGCGCTCGTGTTTCCTAGTAAGAAAATCCTGTGTGACTTCAGCACTAGAAGAGAATAAATAATGACATTGTTAATCTGTATTCATATTGAGATTATATTTTTAAAATTATGGTTAAGGTTTTTTCGTAGGTAAAAATATATGCATAAAAACATGTTTCAGAGATATAGCTAATAGTCAAATTATTACAGGAGAAGACAAATTCCACAAACAAGACAACTGACCAAACAAGACGACAACGTAGCAGGGTGCAGCAGGAACAAGGAACATGAAAACTAAGCAGACCAGAATCACACAGGTCACACTAACCAAGAGAAAACAGATAACTCGGAACAGTAAATATAATATATTTATATTTAAATATATATAAAGGGAGAGGAAGGAACAGATAATTGGGGACAGCTGAGAGAGTAGGGGAGAACAGAGCAATCAAGGGAGTGGAGACAGGTGAAGACAGAGGCAGAGGGTGAGGGTGAGGACAGGAGAGCAACAAGAGGTCAGGGAGAAAGAAAAACACACAACACGCACAACCAAGACAAGTCCAGAGACTGAATCCTGACAATTACCTTTGATGTTTTTCTTGACACCAGCTGTTCCAGTCATGATAATCCTTGTTGGTGAGACTAGGCAGACAGATAACAGCAAATAATCTTAATGGACTATTTGCTTTTGTTTTACAAGTTTATACAGGATCCTTTAGGCTCGGTTACTTTTCTAGCCTGAGGAAAATAACAGGACATCCAAAGAAATATTTTGTATGAACACAAATAAATCACTGTAGAGATGAAGCCCAGACTTTACTTAGACATTTTGAAAACTTGTGTTTTGTTATTTGTTGCTGAAATGTTTTAATATTAAAAGCATAAAGCTATTCCTGGCCATATAACTATTTATAATCCGTCTAAATATGTTCTTCTAAATTACCGCAAATGTTGTATTTGTTATCTCAAAAAGGTTTTATCTAAAGCAACTGGACTTGTTTAGTTTCTTGACGACGTTTCCCCCTTTCATTCCAGAGGGCTTTCTCAAGTCTGACTGGTTGTGTGAGTAGCAGGTTTATAAACCCTGAGGTGTCCATATCCTGGATGACTGAGAACCATCACAGATAGTTATATTTGTTATATATAAAACAAAATCCTTCAATTGTTTTGACAATGACCAACATTTACCTGACACTGGCTTACCTTCTGCCGTGATGTTTTTTTCAGTTACTTGTGGATCTTCTTCGATTCCTTGTCCAGCTCTGAAGCACTCTTCTTTGATCGGTGTATTGTTTGATCCTGCAGTTACGTCTTCCACTTCTCCCTGCATGATTCCGTACTGAACTACAACCTCTGGCTCCAGAAATGCTTCCAGCAGTGGTTCTGCTGCCTGGCCAGTTAATTTGACCCATTTTGCCTTATTGTTGATCTCTTCCTGTGGCATGTTCTCTGATAACTTCTTCTGTTTCTCTACTGCTTGCACTAGAAGAGACAAAATACAATGTCCAATTATTACCATGCATTTTGGCTTTTCTATCTGTGTGATATCAGAATTACAGTATAAATTCATTCTCAAAATGACAAAAATATATCCAGAGACTGTAACTCAGTTACACTGCACCATTCTGTTTCTTTTATAAACAGTTTTTACTCTGACCATTGTCGCTTAGTGCATACTCAAATCAAAACAAGGTTGTAGCTCTGTTTTAATAGTGAAAGTGAAAGACATGAGGTGTGTACATAGTCTAAAATTAATTTCTTATATATAAATATTATAAATCAGCTAAAACTCCCAACGACATTTTCATTATTTGATTGCAGGAGCTACCTTAAATAAATACCGCATGTTTAATATGAACAGTAAGTCAAAGAATATTTGATAAATGTTTAATTTAAAAAGCCACATACTATAGCACCTCTCAGCTGACAGATTTATATGCAATGAGAAGTGGTAACAAAAGACAACCTGGAAGAAGAAACGATAACTTACCACCCATGTTGTTAGAAGGATCAAATCGTTGCGTGTTTGCCGTATTTCTGGTCCACTGTGTATTTTTTCTTTCACTTTCTATTTGAGTAAGTGTGGGCGTGTGTGTGTGAGAGAGAGAGAGAGAAGGAACAATCATGTTTAATGGAACAGAGAAGCAGAAGTTGTCAATTGGATAAATGGCCTGAAAATGTGTATGCTCTAAAAATTTCATTTTTATTTTTTTATTTTTTTGCAACTTGTCATTTATGGAAACTGTGAACATGTGATTATTACGTTGGCCGAAAATGTAACGTTACAACAAATACATTTGCTGCAAAAACATATTTGGGATTAAAGTTTAGCTGTTTCACCCTTGTTTCAATCTCCCCGGGCTGAGGACAGTAAAGGGGCTACAGTTTCTCCTGCATAAATCTTAAAAACATGTACTCTAAGAAAGGATATATGTCTCAAAGAGAAACTGTGTTGTGTGTATACACATGCCCAATGGAAAAGAGACTATTTTGCACAGTGACATTTTCATTGGAGCCAAACAAAGCGTCTGTGAAGAAATATTTAAAGCTTTTTGCTGGGATAGAAAGTGTTAATGCTAATCGAGACAAAGAGATACTGGATACCTTCACAGCAAGAAATAAGCATTCAGGGGGTGACATCGTCCCCTGCTGCCTGTTGATAAATGGAAGAGGAAGTAACCTCAAAACAATGCTCTGATGACAGCTATAGGAAGAGCTGAAACGTTAGCACGTAAAACAGAAAAACCTTTTACTGTGTGATATTGTGTGTTTGGTTATTTTTTGCTAGAATATTTTTGATATCAGTGGCATACAGGATCTAATCTGATATCAGGTAACATCATTTCTGCAACTGAAAATGGTAGTTTGTATGGCTCCCATGTGCTGATGTGCATGTATGAAAACAAACAGCATGCTCTTGATGAGAGGATCGACGTTGCCCGGGATTGAACCACATACCACAAAACAGTAGCCTGTTTGTCACCAGAATACATTTAAAGGTCTGTAAGTTCAGTGGTTCTTATTCACTTTAAAGTTTGGAGAAATGGTCATTACTCTCTAAAGTGGTAAAGCTGTGGCGATGCCAGAGTTTGTAACTACTTTGGTCAAGACTGAAATATTTCAACAACTATCAGATTTTCGTATTTAGCAGTTGACGACTGCTATAATGACATGTTTTTAGTTAAAGTATTGTTCATATTTGCCTGGATAAATACCAGAACCAATACCAGTGCAGATTTAACTGAAAGTTCATAATACATTGTCCATGAGATCAGTTTGGGAAAACAAAATCACTTGAATCAATTTTACAAAGAGATCAAATACAAATTTTATTTGTCACATACATCATTATACAGTATACAACACGCAGTGAAATGTGTTCTTCTGCATTTAACCCATCCCCCCTTGGGGGGAGCAGTGAGCAGCCACAGGTGGTGCTCGGGGAGCTAGCGCTGGGTGCTAGGCGCTGGGACACACCTGGTATGGGGGGGGTTTCAGCTCCCTCAGCTGCATATGGGGGGGATTGGCTGGGTGACTCAGCTGAGAATCAAACCCGGGATTCCTGCTTCCCAGCCCTCTTCCTTAACCACTCTGCTACTTATTAACTACTTATTCCAACTAAAGTCTGAGCTATGATGAAGCAAAGCAAAATATGAACAATTGTCAGAGACTAATTGTCAAAATAACAGCTGTGATGATTATATATATGAAAACATTCAATTCTGAGCCGAATCGAAAAAATAAGTTTAAAATAAAAAATAATCCATGATTATGTTAAACTAACAAAAATGTGTCTGATGTAGTATAATAAGACATTTGATCATATTGATTAAAAATACAGAAAACAAACTTCTTAATTATACATTTATTTGGAACCCAATCTCAAAACAATATACCAATATGAGAGCAAAATAAGGTATAGAAAATAGTTCCAATTATAATGTTCTCAGCACCATCAAACAAAAGAAATTATCAGAATCAATACATTAGCAGAATATACTAGATGTACTAGATGTAGATCAGGGGAGCATGGAGTGGTTGGGATGAGCTCAGACCACAGCAGTGATAAAGTCTAATGCTGAAATAACTACAGAACTACTATTGGTGCATCAGAATGTTTTGGAAACTAACTTTGAAACTCAGAGTACAACTAAAAAGTACCATTTAATAAACATTACGCCTGGATAAACATCAGAATGAAGAGAGAGTTTAGACACAATATTGAAACAAGATACAAGAACATTTGTAAAGATTTTTCTCTCCAGTGTTTCACATCTCATTTAAATGTTATCTCTGTTTCACTTTGGCTGTGACAGTTTGTCCAAAGCTTCATTTGTTTTATTTAAGATGGCTTGGGCTTCACTCTTGATGGCCTCTACTGTCTTAATTGCTGCTTCCCTTGGTGTATCCGCTCCTTCAGCCATGTCATATCCTATTAATGCTCCTCTCATTGCTCCTATTGCAGCAAATGGGGCAGTACCTGTGACTAAGGTAATCCCAGTTATTCCTGCTGTTCCTCCTGCCAGTGTTCCTCCTATTGCTCCCAATGCTTCCCCTCCTACTACTGCCATTGTTCTGGCTATAGCATGCCGTAACTGTCCTGGTTTTGAGGAAACATCTAATGCAGTAGTAATTATTCCAACCATCACTACTACACCAAATAATCCTCCCAACAAAGTACCTGTTAAAACACCTGCCATTATGATCATAAGCTCCCCAAAGACACTGTCTTTAGCCCGCTGTGTGATCTCTTCCTCTGACATGTTTCCTGCTGACTGCTGTCTAATTTTTTCTTTCTCTTGTTGTATTCTTGCCTCCACTTGTTGAAACACCTCATTGGTATAGCAGCCGCCGCTGTTTGCCAGAAATGTCTCGTCTATTGTGTACAGCAGCTGCTCCACCTGGAACTGGTTGCTTCTGTACGTATCCTCTGACTTTTGGTTCCAGTATTTATTATCAAAGACGTGGCATCGGCCGCCGCACTTCTTCACAAGATCACTCATGAACTCACTCTGGCTGACAAAGTCATTGACAGTGTGTCCTTCGGGGAGCTGATCGCCATGAGTGAAGAGAACTGTGGCGTATTTGAAAACCTCTTCAGAGAAGTATTCGCGTATTTTAGTGATGACAGCCTTCTCGTGCTCTGTGAATTTCTCCACTTTCAGCACAATGAGAAAAGCATGAGGCCCAGGAGCGCACTCTATGATACACCTCAAAATCTCAGCCCTCATCTCCTCCTCAGATCTGTCAGTGTCAAAGAAACCAGGAGTGTCGATCACAGTAATGTTTCTTCCATTGACTGATTTGGTTTCTGCTTGACACTCTCTGGTTTCAGAGTTGAGAGTATGGTCGATAGTGAACACATTCTCTCCAAATATGGTGTTAGCCAAGCTGCTTTTGCCAGCTCCGGTCTTTCCTATGATGACGATCCTCTTTGTAGCTGACACGAGAAGAGGATAATCAGTGATATTGTTCATTTATTTTATAGTCATTCTCATATTTTGTATTCAAAAGCCATTAAAATACTTGACGACTTGATGATCACAGCAGCATAACTGCATGTTAAATCCTTCTAATACTAAAGTATTCACTGACAGTAAGTTCGGGCTTTAGTTCTGAAGTAAAAACAAGTGTGTAGCAAAAATGCTTTGTATAAAATATTTACAACAAAGCAGGTACCTAAAGATATGTGTTGTACAAATTTATGTGCACTACTCCGCCCTGACAGAAAAGAGAAATGTATAAAAACCTACCGTCCATGCTGCAAACGTGAAGTATCCTCACAGTGGAGTAGCAAGACTGTGTATGTGAATATTTCCTGGGCACTTCCTGAGTTTCAATATTTCGTAATTTGCACACCACCCAGAAACATCTCTTTCACTCATTCTTTTTTTTCTTTTTTAACTTTAGATGTTAGTTTAACTCTATTTTTTTTTCAGACGTAGCACCACCTTCTCACTCACAAACAGTTCTGTTGGGTTATGTTATTAGCTAGTTATTTGCCTATTATTAATTCAAACTAACAAATGTTTGCTGTGCTCACTTAGTGCCCAACAGTGTGAAACAAAGTGCTGCATGCCTGTGGCTACATTTCCTGTTTGTTGCTGCCTCATCTTGTCCTTGACACCCACCTACTTCCCTTACTGATAGATGTGACAATGGTATGATTTTTTTTACCTGCATTATGTTAGTTTCCAAGCATTGTGTGATCATACGTTTTAATAGAGCTACTTGAAAACATGTTTTACTTTTACTTAAGCTTACCTTTACTTCAGGACAATTTTTTTTTTTATTGCATTTCATTTTTCATGTAAGGTCTATAGGTTTTCTGTCTGTTTCGACTTTGGCTGTGTCAGTCTGTCTATAACATGTTTTATCTAAGCAGGATTAGGTGTCACTCACATCTGCTTTGCCCAGGCTGTTCCTCTGCCCCCTGCCTCTTCTTCATCTTACTTCCACCTTACTACCGCCCTCCAGTGGGGACTGGTGAAATTATTTTTTGGGGGCTGCACTCGTATAAACAAAAGCACCATTACCATGCATCACATACCTTAAAAGATGAAATATGGACGTGTTGCCACTGGTTCCCCCCCTACCTAGTGTGTTATTGACATGGTCAAAAACTCAAACAAATCATGTTTAATGCATTTAATGTGTTAATATGATAATAATAATAATAATAATAATAATAATAATAATTGATGCTTACACAGGACTTTGGAAAAAAGTTCCTTGTGTTATGCCAAAAATGAATGAATCATGTGTCATATCTTATCTCTTCCTGTTCCTAATAAACATTTCCATCTTGGCCTTGTTTATTTGACAGTAATGTCTCCACTCACCACTCTTCACATTAAAGTCACTATTTTTAACCCATACATCTTAAACCTAACCAACCCAACAGCTTTACATGTTTGTCTTATCTATCTATCTCACAGCAGATGTAAACTGTTTTGATGGTGATCTATAATAAATAAAAACAGAGTTCTATAAATATCATTACAGACTAAGACCAAAAGAATCTACATTATAATTTAAGTTGTCTCTTTCACATTATCATGTGATATTTCCTGGAACATATAATTTCATGTGAAATGATTAGATTTCCCTGCCTCTCGCCTGCAGACAGCTGGGACAGGCTTTGCGGATGAAGCGGAACATAATGATTGGATGATTAGATTTCTCTTTGCAACCCTAATTCACAATCAAAATGACAGTTGTCTGACTCGCATGTACAGTACAACAAACCATATTTATTGGTTTCAGTAAAAACAATGTGCTCAAATTATATTCTTTCAAATGTTGGTGTGAACCTCTACTATATCTTTATGTGAAGACAGAAGCAGTTTTTTTCCAAACCTAACTAAAAAAAGAAGAAATAAAAAAACACACTCAACATGTCATCCTTCTGACTTAAATGAAAACATTTAATTTCAATAAAAAAAAACACTAATGCGTACTTTGGGAATTTTTGCTCTCCAGTGTGTTTGACATCAGTGGATTAAACAGACCTAGTTTTTGTTTTTTACACATTTAGGCTTCACAATTAACAAAAGTCAATTCACATTAGAGAGTTCTGTTGCAGATATCTGGGAATTTACATATAAGTGCCAGTATACACACACACACACACAGTATAAGTGAGCTTTTGGCTTTTCCAGCTTTCTTTGTATAAACAGCACATTGCATTTCAGCATTTCATAATTAGTTAAGAAAACAGTAGCGTCATCATAAAATGAGCTACACTTCAATGCGCTGCAAAACTAATCAAGCTGGAATTCCCTTTATTTCTGTCTCCTTTCTTCACGCCTGTTGTTTGTTTTCAGGCACTGGCAAACACTAGCCTGGCAGTGTGGGACAGGTCAGCGACGTACAGCAGGAAGTTGATCGCAGTTAGCACAGTCACAGTAATCTGATTTGATAATAAACTGCTTTGCTGGTATTGTTGGTTGAAGTTGAACACAGGCCAGATGATGGTAGCGCTCAGGTACATGATAGCTGCCAGGAGACCATATGCTGACAGGAACTGGGAGAAGGGGATGGGGAGCCAGCCGGTGCACTCTCCCACACACAGCACCACCACAGCCATGGAGAGGATGAAGCAGATGCAGTACACCGCCATGCACCACTTGAGTGCTGCATGCAGGTTGTACAACACAGGGCTGCTGACCAGAATGAAGATAACACAGGCCACAAAGGTTTGGCACACCTTCATCAAGCCGGGAGCTGTAGCCATGTAACCCGCCACCTCTCCTGGCCTCGCTTTAGACAGGCTCACCTCCACCAAGTAGGCTATCGTTGCCAGGCATGAGAAGATCGTGGAGACTATGTGAAGGTCGCTGTAGAAACTGTTGCCCCTGATAAAAAAATATGGGAAAATGACAGAGGCAGAGAGGCAGAGGAGGGCGGCGTAGCAGGCAACAGTGATGGGGAAATTGGTCCAAGACACTGGGATTCTAGCCTGGAGCCCGAACAGCTCCACGAGCAGGACCAACAGGGTGCAGGCAAAGCTGAACACCCAGCAAAACATACACCAGTCAGCCATGCCTGTATTTGGCAGAAAGGCCCCATGTGCTACAACACTAAACACTGTGCAGCTGAACAGCATGCCGGCCACACGCGCCCATAGCAGCTTGGAAGTGGGAACCACAATCAGCGGCATGGTGGGATGTGACAATGAGCGGGGAACTGAAAGTGGCTTCAAAGATCCAGCAGAGTTTATGAAGAGTCTTTAAAGCTGAATGTGAGATCCTGTGTTGGCTGCTCGTTACAAACTCAGTTAATGCTCGTCACATACTCTGCAAAAAAGACGACAAAGAGGAGAGGTTTTAAAATAAAATAGAATTATGTGCCCGTTACTTAACTTTATAGCCTACAATGAATTAATGTGGTGTAATCATGATTTACTGCTGTCACATAATGATTCCTCTAAGGTGAAGTTTCGTCTTTGGCTCAAACTAAAATTGACTAAAAAGGCTGAAGAATGTGTAATTAATGTTTAAGTTATTTAATTTTCTGTCATGCCTGGGGGCAACTGGAATAAAACAGGCCTGAGATCTACTCTGGTGAACAGTGGTTTTATACTAAGACGTTTTTTGCAGCTTCTTCCTAGTATGGACCAGCCCACGTTTTACAATTTACTGAGGACGACTGTGGTCGATCGTTTCCTATCCTCAAGTCAGATCCTGTTTCATTCTGGGAAACGAACTCCTGTTGCTTCATGTGCTGAACACAGGTTCTCCTTCTTGCACAAAGAAGAACTTCCTACACGGGGAGGAAGCAGCGGTGGCTTTTTCTAACACATTGTTATACTTAGTGAGTGACAGCACTGAAGCGTGATCTGCATTAAAGGTGAAAATGGGTTATGATAGAAAAGCTCTGACCACTGATATGCAGCTCCAAACAAGCCCACGTAATTCATGCAAGCAGCACTGCTTATCTCTGTGCTGCGCCTTTCTGTTGGGCGTAATGAGACTCACACACAGGAAGCACATCTGCTGCAGCCGACATCACAGACCAAAATAACTCTTAATGGCGTAACACGAGAGGAACTGATCCTAGAAACAGAATAAAATCTTTTCTGTTGATTAATCAAAGAATTCCTGGTCAGGTATGTGACCCTCGAGTTCCTGCTGATAGTTTAAACGTACTAGAGAGACTGTGGTACTTTCTGTGGCTCAGGCTTTGGTTTTTATTTCCGATCAGATGTGAATACCATACATACCAAAGCTTTGGTTCTTAAAATTAACAATAATCTGTACTACTGTATGTGTATAACAGATATATATATATAACTGTATGAACCTTAAATGTTACAGTATATAAATCACAGCAGTGTTAAATGAGGAAATAGGAAAAAATAAAAAGTTTTTTCAAACTAACAAGACTAAGTGAAATGTTCATTCTTTTAAGGAATGGAGGCTGCAAACAGAATACGTTCATTATAACGCAACACATATTTACTCTTATGTCTACACTGTGTACAGCAGAGGCATCATTCTGGCATGTTCATTCACGGATAAGGAGGCGGACACAGTGCTGTGCAACTGCGCAGCGATCTGTGCAGGAAACAAGAAACGCTGAACTCTGTGGGAGAAACACATTAGTGTGAAGAGCGATCTTACCAACCTGTAGGCTCCTCGTTATCTTTCCTTGTTTTACTGTAGGCCTAAAGTCCCCGCGACATCGTGCCTACTTCCAGGCGCATCCTCTCTTTTTATCCAGCTACAGCTCAGGGGCTGAAGGTTTCCCCACGCCCCCCCGCTGGCTATATTTGGTAAAGTGCTCAACTTCTCGAAAGCCTCGGTGACGTCACGTCCGTTCTTCATATGTTTCATATGACGTCAGTTGATAAGAAAAAAAAGTCCCTTCCATGAGTTCGTGCCAGAGTTGGTGTTAGGATTTTTTTTTATAATAAAGCTTTGATTTGTAAAAAAGTCAGCGGCACAGTCTTAGAGGAGTGTCCTGGTGGCCTACCTCTCCAGCTCTGTTCTTCCCTGCAAAACAGTGTTTTTCTTGAATCGACCGTTATAGCAAGTAAATAAATAGTGAATACTTTTAAAAGCAGTGTTTTTTTCTGCAACTCAGTCTCCTCTGGCATAATACAGCGAAAATAGGCGAAAACTCTGGCTTATTGTATGTGGACATTTCACGTGTGTTATAAATGATTTATGTATTTTATAAAACAGTCTCCAGACTGTCGTTGGGTAAACTGCAGTTCCAGAGTCTGGCGACGGGGGGGCGCTGTTGGGTCCTGTTTGTACGTCCGATCCTTGAGGACTTGGTGGAGACTCGGCAGCCAGCCAGGCAGGACAGAAGGATAACAACACAGCAGAGACATTCAGGGTGAAGAACTGGAACTAAATAAGGGAATATATATGTGTACGACAGGATTATATTTGCAGCTGCGTCTTCTGGCAAACCACAACAAAGCCCATATGTTCCACTGTGTTTTGAAACGCAGACCCCGAGGTGGAGCTTTACTGGAATCGCATTGCCCTGCTAACTAGCAGGCTAGCGTGCAGCTTTTGCTTTTTGAATTTGCACGAAAACAGGACTCCTGGATGATTTAAGATGGACTTTGCATGCGCGGCCCCTGTCCCGACCGCACACACTCACAGGCAGTTAAACTCCTGCTAGGGAGCTCACCGTGCAGACATAGCTGGCTAGCTAGCTAGCTAGCTAGCCTGCTAGCTCACAAGGACCGATGCGTGGCGGAGCGGAGAGGCGGGGACGCGGCGCTTTCGGACGGGGAGAGAACCACGCCATGCCGTGGCATGAATTTGGCCCAACCACAGAGCTAACTCCAGCAAACTAACACTAGCTGGACACAACAGGCCGCTTCAGAGGACCATTATTATTATCTAGTCAGATAATTAGATACGTGGGGCTCCGGAGCGAGAGGTCCCATTAACTTTCATCCCGCACAGTGCTTTCGTTTTTGGACGCCCGAACACAGAGCTAGCTAGCTAATCCCGAGCAACCTGCTAATTAGGTAGCTAGTTTGTTTCATGTTAAATAACGTTCATGCAAGGCCAGATTTGTGTTGGTTGTTGTTTACGGCGTGGTTGCACGTACATTTTTGCCACTTAGAGGTAGTGGCAGCGGAGGTTGTGGTGAAGTTAGGCTTTATTTTGCACACTGGCGTGTTTTCAGTGTGGAGTAGTTTGCATCGGCTCTAGCGGCGTACATGTGATGCCACAGTTAATATAACTTTGCATACGACTGGGAAGATACCTAACAGTAAGGTAGTACTTAGCGTGTGTTGGGATTATTTAAATTGGCACACCTCCTGAAATCCACACATGTAAACAAGTCTGACTGCATAAGCCTTCTGGTTAGTGTTTCATTGCAGGTTTCACCAAATACCAGTCAAGGAGAGTTTGTGCCGTCACCTGGGCTTCGGCTATGCACATTGAAGCAGCTACTTTGAACTTTGAGCCTCAGACAGACACTAACATGCACGGCTGTTGTTGAGCTCCTGCAGCACAGCGAGACGTATCATTCATCATTGATGAGTTGTGAGGAAGCAGACTGTCCTTTATGCATTTTCCATTGAATCACTGCATCAAGCCACTAAGAGTATATTTATGTTAAACCACTATTGTGACCCAGTAAAGAGAATATAAGAGTACGATAGATTTTAGCAGCACTTTCTTTTCTAATCCTGCCGACACCTAAGTGGAGCCACCTGGGTGGACGGGGAACATGAAGATCACTCTGTCTGATCTGAAACGACTTCCTAGTGGCTTGTATTTCTGATCAAAGCACCACAGGGACTTCCATTGTGTGGACTCAACACTGAGGAGGAAAGAGACGATGACGATGAAAGGGGCCCAGTGACAGTTCTGATCCCGCACCAGGAAGCAGAGGAGAGTCACACAAGGCTGCAGACATGAGTCTACGCCAGCCCACCTCCACGCTGGACAGGTATGAACCTCACATCCACCACACACACACACACACGGCTTCTGTGGTTAACAGCAAATCCTGCCCACAGATCAGCAGGCTGATAGGATTTTATCTGATCGTGGTCCAGTCTGAGCACTGGAAGAACTAGTCAGACAAGCTGTTAACTGTGTGTGGAGGAGAAGGACACGATACTGAATGCTCTGCATGAAAAACTGGCAACCTCCCAATGTAAACCAACTTTAAAAACACTTCTAATAATTTCTGGCGTATTTGTGTTGCTTGAGTATCATCTTGTGTCGTGACTCTTGTTCATCACCACACCGTGTCTCTGTGATCCTTGGTCTGACGCCTCGTTGTCTTGATTATACGTCTGTCCTCCTGCTTCTCCTGCCGTCAACTCTTTTTCTGTGTGTGTTCTTGTGCATGTGCCCGTTGCTTCCCACTGCTGTGTCTGTGTGTGTCATGTGATGGCAGGGCGGCCAGTGAGAAAAACGCCCACCTGTTCAGGTAGGAGAGCCATCCAGCCGGAGGGTCTGGTTCTATGTATGAGCTAAAGAGGAATATATTTATAAAAATACGTGTAATTAAACCCTTTTGCTGGTCATGAAATGATTTACGCCTATGTGTCTTAGCTTACCTTCAAGATCCAATTGCTGTACAGATATAGGAGCTCAGTTTCTCTACGTCTTAATGAACCTAAATATAAAGTTCATCTTGTTTTCTATATGTAATGTTTCTCTGTGTTTTTGTGTTGAGTTGCTCCTTTAAGCCGACCAGCCATTCGACCCCCGGATACATGCCAAACAACTTTAGTGTTTACGCTGTCTCTTCTTGCATCATACGCGCTTAAATAGATTTGCCAGTCAGTGTAAAGGGCGCGGGGATGATTTGGTTCGTCCCTCTGTGACCATTTGTTTTGAGATAGGTCTTTATTCTCATTTTCTGTTCTCTCTTTTCTCTGTTCCTTTCCCTGCTCTTCTGCTGATCTGTCACGCTTTGCTCACAGCCCCTTTGCTGCTTGGTGAGTTTCCATGTTGGTCACTTTCTCATGCTGTTCATAAACTCATCTTCTCTCCAGTATCTGACCTTTTGCCTCCTTTGAAAAAACTCCTCCTGACTCCCACTCTCGCATCTCTTGTTGCTCTGTATCCTGTTGTAAGTTTTATTTCTCCTCCTTTATTATTTCCGTGACTTTTTATTTATATCTCACTGCTCCACCATCTCCGCACTTGGTCTCTTCAGACCCCCCCCTTCCTTTCATACGCCAACCAGCCTGATCATTTCCTAGTCAGCCTGTCTAGTGTAGTTTCATGCTGAGCCTCTCTCTCTTATCTCTCAAACTCAGGCTGAGCAGTCTGACTATCGGGGACTCGGAGCGCAAATCCTCTGCCCCACAACAGAGGGAGCTGACAGCTGACCCCCTTGTTGAGAGTACGGGTAACTGTGATGGTTTCATGTTCAGCATTAACATAATTTAATATCCCACAGTCGGCTTTTACATCGTCATGTCCTCTGCTCCCAGGTCCCGGTCTCGTCCAGCGATGTGTGGTTGTGCAGAAGGACCAACTTGGCTTCGGCTTTACAGTGTGTGGAGAGAGAGTCAAGCTAGTGCAGAATGTCCGACCAGGTGAGTCACCGTTCGTGACGCTAACAAAGTAAAATCATCATAAAATGCTATTTTTGGCACAATAAAAATAACCACTACAACATGGAGGTCCAGGAAATAAAGAAAGTGACTTTTCTCAGCTACAAAAACATCAAAGTGAATGTCAAGAAAACTGTGGAAAAAACATATAGTTTGGGTTTTAATTGACACGTTTACTGTCACGTATGATAAGCCTGATGGTTAATACATAAGTTGTACATTGTGCCACAAAAAAGATGACTTTAAAACTTCATTTTCTATGTGATTTGCTGTCATCCTGTTCCCTCTTTACAGGCGGCGCAGCGGTCAAGGCGGGGGTCCAAGAAGGCGACCGAATCATAAAGGTTGTTGCTACTTTCTGTTTCTGGTAGAGACACGTTTGCGGTTTCTTGTTGTATTTAGTGTTGATTTTCTTCTTTGCTCACAGGTTAACGGCTCGCTGGTGTCCTCCATGTCCCATCAGGAGGTGGTGAAACTAATCAAATGTGAGTTGGAATTAAGCGTGACTTAAAAATGCCTGTTTTTATTTCACATTTTTGGTTTTTGATTTTATTTAGTCTTTTTTAATTTGTCTCTGTGTAGCTGGACCGTATGTTGCTATGACGCTACAAGGCCCTACCCCGTCAGCTGCCTCGTTGCCATTAGAGCCCCTCCCTACTGACCTCTCATCCAATCAAAAAATGCACATGGGTGGGGACACCCCACCCCCTCCACCTCCACCCCTGCCCTCTGGAGCGAGTAGCACCCCCTCCCAAAGAATCACTGGACCCAAACCACTACAGGTAAAAAAATATATTGATATTAGTAATTGTCTAATTCTGTCAAACAGCACAAAGGTTAAAATCTGAAATGTTTGATTGAATCTTGTTTTAAACAAAAAACAGATGTTGTACATTATCAAAGCGAGTGTTTTTACTGTTGACGGAATTTCTTTAGGACCCAGAAGTACAGAAACATGCCACTGAGATACTCAGGAAAATGCTGGAGCAGGAAGAGGCTGAACTACAGGTTTGTTGCTTTGTGTCCGATCTTTGCTGTATGCTCCTGTAGATAGAAAAAGTACAATTACAATTCCAGGTGTAAACTCTTTTCTGCTTAGTCAGTTACAGTCACGCTTTGCAGCTAAAATACCCCTTATTACCAAAACATGATCATTACACAGGTCCTGATGGAGGACTGGCTGAAGAGTCCGTCGCCGTCACTAGAGGAGCAGATTGAAAGTGCCAAACGGAGAGCTCACCAAGTCAGGGTCAAGATTCAGCAAGATATGGTGAGGACACAGAACTGCCCTTTTATTTTTAACATATAGTTTTCCTCTCATAGAGCACGAGATCCTGTCGTTATGAATGCTGCATCGTCTTACCTTTAGTCCTTCTGTAAACTCTATATGTTGGTATTGTATTAAGTGTCTGTTCCAGCTCCAATGAATCTGCCTTTAATGAGAACATCATATAAGTTCCAGTGTGGGAAATGACCTAGTGTTTTGTTATCCTTCTCCAGGGAACGCGATCAGAACCTGTCACGAACTACGTCATGGCAGGAGAAGGTTTGTATCTCAGTATTTCCACAGTTGGGTCTGTCAGTGGTTCCCCAGAGGTTAAATATAACAGACCTGAATAGAAATATAACCATTTTTATAGAAGTTTCTGTTTGAGGGGCTTAAAACCACTCTGTGCTTCGGCAGGTCGGCTGTCAGTGGACTCGAGTGAAGGAGACGTGGAGGTAAGCTGTGCCGTCTTTGTCTTTTCATGAACTGGTGCGATTGTATGTGTGCGTTTTTGTGTATGTGATGGAGCCACTCATCCCGCCCCCCTCGTCCTCCCTTCCTCCCTCCCTCGCTCCTCCTCACCAGGGCTTTGAGAGTCCCCACTCCTCCCCCTCACCCTCCTTCCGGACCCTTCTACACCGACGCCAGAGCTCCGACACACAAACCCTGCCTGAATCGGTGAGATGGACACGTGCACTTTCAGACTCATGTCGACGCGTACGGTTTGAAACTGCAGTTACTGCTCACCTCTGTCACACAAAGAAACTCTGATTTTAGTAGTGTTTTATTATTTTATCGTTCTTATTGCATGTTAATTCAACGTAAACCAATCTTTAATAACTCTTTACACAAAACATACGGTGTGGAGATATAGTTCACCGCTCCACTCTGACACACTCACACTGACAGAGACGTAGCTCCTCTTCATCTCTTCCTCTCCATTTCTGTCATTCATCGCCGTGCATCATGTAGCCTTTTAAAATACATGTGGCAGAACAGATGATCACCACGGCCTTTGGTTCCTATTTCATTTCCTCCGTCTCTTGGTGCTGACCACTGGACTGTGCAGTGTTTGAAGGAAAACTGTAGATGTGTTCGGACCTTGTAGTGTCAGTGGTAAATCTGTCTGTTTTTGTGTCCAAAGGGTGGAAAGGCTCAGATCATTGGCCCCGAGGAAGAGGATGAAGAATATGATGGCTATGCGTTTAATGAGGTGAGAAGTGCTTCGGTGTGTGTCCTGCAGACTCCAGTCGACCCACACGGGTGTGGTTTTCAGCCGTCCTTCTTTTGCTGACCTGCAGTTCCATGGATCATTTTTATTGATGTTAAACGGAGTAGTTATCAGTATTATCAGACACAGTTTTTTTACTCTGTTACATTCATCTGTGAGAATTATAACAATTCTTAAAGCAAATGTTTGTGATTGTTGATACTTATAAAAAATTTTTTTCCTGACATCATAAACTAACGAACGAATAATTAAAGTAATCCTATAACTGCATAAATAACCGTGAAATGTAAAACAATAAACATCCCTGAGCCAGACACAGCGCTAGCTCCCTGTAAGTCGCTATATAATAAATTAAAAACAAATTAGGAAGGTGAAACTTCTTCAGCTTCCTCAGGAGCTGCTGATCCGGTTGATTCATATACAGTATAGCCAACTTAACCAAGAGTTATATGGTGAGAGCTACATTCGTGGGACAGGACATCATTCAGTCATGCGAGTCAGTGGAGCACAGAGATGCATAAATATCATGCTCAGTATGCGCACTGCAAAAACATTTCTCCCAGTGCTTGAAGACGATGTCGTCCAGAAACCTTGCAGTAGTTTTTCGGTTTTCAAGATATCTGCCTCTAAGCAACGTTTAGTCAGGGTATTGTTGGTAGCAGCCCACACCATTAACCCTCACCACCTCCCTGTCGCCTGTGTTGAACGATACAGGCCCGGGCCCGTCTATTAGAGACACTCTCATCCCATCGGTTCAGAGAACAATAGACAAGTCAGTCTCGTGTCCATTTCTGATTCTCATGGAGGCTGCTTGAAGCATTTGGTAACTTCTGCTTCTGCTAATTCCAGGAAGGTTTGAGTTCTGTGAAATGCTGGAAGTGGTCACTGAGATTATGATTGCACAGTGTGGTCACCTCATTTAGTTTTTTCCAATAATCCTTGTGAACGATGTTTGTCAGATTTGGTCTCCTGATTTACTTTTAATTCTCCTTTTCAACATATTTTCCTTGCAGCAGAAAAGCTGCCTTAGAACTGTGCACACTGGAGTTAATGATGTTTTTCTCCGACCTTCCCTCAGATGGACGGCCCATTCCAGGACATCGAGTTATTGAAGTCTCGACCTGCTCACATGATGGTGTTCATGCGATACGTCTTCACCCAGCTTCTGGACCCCAACCCTCTGGTCAGTCCGTGTTATAATCTAAGTTAGTTCTTCAACTTAAATGTTTTAGCACTGGGCTAAACATCAATGTTGATTTTCAGCGTTTATACCTGGATTTGTATATCCTGTGTATATACCTGCTTACCTTTGCGGTTCTGTGTGTTTGCTATAGCTGTTCTACCTGTCAGTGGAGGCCTACCTGGGCTCCGCTCCTAAAGATGCACGTACACTTGCCCCCCAGATCTGTTCTCATTTTCTGGACCCGGACGCTGTATGTATCAACCTACCTTAATAATCGTTTGCTTGTGTTTCTCTAAAGGATCCAGGGTTATGTGTACTCTGCATCTTTTCCTCTGTTATGTTGTGAAAGCCTACATCTTGCTCTCTAACTACGTCATACTGCTGAATTTGGAAACTGTCATTTTTAAAAACTCAAATATGTTTTACAGTTTCAATGTAACGTTTCTATTTTTACCAATATTGTAAAAAGGCAGCGAATAAACGTAGTCATATCCTTGAGTAGAGAATGAGACCACGTTATGTGAGCCTAAAACAAAAAGCAAACTTGAATCTGATCTGATTATTGTGATGAATATCAGGACAAGTGTTGGTATCTGATTTTTATTTATTCTTTCTTTTGCTTGTAGCCCTTAAAAATCAAAGCTCGAGAGGAGTTTCTTACAGACATAGGTAAGTTCATGACAACTACACTCTTATTAACTTTGTGTATAAATACAAACATGGAAATCAATCAACAAGTTTTTAACTTAATCCGTTACTAAAGTCTAATGTAACTGGTGTATGTTCAGCTTGTTTGTTAGCTCTTCACTGACTGAATGTTATCTCTCCCTCGTCTGTTCAGAAAGTCGCCTTCATGCCCAGGAGGACATCAGAGGACCTCTGTCTGACCTGCAGCTACAGGTGCTACCAGACCTCCAAGAGCAGATACAAGACTATAGGTGATTAACTTCTTCTTGGGTAGTAATATCAGTACTGGACGATTTTCAGTGAAAGTTTTTTTCAATTTTGCTTTTACCAAATGATGGCCATAAAATAGATATTAACTTGTGTTTTTTTTGGTCTTTTTTAGGAACAAGCAGATGATGGGTCTTGGCTCTCTGTTTGGGGAAGGAGACCTTCAGCACCTTGATGGAGATCCAGCGAAGGAGAAACAGGTTGTGGACAAACAGGCCGTCGCCCTGTGGGAGATACTGTAAGTCTGTGCCTCATTCAGGTGATGCTGTTGCATCACTTGATCCCAAAAACTGTGAAATTACTTTTAAAGACTGGAAGACTCAAGAGAAGTTTAAGGCAAATCATGTCAGACTAGATCAGATCAGATATTTCCTTGAAAATAAATTCCATGTTTTTTCTTTTGTGCCTAAAAATTAACCAAGAAAGAAAAATTAAAACTGATTTAATGGTCTTAACTTCGGCTTTCAAAGTGAATATGAACACGTGATTTCACACTTTTGAAACGGACAATGCTGGCGAGAGTGTGGATAGTCCATATTGGGCCCAATAAAACAGTTGTTGCAAAGCGACAGAAGGAGCTCACGCACGCTATCATGACAAAGGTCAAAACGTTTGTCGTTACTGAAAAGCACATGACATTTACGCCTTTGACTTTATACAGACAGAGGCTGCTTGGCATCACATGACTGTGGCATTACCTTGTGCCTGCACCCGAATGGACGTGGTTTACGCTGCATACCTCTTTGGCCTTTTATTTGTTGTGGACGTTAACTATATTTTTCTATGTTTCTTTTTTTGTTCCTGCTCCAGATCAAAGCACGAAGAGGACAGAAGGTACGAAAAGTGTCTTTTCCTATTGAAGTGAAATGTGATTTAACAGCTGCAGCTGCTCTAGTGGTTTGATTACTTATCGTTCACATTATCCTTGTTTGTTTCCCCATATTTCATCTTTTTATTTAATTTTCTTCAAATGTAACTTCCGCCATCTTTGTCCCACCTCTCTCTATCTCCACGTCTTTGTTTTCTCTCCCTCAGTTCTCCCCTGGCATCAGTAGTGCTCCTGTATCTGCGTCACTCTGGTATCAAGCTAAGAGACTCCAAGGTCTTCCCTGGTCTGAGCACAGAGAAGGAGAAGTGGCTCCCGTTTTTAAAGACCAAAAAGGTAAGACCGTATAATGTCCGGCCTTTACCAAGAAAGACAAACTAACAAAAGCTGTTTTAGTTTATGTGGAAACTACTTCCTTAAATAAGTTCTGCTAAATGAACATGACAAGTTGTAAAAAAAACTTGACTTGTGTGTAGTAAAAGAAACTGTGTCATGGTTTCTTTAACTTTATATTGTTGCTAGTTTTTAGCCAGAAATTAAAGAAAACGGCAGCATCAGTGCAGAAACGGACACATATTCCCACACAATCCTCTCACATCAAAGAATCTCCCTGTAATATGGCTGGAAACTAAAATAAAGTAAAAATACAGATCCATTAAGCAACCTGACAATGTTGGTGAAATATGTCTGTGTTCAAATACGTTTGTATGTAATTCTGTAGATAAGAAAAAATGTAAAAGATGTTTGTATGTTTGACATAGTTCCTCTCTCAACAGCTGACTGGTATGAAGAAGGAGAAAGATGGGGAGGATAAAAAGAGGAACCCCATCCTAAAGTATATCGGCAAACCCCGGAGCACATCCCAGTCCAGTAAATATGCACCTACACACACACACACACACACACACACACACACTAACACTAATATAGATTCACACAAAATGACATTTGATTTTTTTTATGTCCTTTGTTTTTTCACTTTGGCCCAATGTGTGACGTGTTTCATTTGAGTTGTGTCATTGCCATGTTTTTCTGATTTCATTCGTTTTGCTTTTGTAGCATTCCATGTCCCGTTGTCACCAACCGAAGGTATTTTCTTTTTACCATTGTACTCGTTAAGTTACATTTTGCTTTTCTACAAACATGAGTTATTCTTCATGCGTTGTGTGTAGGTTGAATTTTGCACATGCTTAGTTGACAGGGTTAAGGCTGATTTTTCAAATTGCACATGTAATATCTGTGTGTGTGTGTGTGTGTGTGTGTGTGTGTTTGCACAGTCCGTTCGGGCAATGTGAGGAACATCATTCAGCAGTTTGAGAATCACACGGATACGACAGGAGAGGAGGGAGGTGATGCTGCTGATCCCCAGAGACTTTCCTCCAGCAGCCTGGGAGAGGAGATGGAAAGGTAACTGTGAAGTTCAACTAATATCATAACATGTAGTATATATCCAGGATTCACCTAAAAGTGTTGATACTGATACTGTAGTAAAGCCTTGTCCTCTCTGCCAGCCCTACGGTCTTGGTCCGCTTGGCGCGCAGCGAGTCGTTGAAGGCCCACGGAGAAGGACGGCGGCGGGGCGTTGCCTTGGTGACAGAGTCTGTCCCGCGCTCTCGTAGCGATGTGGACATGGAGGACTCTGGGGAGGAAAGGGAGAGCCCAGGCCTCAGACTGCTGCAGCAGAGCGCCTCGTCGTCTGCCTCTAGCAGCTCTGCACGGTAACAACACTAAACTATTAGCAGACATTCTTCATGCACGGATTGTTCGTCATCGCTTCCGTTAACGTCTGGGATGGAAGATTTAGATCACAGATAAGAGGGAAGATTCATCTCATGCCATCTCTCTCCACTCTCTCTGAAACTCAGGTCTCTAGAGAACCCTACACCCCCATACACCCCTCGATCGAGACGCAGGTACGTTCATGTTGTCCCCATGGATGATTTGTAATTAGTACTTAGTGATGTGGTTGAAGTTAACACGGAGAGACAGGCGGCTTTCCCTCACGCAGCTGATCATTCAAGTCTCCACATACTGTTAGGTGAACACAGGATGTGTTTTCTGTCGTGTGCCAGTTAAGAACGTTTGAGAAACCTAAAACACAGCGTGTATCGTGAGTTCATGGTCGTGTTTATTTCTTTTTGTTGCTCCATACACGTGCATCATAGCTTTTCAGCCACTGTCCTTTTACCTCCTCACATATCCACATGCACAGTGTTTGGATCCATGTCCTCCTGTTGTGCGCTCACGTGTGTGTGTGTGTGTGTGTGTGTGACCGTGTAGGAGTATAGACTCACCATTAGCCCTACTACCGGATGCTGCACCACTGGAGGAGGAGGTTTGTGAAAGTCTAAACTGGAAGGACACCGTGCCTCCTCACCTCCTCGCCACGCTCAGCCAGAGGGAGATGGACAGACAGGCTGTCATATATGGTACGAACAAATTCCTAACATGTTGCAAAAAGTTATTTCCAAGATGATTTTGAACATTATTGAACCTCACAGAAGCTTCAGTTTTGAGAACTTACTTATTACAGAATTATAACGTATTACGTTTTATAATTCCATTGGTTCCCACTGACAGTAATTTCACCTCCACCGGCTCCTTTCTGCTTTTGATCCTCAGAACTGTTCACCACTGAGGTGTCCCACCTGCGAACCTTACGGGTCTTGGACCAGGTCTTCTTCCAGAAGATGAGATCTGTGTTGAACTCTGATGAGCTGGCCTGCATCTTTCCCAACCTGCCACAGGTCTACGAACTCCACGGTCAGTCTGTGTTATCTGTGGATACGGAGCGTGTGAGGCTTTTAGATACAGTATAAAAACACAGCATTAAAACCAGAAGGTGAAGCGAATAAGACTAGATTAGACTAGAGTCTCTCTACAATGAAACCTCCTAAGGAGTGATGTACAGAGGATCTATTATAGTTTTTGTCTTGGAAGCAAAAATGGGCAAAGCAACGACCTGAGCAATTCCAGACATCTTCAAAACAGCAGAGGAGTTACTGTGGTGCTGAAAACTGGCAACAGTCAAACACAGTCTATCACAGCTTGCTTTGCATGGGGCTGCACAGCCTAAGAGAACTGCGGACTGCGGACCCTGCAGGTGGTAGCAGATACCAGCTGGACGTTTTTATCCTTGGCAGAAATTTGAATATAAAATAGTTTGAATTGCAGTGTTTGTGTTTGTCTAGGTGCTTTATAGTAATGATGTACATGTATACTGGGGCTCCTGATCCCCACTAGGGGTCGCCAAAGCTTCACAGTGGGTCGCGAGGAATTTACTATTTTAAAGGGGGCAAGATACATTTTTAAACGTATTTATTTAAAGTCAGAACACTGAAGTTGGAGAGGTTAGCGTTATTTCTTTGTAACAATAAACATCACGATGTGGACAAAGACACGCACACGGTGTTAATCTGTCCACTGCCTGATTTTGACGAGCGCCGACCAGCAAACACACATGCGAGGAAGCAGATGAAACCTGAAAGACTGTGGTTAAAAGTGTGAACTGTGAAGCTCGAGCAATCACATAATTGCACAGGTGTGTGAGGACGAGACCCGCCACACTGTTGCTTAATTAAGTGGTGGAGATATTATTACATATACACTGAGCAGCTTCAGGAGGAGATGAAATCCCGCTTGTCAGATGTAAATTAACGCGTGGGTAACCAATTTCTTGCAGAAGAGGAGGATGTGGAATATTATACTCTGAATATGTATGTCACGTTTTATGTGAACATCCATGTGAGAGATTTCTTTTTCTTTCTTTCTCTGCAGCAAGTCTGTGCGAAGCAATGAGGAAGCAAAGAGAAACTCCTATAGTGCAGGACATTGGTGACGTCATGCTGTCCAGGGTGAGTTTATGAACCTTCCGCCTCCTTACCTACATTCTCATGACCTTGTGTTTTGGTGATGTGAATGTTTAGTGTGTTTGGAAGGTCAACACTGGGGTTTGTGGGTCAGTTTGAAGGAGCAGCAGGAGAGGAGTTTCAGGAGCAGGCAGCCCAGCTGTGCAGCCAGCAGTCCCAGGCTCTGGAGCTCATCAAAAACAAACAACGGAAAGACCAGCGCTTTGCTCACATCATTCAGGTAAACACACACACACACACACACACACACGCGCTGTATGAATTTATTTGTCCATCTGTATTTGGCGTTAGTTGTACACTACTGCCTTCTGCCTCTCTTTAATTCTTCTTTATTTTTGTAATTTCCAACATATTAAACACATCCAGGAATTATGGAGTAACCAGAAATAATTTTAGTTTTAAGCTTGCTTTTGAGCTTGTTGCCTTTAATGGTTTTCCAGCAACCTTAAACGAGTTCCCAGAGGTGTTCACTACTAGTTCACTGTTATTGCTTCACTTCACACGACTCCATTGCATAAAGTAAGGTGTGCGTGTAGGACAGGTCGTCTGATGCAACCTAAACTAGAGGTGTCTGGGATCATTGTCCTGTTAGAAAATGAATGTGTGAACCGGATGGCTTGGCGTGTCACTAAAATAATCTGGTAGTCATGCTGGTTAAGTGTGCCCTGAATTTCCACGTAGTCAGCGACGTCACCAGCAAAGCGCCCACGTCCTCGTACATGTGCCACAGTTGACCGCACGTTAAGGAGCCGTGCATTCACCCCTGTCTAACAAAGACACAGTAGTTAGAACCAAAAACCTGATATTAGGACTCATCAAACCAGAGGACAGTTTTGATGCTGATTCATTTCTTAAAGTATTATTGTCTTTTCTCTTAAGTGGGTGTTTCTTCCCATAATATAGATCAGTTGTAGCAGAACAAACAGGGCTATTGATTCTTGTTTGCTTATTTGTGGTTTGCCTGTTTCTTCTGTCCTTGTCTTTGTCTTATTATTATTTCTGATCCTTGTTCAGGACTGTGAGGCGAGTCCTCACTGTCGGAGGCTGCAGCTCAAAGACATGCTGGTGTCACAGATGCAGAGACTCACCAAGTATCCTCTGCTGCTGGACAACATCATTAAGCACACGGAGGGTGAGGAGTCTAAGCTACATAGTATGCGTGGGGACAAAGTGTATAATGACAACCAGGCTTTCTGGTGTGTGTGTGTGTATGATGTGATTTATCATAATGATTCCATCTCACCTCTTCAGCTGGTTCGTCGGACCTCCCCTCACTACACCGTGCCCAGGCTTGTTGCAGGGGTATACTGCAGGTCGTCAACGAGGTCGTGAGGGAAACCGAACACCGTCAAAGTCTCAGCCAGTACCAGCGCAGGCTGGATCCTGCGCCTCAGTTTAAGGTGACAAATGGTTCAGCTCTTTAGCTATTGTTTTCTGATCTTTCTCCTACATTGTTTACATTATAATCAGTTGATTTTGTTTTACTTTCAGAATCTAAACCTCGCTACAAAGAGAATGATCCATGAAGGTCCTCTCATCTGGAAACTTAGCAGAGATAAACAGATTGGTCAGTTTCTGGATCTTTCTGACACATGCGCTCATCAGTTTGTTTTCAGGCCTTGCACTCAGACTTTCTCTGTGTTCCTCCAATAGAGATCCAGGCACTTCTGCTGTCAGACTGCCTCCTCCTTCTTCAGAAGGGCCCAGACGACCGACTGCAGCTGCGCTACCCGTCTCGCTGGCTGGGTGGTGGCAGCGGAGACAGCAAAACCTCCTTCAGTCCTTTTGTGAAGCTGGACTCACTGCTGGTCCGCCCAGTAGCTACAGGTGACCACACAGCGCCTCTTAGACAGATTTTAACATTAAAGTGTTTCACCCTCAGACTTGTCTGTTTTTAGAGTTGTTCATGTTTTTAGTTGTTTGTCACACCTAAATGTTTTAAATCATCAATCTTATTAAAGTATTAGACAAAGATCATTGAAGTGATTCACAATTGTGAGCATTGGGGAGAAAAATTACACCTGTGGCAAAGTATTTGCCCCCCTTCTTAAGTCACGAGGTAATTGTGGTTAATTGCATTTTTTAGGACAGATGAGTTAATTTCAGTAGCCACACACAGGAAACTCATTTAACGCGTTGGACAAAGTAAAGTAGGGCAAACAATACCACAAATGACGACATCATGCCAAAGAAATTCAGGAATAAAATATCCTGAAGGAGAACGTCCGGCCCTCAGTTTGTGAGCTCAATCTGAAGCACGCTTAAGCTCGGCAGCAGGACGATGATCCGAAACACACCAGCAGGTCCATGTCTTTAAAAAGCAAGATGAATGTTTGGAGCGGCCTAGTCGAAGTCCAGACCTGAATCCGATTTAGATGCTGTGACATGACTTTAACAAGGCAGGTCATTCATTCCCTCCATAGAGACGTGAAAGTACCACAAACACCAATCAGGTTTAGGGGTCAATCACTTTGTCACACGTTGGTTTGTTAACTTTAGGTTGTCTTTGATGACCCGAATCATCTAGGGGGGAGACAAATAATCATGATCAGAAATAACCAGGAAGGGGGCAAATACTTTTTCACAGCACTGTATGTATTATAGGTATTACTCTCTCTTCTCTTTGGTTTCTCTGATTAAATGTGCTCGTGTTGTTTCCCTCCAGACAACAAAGCCCTGTACATCATCAGCACCACAGAGAGTCAGATCTATGAGCTGGTGGCTGGGACATTATCAGAGAAGAACACGTAAGCTCGTCCGTCTTAGGAGCATGTAGGTTTTGCTTTGCAGTACATTTGGAGGTTGTGTTGACTTTGGATTTCTGTTTTACAGATGGAAAGATTTACTTGTAAAGACCATCTCTTCAGCTGGTGATTCGTCACCGCTGATCAATCATGGATCTAATCCAATAGTGTGAGTAAAACCGACATGGTGAAAAGCAGGAAGACAAGTTGTAGCGAGTTTTGGTCCTAGACTAGAGTCCTAGTTTTAGAATCACCTTGTAATGAATAGAATTTACGTTCTACTTTCTGAGCACTAAAAGACAACAACATGCACAAACTGTAAAAGATTTTACCACAAACGCAACAGTCTGAGCCTCTTACTCTAATTTGAAGCTTTGTGCAGTCTTCTGTATGCTTAGTGTGTGTGTGTATTTTCTACAGTTCCCCAGGTTTACGCAGTGCATCCCCAGTCTCTGACAGCAATGTCTATGCAGGTAATACTCACATCATGAGCTTCAACAGTCTGTGGACAAATACAGCGTTTTTCACCCAACGGCAGATTTGAACTTTTTTTTTTTAATTTTCCAATTGTTTGAAAACTTCCAGACAACTCCCTCACAGAGCAGTCAGATTCCACGGAGACGCATTCCTCCAGCGAGATTGTGCTCGGGGACGAGACGCCTACGGACCAGTCGGAAGGTTTCACCTGTGGTGAAAAACAAGTAGCTGGAGTGGCTGATGCCGCCTTACAGGACGGTGAGGAGGGAGCTGAAAGTTGTTCATTCTTATATTTCATCATGATTTAAAGGAGAATCCGTTTATTTTCTAAGCTAAGTGTAATTAGTAATCACCTTGAAAACCTACGAATCAACTTTTCTGTGCACACACATCTACAGTGGAAACACTACGGCAGCTCATATTACAAGATCTGCAAGAGGACGGACGGAGCCACGATTCAGACGACACGCCCACCAACGAGACCGTCAATGACAGGAGTTCATCCGCAGAAACACAGCGGCCCGAGTCTTTGGAGACTGTCCTCAGCTACTGCACCAACGAGTGGGAGTCTGAGCCCGAACACGTCCCGCCATCAGACACTGAAAAGCCAGCCGTGCAGGTTGTGAGGAAAGGTAACTGATCAGACTGAGAAGGCCCAGTTCTTCGGTGCGGTTTGAAGTTCATTCAGTGATCAGACGGCGTCACACCCAAAAGATGAAATTCTTAATCGTCAGCTCGCTTGAGATGAGTTAGTTTGGTTGAACTGAAAGTGGATTCGCTGCTCGCTGCCTGTTTTTGGATTTAATCTGGGTGACTTTAATGGCTGCCTTCTTCTGCATGTTCTCTCTAAACAATGATTTTGTTTTGGTCCTTACACACTTTATTTTCTCTTTTGTTTTTTTTCCTGCTTGTTATTCACCACACGATGACACGCTGATCCCGCACTTTGTTCCTTCCTCACTGCTCTACACGCTTCCCTCACTCACAAACACCTCCACACACGGTTGTCCCTGCCACACCTTCTATCTTCTGTGCATAGCTGTGGTTGCGGGTCCTTCCTCTTCTTCTTCTGTCCCTGATGGCATCACCGATGATGTCACCCTCCCCTCAGACCAATCATCCGAGCCAAGAGATGAGGCCACTGCTCAGGGTAATGACGACCGAATCGGTCAAGTTGTGTAGTTTCGTGTAACATGAGGAGTCTTTTATTTGCATGTGCTGCTTCTGCTGTTCCACACGTTGCTGATCACACCTCTGTGCTTTAGGGAACACATTCTACCTGGTAATGCCGACAGAGCAGGGAGAGAGTGTCACTGATGACCTCAACGACCCGCCCACCCCCACCGCCACTCACTTCCCTCTGGAGGAAGAGATGGCACCACAGATGTTCGAGGAAACGCCCACCTGCGGTACAGAGTCCAACCAATCAGACACTATGCAACTGGAACAGGAAGAGGACGCGGGAAAGTCGCAGGCAGGAAACAAGTGTCACACGATCAAGAGCGTGGATGAGATTTTCCACACGATCGAGGGGCTGATGAGCAAGTTGCGTGAGCTGAAGGTGAGTTTAGTGGCTGTAGGAGGGTTGACATTCAGGTGTACCCAGTAGAAACCAAAACCCCCACATGAAGCACACCTGGATGTCTGTATAGTTAATGGATAGTTTTCTGTTCTCTGTAATTCTTCTGCAGTCAAACTATAGTTTCTTTTTTACCAGCCACTAGTTCGTTATTTGTCCAAAGTGATTCAAGCAGCAGGATACTCCTGTGATTTAACGCACAGTAGTTTGATGCTTTTGCTTTTCAACTCACAACAGGTAGCACAACGTTGTTGTTCTCTGGTGTTAAATGTAGGTTTTTCTGTACCTCCTCCACTCCACAGGAAATAGAGGAGGCCCATCACAAGCTTTTGAAAACCCTCAGAGAGCCCTCTGCCCATCCGCAGTCAGAGGACCAACAGTGTCGCTCGGCCACCGTCTCGGGAACACCCTCTCTGGATCGTGGCTCAGGAGACGGTAAGCAGTTCGTGTCTTTGCAACACAGTAGCAGGCTGTGCAGTCGTTTCTTTGCCTGATTAGTAAAACATTCTTTCTTCGTGTACAACCAGGCAAAGAAGGAAGTACAACAGAACCCAAGATTCTGTCGACAGGATTCTGATATCGCTCTCGGGTGGATTTACTCTCTGCCACTTGTCTCTTGATCGTTGCCATAAGAACACAACCAGCCCCCACCTCCCCCTCACAACTCGTCCCTGCACCGGTCACTGGAGCAGAACCCAAAAAGGGCCGTAACTGTTTTTCAGCTTGTCCTGGAATATCAGGAATATTGGTCAGACTCGCCAGGATTTCTTTGGTCAGAGCGAGTTCTGAGTTCTGTCAGAGCACAAAGTCCAGGGGAAGAAGAAGAAGGAAGAACTAGATGAAGGAACGAAAAGGCAGAAGACAAGTCGACTAGTGAAGGAAAAATGAGAAGTTGGGAGCACCGAAAGTACAAAAATGACCAAGTGTGATATTTGTGATGGAAAATTTGTATGTCTTGAAGCGGTTTGAAGGAATGGAGCGGAAACGTGTTAAAATATTGACGTAAGGAAAAATCTGAGGGACCCGTTACCCCAGCACTTTACTCACAATGCATCCCTCTGTCGCGTTCATCCTCTACAGCGGACAGATCTGGAACTGGAGTCACCTCAGGCGTTATGTGGGGGCTGACACGTCAGGGGTCCTCTCCCCTTTCGCCCTTCACTGGTTGCTTTACACAGAGTTCACCTGCCACCGCGGCCGAGGGACTGTGTCAGTATAAGTCGGGTTATTTGCACTGGGTAAGGAAACCGATATCGTGCACAAACGAGCATCGTTTAAACACACTATTCATCTCAGACGTTCCTATCGCTGCGAACACTCGCTGAAGCCATCCTGTCATATCGTTAAGCCTTCTTTTAAGCTACATGATGGGTGTCCATCGTTCCAACATATGGGTCATTGCGCGTTTATTTAAATTGTTCTGGAAACACTACTGAAATGCTGGCTGCAGGTTTTTGTTTGTTTTTCTTCAGTGCTGCTTCAGAGGCATCTCAGAGATTCAAATAGCAAACCCGGGGGATTCCCATCCTGTGAAGATGTGCACGTTTGGGAGCATGATTTCAGACATGCAACGTCAACAATGTGTGAGGAAACGGGGCAACTGCAGATTCAAACCTAGATACTTGAATTTTGAGTGAAAGCCTGTTTGCCACTCAGTGATATTGCTGCCAAATAATGATGTTGACATTGCCTGTCTACCCGTAAAAATTTGACTGTGCATCCTTTAGAAATCCTTATAGACCACTTGCAAAGTCATGAAAGGACCTCTTGTTTCACGTAGCATTAATATGGGAAAAAAATAACAACACAACAACAACTGCACAGAACATCCTATATTTATCCTGAGAAAAACGTTGTAACGTTTTGTTTTTGTAAACTACGTAAGTATATGCACATGGTTCATATCAAAATATAACAACTGTTCACAGTTGGATTAAGCGAAATATCATTTAAAGAAATGGATCAACATTTTGGGAAATTTGTTTATTTGCTTTTCTGTCTATTAATTAGGAAGATCGACACCACTCTTGTGTCTGTACAGAGAACATGAAACTACAGCCAGCAGCTGCTTACCTTAGCTTAGCATAAAGACTCGACCTTTAAGCTCCATTTTTTGTTTCAGACAAACAAGATGTGGAAAGTAATTAGTGATTTCTTTGTGTCTGGAAAGCATCAGGCTATGGCTGTTTACCTCGTGTTTGTTGCAAGCTACGCTAATCGGCTACTGGTGTCAGCTCTGTACTCCACGTACAGACACGAGGATGGGTTTTAACCACTCGACAGAGAGAGGTTTATTTCTAAAAAAGGTTGAACTGCTCCTTTAATGACTGTTGGCTCATGTGTCATAGTAAACCCTTGTTCTTGACATTCAGAAACATTCAAACCTTCATAGACACATGTGTAACCAGCAAAGACACTGAAGGGAAGCGGTTTTCTCCTTTGTTTTTGTCTGGATCTAATTCAAGTAAACACTAGACAGAAAATATTTTTATATACTTTCATTTTTTTAGTTCCTACAGGATCTTTTCGAGAGGTTTTTGCTTGTACCTGTTGAGTTTTTTTTTTGTCCTTGTGACTTTATTTCTCTAACAGAGCTCGGTGGAAAAACACAGGACTGAAATTTATTTGAGCTGGATTCAAATACTAACAGCGAGCGCTTCAGTGACTCGCTCGGCCTTTTCACCAGCTGCACAACTGACAAAAGCTGAACCAAACCACGAGCCAGTTGAGTCTTACACTCTTACTAATTCTACCATTAAAGTAACGCTCTGCTGCTTGGTGGAAGGTTTTTACTTCTTACTCAAACCAGTCTGAAGAGGGAGGGGTTGATGAGGGCGAGTGTGACACACATGTACAGGTGCAAAAGAAATAACAACACAAGTAGTGCTACGTAATGCAGAAGAAGTTGTGCTAAATGTAAAAATGTTTTTACCAAAGTGAAATATCTCTCCAGAGGTGCTGATGGGAAAATAGTTTCTTTTCTTCCCCAGCACATCTCGACTGCTGATTTTCAAGTATGTCGCAGCAGGAAACTGAAGTTGGGCCATGAAAACAAAAAGAAAATAATAACATAATCTTCACTTGCAATAGAGGTTTTTGGCAGTAGTTTTACACAGAAAATGAGTTGGATTTGTTGGGTTTCATTTCTTTGTCTGAACGGATTGAATCCTCTTCTGTTTGTGTATCTTCTCTTATCTTCCTCCTGCCTCTAACTACAGCATTTTTCATCTCCAAATTCTACCTCTACACTTCAGTTTCTATGTTTCCTAAAGGATTTTGTTTTCGTACATTTGTCTCGTACATTGATAAAAGGTTGTGGCTGTAAAGGAGATAGAACTGATTCCCTTTTATAAAAGAAAATGTTGCACAAAACTTCCCTGCACGGTGCAAACTACTGTATGCATACACACATCTTTAACTTTCATCTCGTCCTCTTTTTTTTAACTTCACTCGTGTAATATAGAGAGATCAGACCCACTTGTTTTATATATGTTAATTTCTTCTGTAAAGCCTTAGTCCTTGTATTTGATTTTATTTTTGTAGATATGATTTTAAAAAGGATGTAAAAATTATTTTTTCTCCCTTGTTTTTACAATTGGTGAGATTGTTAGCCGCACAGAAGGAAAAAAAGAGTTAATGTCTCAGATTCATGTGTTTTGTGAGATTAAAAATAAATTGGATAAATAAAAAATGTGTGGACTGTGAGGTTCGGGACAAGTTGCCAAGAGGTAATGTTGCATGTTGGTTATGGTTATGTTGTATTTAGGAGTTTGACACTCCAATGTATTAAGTTTTTCACCAGTACCGCAGTTATCTTGCTGATTTAAATCAATGCTTCATGTCCAGTGACTGCTTACTGACGATATCAGGTCAGGCTTGAGGCGCGTTTAGTTTCTACTGGTCTTATTTTGAAAGGCCTAAGCGGAAGCTGCGCTGCACCGTGGATGGTGTGCGGCTCCGTCTCAGCCGGTGCTGGGTGTCCGTGCAGACCCCCCCCCCTCTCTCTGCTCAGTGGGGCTCCGCTGCTACACGGCAGAAGATGCGTGTCGCTGCCTTTTGTGCTGTTTCGCTGCTTTGGTTTTTCTTTAACCTGCGAGAAACGAACTGTGTTCGCGCAGAGAACTGAAGGTGAACTACGGCTGCGGGTGAGAGGGAAGCTGCGGACTGACTGAGCGCCGGGATAAAGTGAATTAGGAGCATTTGGAGGCACTTTTGTTGCTGAATCGCTGCTGCTGCTGAGCTCATTGTGCTGCTGGTCGCGGTCTGTTCCTCTGGGGCAGAAAGGTAAGAAGTCCCTGCGGGCATCGTGGATGCACCGTGTTCTTAGTTAGTCCGCTTTTACGCTATTAGTCTCTGTTTGTCCCCTGTAGGGACTGATGAGCTGGCAGATAACACCACTGATCAGTCACTTACAGCTGATTTTCGGTGTGAACGCGCACGCACTGGTTTCCATAGTTCTACTTAAATTGCGTCTCCTACCCGCGCACTCTGCGCTTTTACGCACGGTGCGCCAAATTAAGCTCTTCACGCGTTCTGTACGTGTTATTTCCCACGGTGCTCAGACGCATGTGAGCTTCTTGTGTATTGTCTCCAGCATGTCGCGCACAGCGGCATCACCTCGTCCTGGGCGTGTTCCGCTTTGTTTGCTACGTTTCCACCGGTTGAATCAAAGCGCGCGCGGCTCTTACGCTGGCTTTGGACTTTCAGGGCAAAGTTGTACTCACGCTGACCGTGTGTTTGTAATGTAAATGCGTGGTAGACCGGGCTTGGGTTGCTTGCGGGAGTCGGGATAGAGGCAGCAGCCACGCCTCGTTGGCTCACTGCCACCCTGAGGCCTGGAGGCTCCTGGGAGCCACACATGCAGCCTGTTTACACAACACCAACCTGAGGATGCGCGGGGAGGGTTTCATTCAAGAACCCACGCTTCACTTACTGACACAGTAAATAAACGTTCACTCAACTTTACAAGTGGGCTGATCTGATCTGTTTAACGATAAACCTCTCGCCACCAGCAGAGGTGACTCCTGTGCAATGAAACAAACCAAATTGTTTGTAAAAGCAGCATTGTTTTCCAGCGTGACAACACTTTGTTGTGCTGTTTCCACACTGTATGTATAAGTCATCTCATCCCAGATGATGCTGAACATAGACTGCAGTGTAAATCAATCAGCTGTGGATTGATTACAGTGAGAGAGGCTCGTCAGCATGATCGATGACATCGACTGTCTCAGACAGAGAGAGAGTGAGACAGAAGTATATTTTTAAACTCGAACATGTTGTTCAGCTGGACAGAGGCGTTGTGACTTCACAATTTGCTGCAGTAGAATAATAGTATGTAGTAAAATATTAGTCTTCGTTATCTACAAATCTCTTCCAGTCACGCCACACATTCTCAGATGACATTGTTGTTAAGCCTGTGTAGCTTTGTATTAATGCTTTGACTTGAAGCTTTAATCTTTTAAACACTGCGTCCTAATATCAGATCGTCAGTGTTGAAGATTCTCACAAACACACCGTGTGGGCGTGGGATTTCACACCAGCATTTTCCAAATCTGTTAATCACTGAAGACCATCAGGACTGTCGTGCGTTTCTGTGAGGTTACAACTACAGCCTTGTGTTCTCTCCCAAGCATCTGCCTGCAGAAGGCCGAGACGAAGAGTCCTCGGGTGAATCACATGACGGACACTGCTGGAACTCGTGTCTAACGTGGACGGGGAACACAGCAGCTCGTGGCACAAATTGCGAGCGCGAGGAGTTCTGTTATTAGATTGAGAGTCTACCTGTTACAAAGCCAGTCTGGAAAGTCCCGTGTTGGTAGGAAACATGCCGTTATGTTCAGATGAGAAGACACATTTATGATCTAGAACGGAAAAACAGGGCATCAGATGAAAGGAGGACTGTTCTTAAAATGAGGTCAGAATCGTAGTCTGCTAAATGAGATGCGCCTGTTTCTGTCTTCTGAGGTGTGAGGGGTAAGACGAGGAGGGGGGGGGGTGCTAAGTTGATGTTCTGGTTGTCATGGAAACTACCCCCTCTTGTCTCTACTCACCCAGAGCCTCCCATTCATCCCCATTGTAGTAGCTAAGCTCTGTTGCCCTTGGAGACCACAGGGGACAGTTGGGGAATGTGTCGTCTGAGTGAGTATGTATCACACATTTACCCCAACACTTGGTGAAACTGAGGCAAACTGGCTAAAACAGAGTGCTTTTTGGTTGTGGGAAAGAGCTTGAGCTGCTCACATGGAAAACAGTGTCCGGCTGCTCAGACGTTCTGTCTCCTGCAGCTGGAGAACAGAAGAATAGAAGGTGGTGTATTTGCTCTTCATTAGCCAGGAACGCACTCAGGGCAAAATCACTAGTGTTTGCTCGTAAAAACTCCCTCAAAGCAGAGGAATGAGTCTGAGACGCTCCCGCACCTCACAGTGCCAACATTTGAACAACGCCGTCTCTCTTCCTGTTGCTGTGTTTCCCTGTGAGACACTTTTCCTCCTGTCTGATATGACTAAAATCTTAAGCTCTCTCACTCTCCCTTCATTTATCTTTGTCCCCTCTCCTCATTTCCTTTCTTGCCATGCTCTTTACCTTTTCCAAACTCACCCTGTTATTCATATCTGCCCCCCCCCATTTCCCAGACATCCAAGATTGATTCCCTCAGGAATAAAGTGGACTTGCTGCGCCTCCCTCTGACTCTGTCTTGTAAGTCCATCAGTAATCACAAGAGCCAGCTGGGCGTGGTCTGGGAGAAGGGCTCGGGGGTAGGAGGGGCCCGGAAACCCCGCCCACCAACAGCCTCCGACATGGACAACGAGTCGATGTACTCGGCGTACTCCTACAAGTCGTCCCAGTCTAGAACGTCCCGCAAACACAGGTAGAGGACCTCAGGTCGCACTGCACTGATTCATTACCACTTATTTGTAAATTAATTTCCCTGTAAATAGTCTTTACTTTATTATATGAAATTTACATAAAATGACTCAAGCTCTGTTGCTCGAATATTAAACTGTTGCTTCATTTAATGCACAATGACACTCGACTAACTGTTCCTCAGTATGTGTTCAGTGGATCATTGACTGGTTCATTTATTTTTTTGAAAAACAAACTTTCTTGTTCTAGTTTCATAAGTGTGTGATTTTTAATAAATATATATAAAAATATAAATGTTACATTTTCTAAATTAAGCAGTTAATAAATGTATTATTTCTCTCACCCTCATAATCTGGCTCCCCCCATTGGTAGCATCATAAAACGCAGGATCAATCATTTCAATCTAATCTAATTTAAAATCAATTCATCACTCACTGTTTCCTAAATAATGTACACTCAGTAGTTAACTTAATAGTGACCAATAAACTTCATAATAAAGAACAATAAATAACAAGTACATAATATTGACACCTTTTCATGGTTTGTTTTTGTTTCCTGGATTTACCATAATAGTTAATAATAGTTATAATAGTTCATATTCTAATAGAATATGTCGATTATGACGTGGTATGAGATGATTTTAATGTGTACAGATAATAAACCATCCCTTGTACACTTTTTCTCCTCAGAGACAGGAGGGACAGACATCGGTCAAAGAGTCGTGACAACAGTATCCGTGGAGACAAATCAGTGACCATCCAGGCTCCCGGTGAACCGCTGCTGGACACAGAGTCCACAAGAGGAGACGACAGGGTCAGTCTGGAAATGTGAATATATCTCTTAATGTTTTCTACTCTGAGCTAATAACACCTACACTCGTCTGCTCTCTTTAGGATGACAACTGGGGCGAGACCACCACCGTGGTCACCGGAACCTCAGTGGACAGCATCTCTAACGAGGACTTGACGCAGATCTCCAAAGACCTGGAGGAGTCTCTGCCCCTGGAGTGCCGTCGTTACCTCAGCCCGGTGCTGGGCGGCGTTCTGGGGTTTTTCTCCCTGCTCACTCCTTTGGCCTTTCTAGCCCTCCCACAGCTCCTGTGGCGGGACACGCTGGACCCTTGTGGCACGCCGTGTGAGGGACTTTACATTTCTCTGGCCTTCAAGCTCCTGATCCTCCTCATCTCGACGTGGGCGCTGTTTCTTCGCTCACCCAGAGCCGCTCTGCCGCGCTTCTTTATTTTCCGCTGCCTGCTACTGGCCCTGGTCTTCCTCTTCATCGCATCTTACTGGCTCTTCTACGGGGTGCGGGTGCTGGAGCCCAGAGAGACGGACTACCGGGGGATTGTGGGATATGCGGCGTCTCTGGTGGATGCGCTGCTGTTCATTCAGTACCTGGCCTTGGTGCTACTGGAGGTCAGACATCTGCAGCCTGCTTTCAGTCTCAAGGTGGTGAGGACCACAGATGGAGCCAGCCGCTTCTATAATGTGGGGCATCTCAGGTTAGTGTGTGTGAACTGACCGATCCAAGCCGACTTCAGTCATCTTTATGCTCGGCTGCAAAACTTCTAGTTGAAACATGCGCATAGAGAGAGAAAAAATCAGGCAACCTTTTAGCCACCTATCAGTAGATGACCAGAAAATAGAGATGACACGTGCATAAATAATCTACATCCTGTTTATAGGCAGCAAAGGTTCGAGTGGCAGGCTCACATTTATATGTTTTACACTTATTTTTCTGGTGGTAACTTTGCTTTGCACTCAGTAATAATTTCACCTAACGCTAGAAAATGTTATGTATTACTACTTGTTTCACTGCTTCACCTCTGTGAGACAGTTGGTGCTGGGTTTTATGTTGTTCTGTAGACATGTTTTTCTCATGCATTGGTTATCGTGCATGTACCAGTTTCTGCTTCTGATAGTTCACCGCTTCCTCGTGTGGCTATTAATGTAACCACAAAGCTGTGGGCTTGTGGAGGGTGCTGGGCCCTGATAACAACTTTGAAATATGTCCGTTTAACGGGGAAGTTTGTTTTCTTCCTCTGTCATGCAACGCAGTATTCAACGAGCAGCAGTGTGGCTACTGGACCACTACTACAGTGACTTCCCCATCTATAACCCCGCCCTTCTCAACCTACCCAAGTCCATCCTCACTAAGAAGATGTCTGCCTTCAAGGTCTACAATCTGGAAGGTCAAATCTGCTTTTTTACCTTTTCCATTTAACCCCCTCTGGATCACACTTTTTAACATGTCTATATAAAATAAACTTAACCCAATACATAACTGTGATATCAATGAAACCAGAATAAATGTCTATAGTAATATAATCATGTACTTCAGTAAACAAGCATTTTCCGTCTGATAATTAGGATTGGCGGTGTTTAACTTTAGTGTTTCCGTCTATAGAGAACAACACCAATAATTCAACGGGGCAGTCCAGAGCCATGATTGCAGCTGCTGCCCGTCGACGAGACAATTCCCACAATGAATACTACTATGAGGAAGCAGAGTTGGAGCGGAGGGTCCGTAAACGCAAGGCCAGGTGAGAATATGCCCATGCAAACACATGTACACAGAAAGAATCCTACTTTTAAAGCTACGCTAGTATGAGTGTAAATGATGCAATGCCTGAAATAATACTATTTTTGGGTTCCTAATAGGAAAGATGACTTAAAGCTTTAAAGTCATTTCTTAGACTTTTCGTTATTTTTGATTAGTTGACAATCACTTTCTATAGTTAAGGTGCAATCCTTTGGGTTCTGACTGTCTCTAAAACACCGCTGTCCTCTGTCTCTGGACCCATAAAACATGCTGCACAACAGACGTGTACTAACACTATGATGGTTACTGCTCATGTAAAGAGCAGAAATGTGCTCATATTATTCATCTGCTAATAGTTTTTCACTCAAATCTGCCACATTTTTTATCGTTTTATGGCCCTATATGTGGGTAAACATGTGCTTACCTAGTAGATCTATCCATTATTACCTTAATTCTTGCAGAGTCCAGCACTAAAACACATTGGAACGGTTCTGATTTACATAATCAACATGATTGGTTAGATTATTCCAGCCATATATCTAAGACCCGTCCACTGTTTAGGTCATAAGAAAGCGGAGCACAGCATATTAGAGCAATATATTCCTTTATTTTTCCAAAATCGCTCAGTGTAAGTGTACTCGCAAATGTAAGTTAAAATTTAAAAAATTATTCCTCCTCTCAGACTTGTGGTGGCAGTAGAAGAAGCTTTCACCCACATAAAGCGTCACCAGGAGGACGAAGCCCTCGCATCCTCTCCCAAACACCCACGGGAAGTGATGGACCCTAGGGAAGCAGCGCAGGCCATCTTTGCTCCCATGGCGCGAGCCATGCAGAAGTATCTCCGCGCCACCAGGCAGCAGACGTACCACAGCATGGAGAGCATCATCATCCACCTGCAATTCTGCATCACACACAACATGACCCCCAAGGTAAAGACCGTGGTTTCTATGTACCTGTTGTGTATATACATATTTTTGGTGGGTTTTGGAAACTTTTATTTTAGTTTTTATGTATTATTATTATTGTATTATCTTGATATCACATATCTAGTGTGTTTCTGTCTCTGAAGGCCTTTCTTGAGCGTTACCTCAGCCCAGGCCCAACCCTCCAGTACCTGGACAACAGCAGGGGGCGCCAGTGGACACTAGTGAGCGAGGAGCCAGTGACTGCCTCATTGCGCCAGGGACAGGTTTTCTCCCTGAGACGCGCGGACTTCTCTCTGGTTGTCACAGTGACGCCCCTCCCCTTCCTGCGCCTGGGCGAAGAGTTTGTTGACCCCAAAAGTCACAAGTTTGTGATGAAGCTGCAGTCTGAGACATCTGTGTAGGAAAAAATCCTTTTGGAATTTTCTAGATGTTTTTCAGGATTTGTATTTGTTGTTGACCATGACACATCCTGAATAAGCAAAGTGGCTGTGGGTAAAATATCATGATGCTATGGGGGAAAATGCCGTTGTTTCTGTTTCTAGTTCGCTGCCTAGATACTAATACTAGAAAAAAAGGATGATATTTAAAAGCACAGCAAATTTAGTAACATAAAAAAGGAAGATACGCCGAGCATTTCCTTACTAATACATACTTGCCATTCATAGAGGGTTATTTCACCTGTGTGCTGTTAATCTAAAGCATCAGGCCTGTGTGCACAGGAACAGTGTACAGCTGACCTTTTTCTTGTATTGTGAAACTTAAGAAGCTTCTTTTAGCTCCCTGGTTGGCGTTATCTCGCTTGCATTTCCTGTTTGAACTTCGTGTTTGCTGCTGTTTCGTCTTGAAGCAGTCACTGAAACAGTCTGCCATCACTTCTCCTTGCTTTTTCTTTTTACATCATGCTGGATTCACTTATTCATTTGGAACTTCCTCTATTTGTGATTCCACTCAAAACCCGACTGAAAGTGGACATTACTCCACATACTTTCCTGTAAAAACACTTGATGGACTCGACACACGGAGCATTAAATCTACTTTATTTGTCTTTCTGTTTAGACTAAGAACAAATATAAGATACATGTAGAACAGTTTATAGTGTTACACACTACAGCACACTATAAAAACAGCATAGAACCAGTTTGTGTCACGTATCACTGCTAGTACATGTTTTAACTTCTGCATATGAGGTTGTGATCTGAATAACTTCAGCACAAGTACTGCCAACATGTCCTTATTTTGACAGCCTGATGTCATTTACTGTTCTAAATGTTTTCTGTGAATATGTGTGTGTGTGGTTGACCTTTGTTTGATTACTAACTAGAAAATGCCCCAGCCTCAGCCTATATATAATATACAAAAATAACCTGATTAAATATACAACACAGTAATGATGACTAAATCTCATAACAGTGACAACCTTGCACATCAGCAATCAAGCGTCACAAAGTGTGCAAAGGTATCAAGTCTTCCACTTTGCTGTGGAGGAATTTTGGCCCTGCATCATCTGCACAATTGTTTGGATTTATCCATATTAGAGGGTTTTTGGGGCATAAAGTTCATGCCACAGTATCTCAAGAGTTTCTAAGTCTGGATTTGACTTGGCCAGTCTTTGTGTGGGTGTCACCTCTCACATGGATCCTCTTATTGCTGAGTCTCTTTATTATTGTTAAATCATGAACAATGACCTTAACTGAGACACATGAGGTCTGCAGTTCCTTAAATGTTGTTCTGGGTTTTTATGATGTTTTTGTTGTCCTCCTAGAATAATTGTGTGACACTGTATGTGATATGTGTCCTATCACCAGATTCTCCCGAAGCTCTATAATTAACAGACTTATCTCTCTTGTAAAATACCAGTTGGTTTCTGGGTGTCCCACTTCACTCACTGGTTAAATTGTTTGTGTTTAGATAATCTGTGTATTTGTGTCTTGTCATTCAGAGTCATACCAACAAGCAGTTTACGTGCAGTTTGATGCAGTTTTCTAACGTATTTTTCCATTTTAAATGTTTTAATACATTTTGCTTACAGGTCATTGTACTGAATGAAGTTCCTAACTCTGTCTCTGAAGATTTTTTGTACAGTTTTTTTAGCAGTGAGTTGATGCAAAGCTTTTAAATAAACACTTTTATCCAAACTAATTTCTTTATAGAATCATGTGTCTTTTTGAAATATATATTCTCACATGTTGAAGAGGAAGTAAAACTTACATTAAGTGGGAATAAATCAAGTTTGTCATTCACAGAAACTGAAAGTCAACAGACTAAATTTGAGAAAATTCCCTGAAAATGAAATAAGTAAAAAATAAGAAAGAATATCATGTTAATATTAAATGCCTGGTTACTGTGTGTATTTCAATATTTATGACACAAAATGAAATATTTTACACATAACAAATACCAGGGAGATGGGGCTTTGCTGGTTTTTAGAGTCTTGCATTGGTGCAAGTTTAGCAGCAAAATTGTTTTGATTGCATTATTATTATTTTACGTAGTGTCAAATACTCACACTGGACCTTCGTGGCCAAAAATGCTGCATAGACTTTTATTATAGCAACATTTTTTAATCTCACTGCCACATGTGCATTCTGTGTTGTCAGCATTTCATTTTGAAGAAGACTAGTGATATTTGCTGTTGTCAGAAGGCTTAGTCATGGCAACTGGACTTCTTTCTTTCAGTAGAGACGTTTTGTTTTGCATCCACAGAACTTTTTCAATCTGTGGTGAGTTGGTGAGTGGTCACAAATTTGTGGATGCAGAACAAAATGTCTCTACTGAAAGAAAGAAGTCCAGTTGCCACGACTAAACCTTCTGACAACTTCAGCTGGATAAATTAGAATCTCCACAGAGATGTTTACTGTATATGACCAGATTGCACTGATCATTTCAGAGGTGAAAATTCAATTCAATTCAATTTTATTTATATAGCGCCATTTTACAACAAAAGTTATCTCAAGGCACTTTACAGTGTAA